>CAMRHE010000901.1:0-360043 GCA_947044405.1 Leptodactylus fallax
CACCTCTTAATAATTGTGGCACATCTTCTGAGGTCCCATTCACCTGAATTGAAACCTGTGCCAGTTATGGGCTGGTATAGATTTCAGATTTCTGGCATGAATTATAGTAAATGTGTTGGGACGAGGTGTGCCTGACCGACCTCGATTTCTGCCTGGCTATGTCCACTTTTCTAAAAAGCAGTGAGCAGATTTTAAAATGGAAAAGTAATACATTTTTTGGAACAAATGACTGTGCACCTAAAATGTGCTACTTTTGGCACTGGCATGCCTACTGTATTTTAGTAAATTCCCCGCAGTATTTTAAAATTATTCCAGTTGACAACTCTTTCTGTTATGTCTGATCTAACAGAGTAGATGAATTGTGACACATCTCCTGAATTAGCATGTTCACATAGATGACACGGTATTGGGCAAGAATGAAAGAAACACAAAACTATTCAAACTATATTTAAGGATACATGCTCAGACTGTGTGCTTGTAGGCAGGCGATGATTTAACGGCACGGATAGCACATGGATGACATCCACAGCCCCATTCACTGATGTCAGTGAGCACAAGCTGTAAAACCAACAGGAATAGCACCTGTCCTGAATTTTACCCCTGGCTCACGGCCCCATACACAGGACTGTGAAAATATAGTCATGTGTATAGGGCCATATAAATTAATGGGTCAGTTATCTAGCCGTGAAAAACATGGCTAGCACACTGACGATGCTCATGTTCATGTGCATGAGGCCTTACATGCAGTTTTATAATGTTTTTTGCAACGAGTTCCATGTGCAGCAGTGGTGTGGTTTCATGTGAATATGCCCTTACAATAACATTGGTAATAACATTGTTATGTCACTGATCACCGGGGAGGCATTGTCTTTGGCACTGTTAGGAGAAGCCCTGTAAGTTGCAATGTTATACCATACTGTAGTTTGCGCTGTTCATATTGCAGCCACAGCCATGACAAATAATAGGCGTGCACACCCATATAAAGCTTCTTCATTTTCTTTCTCTGTTCCATTGTACGTATTATGTCAAAAACTCTAAATATCATTACAGAGGACATTCAGACAATCTTCAGTTTTGATAGGGTGTTCATAGGAGGAGATCATTGACTATACCCACTAATGTGTTTCACCTATGAAAACTAATGTATTTGTGCATGTGCTCACAACTGTGCATGGTTGAGTGAAGTGCAGCCCCCGGTGTCAGTTCTCACCACCCACCAACGGCCTATTCCCTGCTTTCAAATGACATCGTACGACTACATCTCTCATCACTGGACGAATGCCTGATGAAGGGACTTGTTCCTGAAATGTTGCACATCGTGTTTATCTTATTAATAAAAATACTTAAGCAGATGCAACTTTTGGAGTGCCATCACAAACTCTTTATTGGATGCTACAAATTTTGGCAGTTTGGTCAGTTCCCTAAGTGAACGTGTACCCTCTTTTGGAGTTGTAGAAGTCTAGTGATGTCCTGTACCACACTTCTTTCTTCATTGTTCTGAAAAAACAAGTCTATTTCACTGCCTCCCATAGAAAACGAGAGGCGGATTCAATCCTGTGTGAATGCCTCATCTGAAATGCATGTCTGTAATAAATATATGTAGTAGCAAAGCAATGCGTAATATATAATTTCTGTCACCCTTGTGACCAGTAGTTTAATGCATGTGATTTACAAATGGCATACACAAGGATCAACATACACGTGAAATAAATAACATTGTAGAGCTAAATTCTTACTATATATACACATTAGAAACACCATGTATATTGTATCTTGACTGCAGCATAGAGTGTTAATAGCTCTGCATTTCTAGTGCTGGAGTCGTAAAGACCTTGGCTATTGACATTCATCATATAGTATTAAAGGGAGTCTGCCACCTCTCGCAACCCTATTAACCTGATTTCATACCATTACAGATACTATAACAATCATAAAATTGATACCTTTGTCATGCTTGTCAGTGCCATGGATGTGGAGAAAATGAACCTTGATTCAGGATGCAAATTAGGCAGTTGGTGCACTGGGGATGTTCCCCTTCTCATGTCTGTGTAGTGGGAGTTGATCCTTCCCCTGCTCTGATGTTAAGCATCCCCAGTGGTGAACCTAGCCTCTTTGCTGCCTGAGGCGGACTATAGAAAGACGCCCCTCCCCCCCAAAAAAAAAAAACTGAGTTTCCATGCTACTAGTTTAACACACTGTTATCGTCACACAATATACACAATACACAAAGTTATAAAACAGTTTTTAAGAATTCTTCTTCCTGTATTACTTCAGTATCAGATCAACAACACGGCATTAACAATGAAAGTAACTTCACACATCTTCTGCTTGGTGGATGGACGAGCCCACGTGGCCCCCATTCTCTATAATAGGAGCGCCGCAGATAGCTGAGTACTGGACTTCAGGTATCTTCGGCACTCCCATCGAAGTGAATAAGAGTGTGGTGTCTTCCATCCACCAAGTGACACACTTGGCTGTGGTCAGGTTGAATTCCCACCCAGTGGGGAAAAAAAAAACAATTCTCAGGCTCAGTGGGGGTCTTAGCAGACAGACCCCCATCACTCAGGTATTTATCCTCTATCATTTAGGTGAATACAGTGAAGTAACATTTTGTGACTTACAGGTGACGTCTCTGACTAATTGGTCACATTTCCCTTCTCTTCCCTTTGGACCGCCATGACCACTTCTTCCATTTGTGACTTGTCTCTGTAAAGGTTGCAACACAGACATCTTTGGCTCCTCACTTTTCCAGGCATCCAACCCACATTGTCCTCACCTACACAAAGCCCCCATCCTGCTGCTACCCCCAATTATAAAATATATGATATAACCCCCCATAATGAATAATACCCCCAAGTGCATCTTTATATTAATAATGTCCGTGTGTACCCTGTATAAATAGTGCCCCTTATTAATAATACCCCAGGTGTTAACTAATTAAAAGGTTTTCCAGGTCATTAATAAACTAATCAGTGGGGTTCAAAAACCCAGGACCCCCACTGATCAGCTGTTTGAATGGTACCTGTGTAAGCGCCGTGACCGCTTCTCTGTTTACATAGTGTCATTCATCTCATAGCGGCCATGTAATGTAACTACAGCCTCGTCCTGAACATGTCTACAGTATGTGACAAGGCTACAATTACATCACACGGTCACTATAAACAGACAGCGTATAATATAAACAGGTGCCATAGCCCATGTTTATAGCGCCCCATTTACACACACTATAATGTTCCACAGCAGCCCCTGCACACAGTATTACACAGTGTTATGGCCTGCAGCGGCCCCTGCACACTGTATTATGCCTCTCAGCGGCCCCTGCACACGGTATTATGCTCCATAGTGGCCCCTGCTCACGGTATTATGCCCCGCATTGGCCACTGCACACGGTATTATGTTCCGCAGCAACTCCTGCACACAGTTTTATGCCCCATATTGGCCCCTGCACTGGTATTATGCTCCATAGTGGCCCCTGCACTTGTATTATGCTCTATAGTGGCCCCAGCACACGGTATTATGCTCCATAGTGGCCCCTGCACTGGTATTATGCTCCAGAGTGGCCCCTGCACAGGGTATTATGCTCCATAGTGGCCCCTGCACTGGTATTATCCTCCATAGTGGCCCTTGCACTTGTATTATGCTCCATAGTGGCCCCTGCACTTGTATTATGCTCTATAGTGGCCCCTGCACTCGGTATTATGCTCTATAGTGGCCCCTGCACTTGTATTATGCTCCAGAGTGGCCCCTGCACAGGGTATTATGCTCTACAGTGGTCCCTGCACAGGGTATTATGCCCCATAGTGGCCGACCCATGAACTATTATTATACTCTGGGGTCTTTTCAGACCCCAGAGTATAATGATTGGAGACCCAGGGGAGAATACAAACATAAAAATCAGAGTTACTTACCTATCCTGGACACCGGTGCACTCCTTGCAGCTTTCGGCCCTGTTTAATTGCGCACACACGTCACGTGATCAGGCCGGCGACGCGACCTGATGACGTCACCACAGGCCTCAAGCCTGCTCGGAGTTACATCGGATCGCAGGAGGTGAGTAACACTGTTTTTTATGTTCCCTCACCAACCCTAGGCCTCCGATTATTATACTCCGGGGTCTGAATAGACCCCGGAGTATAATAATAGTAGTATTTGCGGCCTAACTTACCGATGCCCGCGGCCGCTCACAGCGGCATCCGCTTCTCTTTCTGCGGCCCATAGCAGAAGGGGAAGCGGGGGGCGGCCACGAGCAGACGCGGGTAGGTAAATAAATAGGCCCTGACCTGCCGGGGATACTCCAACAGGTTACGGCCTATTTATATAGATAAAAAAAAGCTATACTCACCTGCGATGCCTTGATGCAGCCGCCGCCTCCTCCTCTTGTCCGCAACGTCTGTGTCTCAGCGTAGGCGGCGTGATGACGTCATTGTATCGCCGCCTGCGCTGAGATGCGACGTCTTGTAAACCAGCCCAGGACAGGCCCCGCTCAGCTCTGTTTTTTTTTTTTTTTTTTAAAGCGGCCTGTCCTGGGCTGGCTTACATTAAATAGTAAAATGCCGCCCCCCGGACAGTGCCGCCCGAGGCGGCCGCCTCACCTCGCCTCATTAGCGGTGCGCCCCTGAGCATCCCCTCAGTGGAACCTCACACATGCATAGTGTGCTCATACAAGCTGAAGAGAAGAGGAGTATACTGAACATGCGTGAGCGAATGCTTGACATTAAAGCAGTGAGAGGATCAACTCCCACAACACTGGTAGGGGCACACACATGAGAAGAGGAATGGTTTCAGCAGGAAGAGTGGTGCTCTGGGACCTAAAGGAAATGAACCCTAGTAAAGGGGGTAATCTGAATACTGAATCAAAGTGCATTTTGTCCACATTCACAGCACCGATGAACATGACAAAGGTATTGGGGGAGATTCATTAATTCCTCTATGCAAATTTTCTGGCACAGAGGGATGATATTGTGCCATACATTTGGTGCCCCTTTCTTACACCAAATGTGTGCCACAACCCCCATTCTGCGCCATGCTTGTCACATTGTGCTAATGTGTGTGGAGTGGAGCGATAATGCCTCAGTTCAACATATTCATTATAACTCACACCAGTTTTCTGGTGTGAGTTATAATGGAAATCTATGCTAGTTCCTAAATGGCACACATTTGCATTCTGCCGTAGCCACTTCATAAATCACTTGTAGTAAACAGGGCCTTTATTAAAGGGAGTCTATCACCTCCCAAACCATTTAAACGTCCCCTACAGTGATTCAGATCCCAATAATACTGGTACTCGACATCCACAGCAGTCTCAGTCATTAAAAAGGTATGCTATTTATCAGTGTTACAGGATCTATATCACTGCAAGGGCAGTTTAAATAGGTTGGGCAGCTGATAGACTCCCTTTAAGTCTTAATAAATCTTCCCCATTGTTTTAGCACTGTTATAGCATCTGTAACAATATAGAGGCAGTTTAATAGGCTTGGGTGAGTGTTAGACTCCCTCCAAGTTCTTATACAAGATGGTATATACTTCACATCTGTGGATAATAATAATAATAATAATCCTAGCTAGTAATCCCTGCAGCAGGTAGTAAGTTAAAGGTATAGATTTCTCTTACATGGTTTGATTTCAATTTCTGGCATAAATATTAAATCTGTACATTCATAGCTTAATTTGGAGAAAGCAGCATAAAATTATTATTTCTTACTTTGAGCTTGTTTGCAAAGTCAATATTTTCCAAAGAATATCAACTTTTTTACATTGTCATTGCCACCAATGTACTGGTGCATACATAGACAAGATTATTGAAAAGTATATATTAAAAACTATATATTGTGGTGGGGATTCCACTTGCTTTTGGGTCCTTCATTTCACTTACAAAAGATCCTTGGGAGAAGTTTTGGTAAGAAGGCTGAGGTACCAGCTGGAATGCACTGTCCAAGCAGTAGTCAGTTTAAGAACATGAAACCTTATCATGTCACCTGAGTCAAGTTTGTTCTTTTCTTGGCCTGAAAAGCAGCAGGCACTGCTGTCCCAGAGTAAAAGAGGGTAGGTTTCTTGGCTTGAACTTGTTTCAGCTACTGTGCCTTTGAGACCCCGTCATCAACCAACAATTTTAGAAGGAATGGGGCATAATTTTATCTGCAGGGGACCACTGCTCAAAATCCTCACAATGCAGTTTGGATTTCAGCCTGGAACATGCTGCCAAACATAGCCTGGAGATGAGAAAAAAGCAATTAAGTGAAAAGAGCTAGGCAACATATACAATACTTTATTAAGCAAAAATGAGAAGGGCATCAAATAGTTCAAGCCAAAGGTAAATTATAGTGAGACCAAAAGGAAGAATTGGTAAGAGGCCCTAAAGGGAGTCTGTCACCAGGAAAATCATAATTACAGTACTTTGGAAAGCTCTTTATATACTTTCCAAGTACGCCTTAGTTATTCAGCATTGTTCCATTATCAATAAAACTGCCGACTATTCATATGAAAATTAGGTGAAAAGTGCTTTTTGGGTGTTTCTTTTTAGCATGTCGAATATTTAAACTTTTATCTAATTGGCAGGGCATAAAAGTAAATAAAGTTTTGTTGCGGGATCCCCCTTTATGCCAATTAGCAGGCAATGCAAACAGACACAAATTGGAAGGTGATATGGATCCCTTTACAAACCTGTACATACACTGTGGAACACAAGGTATGTTGACTACTGAGGTTTATGTTTAAAGTGGCTATTTTTTATTTTTTTTTATTTTAATTTAACTTACTTCCACTGGGCATTTGTTCTTGCTGGACCTAGGGGTTCTGGGCTGGTTCTGACCCCTGGTCATGTGATTGGCATCAGCCCCTGTCTCTCCTCTCCAGTTTTCACAGGTAGGCATGCTATGGTGCTAGCAGACTATAGCAAAGCTAGCCACCAATGCCCAGGTAACTCAGACACGTCAACCTGGGAGAACCTTTCACAGGGTGATTTGCAAATGGCATTTTGTGGCAAAAGAGGAGTGAACTTTTTTATAACAGGGCACAGCTAAGTAAACTCAGACCCCATGTTGGACCCAAAATTGTTACTGGTTAAATAAAATGAACAATTGCATCATTTTTCTTACACCATTTAGTGATCACATTAAATATTGTATCAATTTTAAATTTTGACTACAATATGTCTGTGTTACTTCCCATTTTTTGTGACTGTTATTTAATAATGGGTATTATGAACCCCTTCCTGATGCTGGCATATTTCGTTTTTGACTCCCCACCTTCCAAAAGCCATAACTTTTTTATTTTTCCATTTATATAGCCGTATGAGGGCTTAAGTTTTGCGGGACAAATTACATAGTAATGGTACCAGTTGATATTCTGTACAATGTACTAGGAAGCTTTTAAAAAAATTGTTCAGAATGCAGAGCCAGATGTACTTTTTAGTTATAACATATTGGGGTATGTCTATTGCTTTGATCGCTTTTTATTCAAATTTTTATGAGGGCCAAAACTGGGAAAAAAATGGTGGTTCGTCTCTTTTTTTTTTCCTGCTACAGTGTTCACCATATGGGAAAAATATTTTTTAAGTTTGTAGACCAGGTGTTTTCAGGCACAGAGATACCTAATGTGTGTGTGTTTCACCTTATTTATGTACTTTTCTATGTATTCTAGGGAAAGGACGTGATTTGAATTTTTTTAAATTCTTTTGTATTTTTTAAACATTTTTTAAACTTTATTTTACTGTCTTTTTTGAACCCCAGGTGGTTTGATCATTAATACAATGCATTGCAATGCACTTCTACTACAGACTGTATACAGTCATATGAAAAAGTTTGGGCACCCCTATTAATCTTAATCATTTTTAGTTCTAAATATTTGGGTGTTTGCAATAACTGATGGACACAGTAATATTTCAGGATTGAAATGAGGTTTATTGTACTAACAGAAAATGTGCAATATGCATTAAACCAAAATTTGACTGGTGCAAAAGTATGGGCACCTCAACAGAAAAGTGACATTAATATTTAGTAGATCCTCCTTTTGCAAAAATAACAGCCTCTAGTCGCTTCCTGTAGCTTTTAATCAGTTCCTGTATCCTGGATGAAGGTATTTTTGACCATTCCTCTTTACAAAACAATTCCAGTTCAGTTAAGTTTGATGGTCGCCGAGCATGGACAGCCCGCTTCAAATTATCCCACAGATGTTCAATGATATTCAGGTCTGGGGACTGGGATGGCCATTCCAGAACATTGTAATTGTTCCTCTGCATGAATGCCTGAGTAGATTTGGAGCTGTGTTTTGGATCATTGTCTTGCTGAAATATCCATCCCCGGCGTAACTTCAAATTCGTCACTGATTCTTGTACATTATTCTCAAGAATCTGCTGATACTGAGTTGAATCCATGCGACCCTCAACTTTAACAAGATTCCCGGTGCCGGCATTGGCCACACAGCCCCAAAGCATGATGGAACCTCCACCAAATTTTACAGTGGGTAGCAAGTGTTTTTCTTGGAATGCTGTGTTTTTTTGATGCCATGCATAACGCCTTTTTGTATGACCAAACAACTCAATCTTTGTTTCATCAGTCCACAGGACCTTCTTCCAAAATGAAGCTGGCTTGTCCAAATGTGCTTTTGCATACCTCAGGCGACTCTGTTTGTGGCGTGCTTTCAGAAACGGCTTCTTTCGCATCACTCTCCCATACAGCTTCTCCTTGTGCAAAGTGTGCTGTATCGTTGACCGATGCACAGTGACACCATCTGCAGCAAGATGATGCTGCAGCTCTTTGGAGGTGGTCTGTGGATTGTCCTTGACTGTTCTCACCATTCTTCTTCTCTGCCTTTCTGATATTTTTCTTGGCCTGCCACTTCTGGGCTTAACAAGAATTGTCCCTGTGGTCTTCCATTTCCTTACTATGTTCCTCACAGTGGAAACTGACAGGTTAAATCTCTGAGACAACTTTTTGTATCCTTCCCCTGAACAACTATGTTGAACAATCTTTGTTTTCAGATCATTTGAGAGTTGTTTTGAGGAGCCCATGATGCCACTCTTCAGAGGAGATTCAAATAGGAGAACAACTTGCAATTGGCCACCTTAAATACCTTTTCTCATGATTGGATACACCTGGCTATGAAGTTCAAAGCTCAGTGAGGTTACAAAACCAATTTTGTGCTTCAGTAAGTCAATAAAAAGTAGTTAGGAGTATTCAAATCAATAAAATGATAAGGGTACCCAAATTTTTGCACCGGTCAAATTTTGGTTTAATGCATATTGCACATTTTCTGTTAGTACAATAAACCTCATTTCAATCCTGAAATATTACTGTGTGCATCAGTTATTAGATATATCAAATTGAAATGGCTGTTGCAAACACCCAAATATTTAGAACTAAAAATGATTACGATTAATAGGGGTGCCCAAACTTTTTCATATGACTGTAGATCATCCTGTAATACAGGTGTATGCCAGAAAAGCCTGGGAGCCTTCAATAGGCTCATGGCTGTCATGTCAATGGATTGCCCTCTTCAGATCTCGTCCCAGAAGCCGGCAATTCATCCCAAAATGGTGGCGCCCATGCTCTGCTGGGAAAATGGCACCTCGCTCACCTTTGACCAAGGCACCACGGGGGTTAATGCAGGTATAACATAGCGACCAACATCCGCTGTACTATTACTCTAGCCAATTTCTAACTCTCTAAGGTAAACACAGCTGAAGTTATGTCAAAGTGACAGGGACATGTATGTCTATGGTAAAACAGATGGTAAGCAGTAGATACAAACTGTGCCACTTGCTTTAACACATTTTAACATTTAAAATGCTTCAAAAATTAGCCTGTTTATTGAAAAGGTGCTTGCCCATTGTTTTTTATGCACACATGGTTATATGTAAGACTCTGTGGAAAACAGTCATATAACATTGCAACAAGCTACACAGCATGTAAAGGTAAATCTGACTCTGTATTGCAAAAAAAAATGCTCTATTGCAAGAAAATACTTCACAAAATGAAATGAAAGGAGGAATGTGTATGTGAAAACTGCATTCACAAAGACATCACAGCACAGTGCAGAAATTTTCCCTCCCCCTACTCCTATGATTTTTCTGCCTGTTTAAAATTGCAAAAAAACCTCTGCGTTTTACAGTACTTGCAAAATGCATGGGATTCTGGCTAATCCCAGCCACACATCATGTTTTTGTAAATCGCAGCAAGTCAATTATGCCAATGGAAATGCTGGTGTTTTCCATATAGGTATAATAGGGGCAGAAAAACGCTGAGGAAAAAAACGTGATGCGTTTTTTTTTTGGCTGCAGCCCATTAAATGGGGCCTTAGCTTATATTTAACTAAACTGTGCTCCTATAGTCCTCCTCCTATTATTCTGTAGTTCTATTGCAATGATGGTGTTGTTTTCCCAGTAGCAAATTGCAGAAATTGCTTTGGAGCTTGCAATATCACAAAATGGCTTATTTTCCTGTCCACAGCATCTTATATTGTATATGTGATGTCAGCACTGTAGTGTCTCCACCTATCTTTCATTATTGTATAAGAGGCTGTCAAGTGATGTCAGATGATGCCAGAAGCTAGCCTGCATCGCAAAGCCCATATGATCCTCCTTTTCCTCTGTATTGTAACTGCACAAAGAATGTTGCGGGTGGCCATTTTACTTCACTCAACATGAATCACAAAGGTTTGATCATCTCTACTGCCTAGGTTAGTGTGGAAGAATGACCGCTCTGTATGTATAGTCAGATTTGTTAGCTTGTTGCCTTTAAAGGTCCTCACTGTAGTTTTCTTTGTGAATTGATAGCATTTCTTTTTGGTGATTAAAATTCTTTTTTTTTTTCTCTAAAGTTTGTTGTACCAATATATTATTTTCCAGGTTCTAGTATGTTAACCAGTGCATCTCAATAAGTTATACAGTAAAGAAACACAAGGCTTTGGGAAACTGATATTACCCAGATTAAATCAAACAGTATCCTCTATTGAGTCCATTCTCACTCACCTCTTCAAGATTGGGATAATCCTCATTGAATTCATCTTGTGTGTCCTGCACACAAATCTCTGTGTCACCAGAACCCTGAAATAGATGCTGCTGTTATTATTGATGTATTGTAACATGTTGGCAGAGCAATTTAATTGAGTGGAAATGTGATACCAGTAAAATATCAATATAAGTAGCTTACTAAGAAAGACAAAAGTTGGGGAAAAGGTATTTTTTTGCTGAGCAAAGTTGCAAGTTCATTAAGAGGACATAGAAATAAAAGGTTCTGCGTGAATATTTGTATTCTCAGTATATTCACACACAATGTATTATTTTCTTTTCTTGGTTGGTTGCCTTACCAATAGTTTTTATTTTTAATGCAACTGATCACTAAGGGTGGGATCACACTACCGCTGCATGTCCGTTCTGATAGTGTCAGTTAAAAAAAAAAATAAAAATGGACACCTATCATAACAGACATTAGCGGACACTAACTGATGTTAATGTGTCGTTTTTTTGAACTGATTTTCCAAATCATAGCATGTCAATTATACATACGGAAACGCCGGCGGTTTTCCTATAGGTATAATGGAAGCAGAACCTGAATGTGCTGTGGGAAAAACTGCAATGTGTTGCTGCTGCAGCGCTTTTTTGCTGCGGCCTGCTATGTGGGGCCTTATCCTTTATGTGAATTTTTTGGGGAAGCAGAATGGCAAAAACACTCCTGTTCAGCCGTTTTGATTACTTTTTCCACTTCGGTGTGTACTGTATGGAAAAAATATTTCTAAATGTTTGTAGCTCAGACATTATTGGATGCAGAATGCATCATTTGTATATGTTTATTTTTATTTGAAATGTAGCAAAATGGGGTGATTTGATCTTTTGGATTTTTTTTATTTTTTAAAAGCTTAAAAAAAAAATTACACTTTTTTTTTAGCCCACCTAGGGGGCTTGAATCTGCATTCGTTAGATTGCTTGTGCCATAGACTGTGGGAGAGTAAGAGTGAGAGAGAGAGTACTATGACAGGCTGAGAAGCCTCCACAAGCTGTCAAAGAGGTAGGACAATCTTGATGCATGGGAACCATCCTATAAAGCAAAAGTGAAAGTGTATTGGGCAGCAGTGGATTTCAAAAAACAGGTAACTGAGGTTATTCCAAAGGGTTAATGCCCATGATCAGATGCTTCAAAGTAGGCACCATATTTAAAGACATCCGCCGGACTGTTCTGGGCATAACAGGCCAACAAGGAATAATCAATAAATAATAACAACCTGCATTATGTGTATTCACCCACAGCGCCAAATTAAAATTTGCTACTATATATAAATTACTATTTATAAAGTACTATTACGGCGGATGTCGAGAAGGGGTTAAAGCAGGGGTCTCAAACTCGCGGCCCTCGGACAATCGTTTGCGGCCCCCACCTCAATATCAAAGTTTAATGTTAGTGCGGCCCGAGTTTGATACGAATGGCACCAGGGGCGCACTGTCTGGGGGTGGCATTTTTTACTATCTAATGTAAACCAGCCCAGGACAGGCCGCTTTAAAAAAACAACGCTGGGTGGGGCCTGTCCTGGGCTGGCTTACGAGACGTCCGCATCACAGTGCAGGCAGCGATATAATGACGTCATCGCGCCTCCTACGCTGAGACACAGACGTCTCGGACAAGAGGAGGAGGCGGCGGCTGCATCAAGGCATCGCAGGTAGGTGAGGATAAGTTTTTTTTTATTTATATAAATATGCCGTTACCTGCTGGAGTATCCCCGGCAGGTCACGGCCTATTTATTTCCCTACCCGGCGTCTGCTCGTGGCCGCCCCCACTTCTCCTTCTGCTATGGGACGCAGAAAGGGAAGTGGATGCCGCTGTGAGCAGCCGCGGGCATAGGTAAGTGAGGCCGCGGGCCTCAAATACTACTATTATTATACTCCGGGGTCTTTTTAGACCCTGGAGTATAATAATCGGAGACCCAGGGGAGGTGAAGGAACATAAAAACATATGCTACTTACCTCTCCTGCGATCCGCTGTCACTCCGAGCAGGCTTGGGCGCTCTGGTGACATCATCAGGTCGCGTCGCCGGTCTCATCACGTGACTTAATTAGACATGGCCGAAAGCTGCTGGGAGTGCTCCGGTTTCCAGTATAGGTAAGTAACACTGGTTTTTATGTTTGTCACCTCCCCTGGGTCTCCGATCATTATACTCTAGGTTCTGAAAATAACCCAGAGTATAATAATAGTTCTTGGGTGGGCAAC
The DNA here is from genome assembly GCA_947044405.1 of Leptodactylus fallax. Taxonomy (NCBI): domain Eukaryota; kingdom Metazoa; phylum Chordata; class Amphibia; order Anura; family Leptodactylidae; genus Leptodactylus; species Leptodactylus fallax. The sequence continues at coordinate 13,197 of CAMRHE010000901.1, forward strand.
TATGGGGCACAATACCGTGTGCAGGGGCCACTATGGAGCCCAATACCAGTGTAGGGGCCACTATGGAGCATAATACCATGTGCAGGGGCCACAATGGAGCATAATACAAGTGCAGGGGCCACTAGGGAGCATAATACAAGTGCAGGGGCCACTAGGGAGCATAATACAAGTGCAGGGGCCACTATGGAGCATAATACCCTGTGCAGGGGCCAATATGGAGCATATTACCGGTGTGGAAAACCTGATGCGGCCCAGCCTCACCCAGACTCTACCTCCAGCGGCCCCCGGGTAAATTGAGTTTGAGACCCCTGGGTTAAAGGGACTGTACCCCAAGCATATTCAACTGCCACCACCATGTTATGGAGCACATTGCAGTGATAAATAACATACCTTTGTCACGTATGTCATTTTTGTAGATTAGGTGAAAAACAGTTTTGATGATGTGCTCTGTAACACGGAGGTGGCAATTGAATATTCTTAGGGGAAGTGGTAGACTCCCTATAACTTCTCCTCTTCCCAAAAAGAAGAGATTTTGAATCAATGTATGATTAATTCATACACTGTATTTTAGATTTTCAGTCAACTCCTGGTCTATGCTTTTCATTTTCTCTGAAAGGCACATATGGCAATATATCCATTACACATACCAGAGGAAGGTACAATGAGGTACTAGATTTAATGATATATATCCAATCTAAATTGGCCTAGTAATTACATACAGTACTAATTGCAATATTGTAAATCACAAAGCATACAAGACCTCCAAACTGCATGTCCTTCAGAAGATTGTTGATCATGCAGTAAGGACGAGCGAAATTCCTATCCTGGTTGGATATCAAATTCCAATATAGCACAAACTGTGAGTGTAAATACTTCTTGCCTATCAACATAATAAGCTGCATTGCGTTAATCTGCTTTGATATGGAGTCTAATAATAAGGAGAAAAGATAGGGTAATGATTTTCTATAAAAAATATTGTGTAACAAGGCAGTACAAGATTACAGCATTGATCTAAAAAAGCATTTATCTTACAGTTGCAAAGTGTGGGCAGGCATATGTAAATAAAGCTTAATCCTTGTATAATAAATTCTACTCTGGTGTACAAATATATGTTCCATGTAGCAATTTTTCACTTTTATCAGTGAATGGAAAATTTTTCGTTTATATTCAGAGCCTGTAAACCTATCTTGACTTAGTCCAGTTTGTTAGATTGTTTCCTGTCTAGACAATTGTCTATAAGCTAAGCACAGCGGAAACACAAATCTTTCCCCTGTCTTGGAGCCAGGACATCTATTTTCACCTATGACTGCCACCAATGTCGTCCTCTAACATAAAGATTGGTAGGTGCCAATGTGCAGCAACCGTAGGAGAAAAGGGGTGCGCCAGTAGATGTGGCCACGCCCCAGATGCACCAAACAGCTTATTTCTATACCTTAGTTCTATACCACGGTGGAAACGCATCACATTTTTTTTTTCTGCAGCATTTTTCACAGAAAGACCGTAGAGTTTTCCTCTGCGGACTTTCTGCCCCTATTATACCGATACGAAAAACGTCAGCATTTCTATAGGTATAATTGACATGCTGTTGACAAGCGTTTTTGAAATTGCAGCTTTTCCACTGCGGATTTTTTTCTACAATGTGTGCATGGGGTTAGTCAGAATCTCATCCACTTTGCAGGTACTGTATAAACGCAGCGTTTTTTGCTGAGCTGTTTCCCACTGCAGCAAAAATGCATCGTTTTCGCAACATGGGGCCCTGGCCTGAAAGTTGATTTTCTCAGCAGCAAAACTGCACCGTGACACAAAAAGTTGGTTCGCTGTGTCACTAACAGCCCCTGCAACAGTATATAAGTGGTTTAGAAGCAATTTTAGTGGTGGTGGACTGCCTTTAAAGAGCACCTTTCACATCCTCATGTATATGCGGTTTTACATACCACTAAAAAGCTGACAGCGTGCTCAATTCAGCGCACTGCCGGCTTTCCCGGTATGTGCCCCGGGGCTGGAGATATCGGGGGTCTAAATTTCACTGTTCACTTTCAGAAGGGCGTTCCTGACAGTCTAGCTGCGCTGTGAGGAACGCCTTCCCTGACTGTGCTCGTCCATAGCACTGTACTGGGGGGACATTCCTCACAGCTGAGCGTCATCACTGGGCGGTAAGGAATGCCCCCTCTCTCTGTCCTCGTCCATAGTCGAGTACTGTCAGAGGGGGCATCTCTTACAGCCCAGCGATGATGCTGAGCTGTAAGGAACCCCCCCAGTACAAGTCTATGGACTAGTACTGTCAGGGAGGGCGTTCCTCACAGCGCAGCTAGACTGTAAGGAACACCCTTCTGACAGAGAACGGTGAAATTTACACCCCCGATATCTCCAGCCCCCCGGGCACATAACGGGAAAGCCGATAGTGCGCTGAATTCAGCGTGCTGTCAGCTTTCTATTGGTATGTAAAACTGCATATACATGAGGACGTGAAAGGTCCTCTTTAAGTTTTGTGACCTAAGAATGCTTGCATCATGAAAGTACAAACTACAAAATCACCACTGTGGCCAGGTAAACACGGGAGTAGAAAGGGATTTCAAAGGTGACAATTTATAATTTTTTTTTCCTTTTATTGCACTCTTATTGGTTGTATTTTAAAACACGTATAAAAACAAGATACAATACCTTCCTAGATGACGTTGTATGTCTTATTCCTGTATTGTTTGCCAGTGAGTAAAGCACAGCATCATGCACAGTAAGGAAGAGGTGATCACGACTCAGACCTCCCTCAGCAAAGACTCCGCCAAGTTCAATGTCATCATATACTTGAGCTGAAAAAAAAAAGGGTAAATTACCTTATAAGAAAATGGTAACTTTCAATTTCATATGTAGCCAATCGGGGATATTTAGAAAAAAGAATGTAAATCAGGCTACATCTGCGCAAGAGTCTCTGTCACAGTGTCTGCCTGAAAATCGTCGGAGGAAAAAGTCCTGCACAAAGTACTTATTCCTCTGCCGGTTTCAGTTCTAAAAGGTCAGACACTCGACATACCTCATTATACCCTTGTCAGTGTGGCTTGTTGAACTCAGTGTGTTCCTGCTATTTTAGCAGTCCACCTCTCCATTGTTCTGGTCCTCCGACAGTCGTGAACAGTGGAGATACAACGCTAGTGTGAACTAAAAGTGAAAAGTTACCCATAGTCACCCTAGGATGCTTGACTGTTGATAGGCTTTAGAGTTTAGATAATGAGGTAAATAACAACTACCCTATTTTATAAAATAGCTTTGGAATGGTAGCTATGCTGCAGTAATTATTTGTTTTTGTGTTTTCTTTCTTTACTCCCCAACTTCCAGAAGCTATAACTTTTAATTTTTTTTTTTTTTGTTTACAGAGTCATATGAGTGCTTCACCATGGCACCATTTAATATGGTTTGCAGTGTACTAGAAAACTGAGTAAAAAATCAAAATGGAGATGAACTAGAAAAAAATGCAAATGTGCCATTTTCTTAGAGGTTTTGTTTTTTAAAATATTCACAATTCAGTAAAAATGATGTTACCTAAATTCTGCAGGTCATTCTCATCATGGTGATACCATATTCTGCTATCCATAACTTTTTATATATCCAAATACAAATTTTTTAAGGTATTACTTTTTTGCAGTTAAGATTTAGTTTTTAATTATATGATTTTGAGGAATATGTAATGTTTAAACACACTTGTATGCATTCTAATGAAGTGGGGTTTAATTTAATTTTTTTAATTTTTATATATTATTGAACATTTTTGACTTTTTTTTTTTTTTTAGGTTCCCCTGTCCCAAAATACACCATACTATTATGGCGGATGTTGGGAAGAGGTTAAAGATCAATATCTTTTATTCTTGCTGACATTGAAAGAAGTTCTCCCGCAAAGGACATTCATCACTGATCCACAGGATAGGTAATAACAGTCTAATCCAGGAGTCAACAACCTTCGGCAATCCAGCTGCTGTGAAGCTACAACTCCCAACATGCTTCCATGGGAGTTCCAAGAACAACAGAGCAAGTATGCATTCTGGGAGTTGTAGTTTTACAACAGCTGGAGTGCCAAAGCTTGCCTACTCCTGGTCTAATCACTAGGACTCCCACAGCGTGGACCCCCACCAATCACTAAGTATGAAGTAAGTCTGTCAGGCCCAAAATGTCTCCCAAACCAATAATAGTGCTATAAGCCTGTTTAATATGAGCAGAAATATACCTTTGTAATCACAAATCTATGAAGCAATACACAGATAATCATCTTGTTTTGCCAAGCTTGATACAGATGGACCTTGAACATGTCAATCAGGGCTAAAGGAGAGACATTGGACACTGATTTCAGCGGAGAGCTGAAGGATTTAAAACTGTAGGAAAATCTGGCAAATCAGGCCACTTCATAGGTATTGCTTAATAGGTATGTTGTCACAAAGGTAAATTAAAGGCCCCAGCATGACACATTTTGGTTTGGGAGGCATTTAAGACCTGACAGATACTCTTTAATCACTCAGACGAGGAGTTACACATAGGCAGAGGGCATCCTCTGACTCCCTATAGGAATTCATTGTAATGGCAACTGGGTACCTTTTGAAGGATTTTAGGCCTGCCATAGTAGTAAGACATAGACATACATTAAAATATTATATAATATGTGTTTTGTACCAAAAATCAAGACACTGGAAGTACTCTAGAGCAACTGTAAATAAAGAAACTTTATAAAATTCTTCTTTTTTTAAAAATACAAAAAACACATACTCAAATTTTAAAACACATAATGCTGTAAAAAATCAGAATGCCAGATTTTTGCTTACCTTACCTTCCAAAACAAATGTAGTAAAATATCATCAAAAAGTTGTTTGCTGCCCAAAATCGTATCAATAAAAACTAGATTGTCCTTTAAAAAACAAGCCCTCACATAGATACATTGGTGGAAAAATAAAAAAGTTATGGGTGTCAGAAAATGGTGACAATTTTTTAAAGTAGTACAATGTAAGAAAAACTAATTACTGCAACCATACTGACCCCAAAAAATAAAATCATAGTTGCAAGGAGTCTTATAGGCCATGCAAAGAATACAAAATAGCTCTTTCCTAAAAAAGTATGCTGTGACTTTAGTGCTGACTGTTAAATGGTAGCAACCCTATAAGTTAATGTCTAACTCTTTAAACACGCCTTGTAACACGGCTAGGATGTACAGTAAGTCAAACTGATCAGCAGACAGCTGATCAAGGTTTTTGCCCTTGATCTGTGTAGAGCAGAGTGGATGAGATAATACCTTGTACATCTGCTAAATAGAAGTTTACTCCAATCCTCTGGTAGCTGGAACACAACTGTAGATGAAAATAGCAAAAAAAAAAAAAAAAAAAAAGATTTATTTAACGTTTTGTAATAAGGTTCTATTTCCTATTCCTTTTACATGCAGATTTGATAAAAATATGAATTTTGGCAGGACAAAACTGCCATTAGGGGGAGGAATTTAAAGAATGAGTGGGGTACATTCAGGTGTGAAATGATGCACAGTTGTTAAGAAGAAGAAGCCTCTTAATAACTATACTGCATAGAAAATACAGGATTTCCAGGCAGCACTATCCAAACTGGTAGTGGCGACAGGGTACACATTAAGCAAATTAATTATTCAGGTGAACAACTATGGTGCATCTTGGCAACTACAGTCATGGCCAAAAGTTTTGAGAATGATACAAATATTAATTTTTACAAAGTCTACTGCTTCAGTTTTTCTAATGGCAATTTGCATATACTCCAGAATGTTATAAAGAGTGATCAGCTTAACAGCAATTACTTGCAAAGTCAATATTTGCCTAGAAAATGAACTTTATCCCCCAAAACATATTTCAACATCATTGTAGCCCTGCCTTAAAAGGACCACCTAACATCGTTTCAGTGATTGCTCCATTAACACAGGTGTGGGTGTTGATGAGGACAGGGCTGGAGATCAATCTGTCATGATTAAGTAAGAATGACACCACTGGACACTTTAAAAGGAGGCTGGTCCTTGCCATCATTGTTTCTCTTCTATTAACCATGGTTATCTCTAAAGAAACACGTGCAGTCATCATTGCACTGCACAAAAATGGCCTAACTGGGAAGAGTATTGCAGCTAGAAAGATAGCACCTCAGTCAACAATCTATCGCATCATCAAGAACTTCAAGGAGAGAGGTTCCATTGGTGCCAAAAAGGCTCCAGGGCGCCCAAGAAAGACCAGCAAGCGGCAGGACCGTCTCTTAAAAGTGTTTCAGCTGCGGGATCGGGCTACCAGCAGTGCAGAGCTTGCTGAGGAATGGCAACAGGCAGGTGTGAGTGCATCTGCACGCACTGTGAGGCGGAGACTCTTGGAGCAAGGCCTGGTCTCAAGGAGGGCAGCAAAGAAGCCACTTCTGTCCAGAAAAAACATCAGGGACAGACTGATATTCTGCAAAAGGTACAGGGAGTGGACTGCTGAGGACTGGGGTAAAGTCATTTTCTCTGATGAATCCCCTTTTCGATTGTTTGGAACATCTGGAAAACAGCTTATTCGGAGAAGAAGAGGTGAGCGCTACCACCAGTCTTGTCTCATGCCAACTGTAAAGCATCCTGAAACCATTCATGTGTGGGGTTGCTTCTCAGCCAAGGGAATCGGCTCTCTCACAGTCTTGCCTAAAAACACAGCCATGAATAAAGAATGGTACCAGAATGTCCTCCAAGAGCAACTTCTCCCAACCGTCCAAGAGCAGTTTGGCGCTCAACAATGCCTTTTCCAGCATGATGGAGCACCTTGCCATAAAGCAAAGGTGATAACTAAATGGCTCAGGGAACAAAACATAGAGATTTTGGGTCCATGGCCTGGAAACTCCCCAGATCTTAATCCCATTGAGAACTTGTGGTCAATCATCAAGAGACGGGTGGACAAACAAAAACCAACAAATTCAGACAAAATTAAAGCATTGATTCTGCAAGAATGGACTGCTATCAGTCAGGATTTGGTCCAGAAGTTGATTGAGAGCATGCCAGGGAGAATTGCAGAGGTCCTGAAGAAGAAGGGTCAACACTGCAAATATTGACTTGCTGCATTAACTCATTCTAACTGTCAATATAAGCTTCTGTTACTCATAATATGAATGCAATTATATTTCTGTATGTGATAAAAACATCTGACAAACACACATAAAAACCAGAGGGCAGCAGATCATGTGAAAATATAATATTTGTGTCATTCTCAAAACTTGTGGCCATGACTGTACATGTCTGAGAAACTGACATCTATTCTAGCAAGAATCAGTGTTACTTATGCTAGTTTTCTGGTGTAAGGAATTTTTAAGAGAAACTTTCACTGCAGTTGGTATTTTTTCTCCTGCCCCCACTGTTCCTGAGTAATCAGTGAAGTTTGTTATGGTGCCTGATATGGTATTTAGACTCTGTTCTGTCAGGTGCGTGGTTTCAGCAGAAGCAGGCAAGTGATGTGATTCTGATTTTTGTTTTTTACTCCGCGCCTTCCAAACCCTATAACATTTTTATTTTCCTATTCATAGAGCCATATGAGGGATTTTTTTTATTCCATACAATGTACTGGGAAGCTGGAAAAAAATTCAGAATGGGGTGGAACTGAAGAATAACTGTGTATGTGCAACTGTCTTACAGGCTTTGTTCTGTGGCATTCCAAAAAATTTTTTTTTGTTGTTCACCCAATATACAGCTTGCACTAATCTGCTGCTGCTGTGCATATATACTGTATTGCAGCCTAAACTAATATAAAAAAAAATCTGTTATTTAAGGGATTTTTTTTTCTACTCTGCTCACCCAATACACAGTGTGATGAATTGTTAATCTGAGAAAATAGTTTCTTGAGCATCTTTTTTGTTGTTGCTCATATATACAGTATTGCAGCCTGCGCTAATCTAAAAAAACTCTGGTATTTAAGGGTTTTTTTTTCTCAGCCAATAAACAGTATACCACAGACTACTAATCTGAAAAAACCTCCATTTGTTAAGTGTTTTGTTTTTTTTATGTAGTACATTCTTTATCACTTTACTTTTCAAGTGGCAGGCACACTGATATTGTCCCACAAATTTTCTTTAAATTCCATAGTTGGCAGTGCCACATGCCACTGATACTCTGTTGGCATTATCAAAAGAAAATAAAGCAAATAACCCTACTATTTCTTCCTCCAATACCAACACAATGTTGGAATGGAGTTCTGCTTCTATAAAGGGATAATTTTTGGTGGCTTTCAGCTAGGCACACAGCCACAAATTTGTCTTCCTAATAACAAGTCTGTAGCACTTACACTTCGCAAAAACTGGCTAATTTTTCTATAAAACCATTGCTTTTTTGCAATATAACCGCCATGTGTGTCTAATAAACCACAGGCAAGCACCTTTCTCCAAAAAAGGGTAATTTTTTAATAGTGGTTCACAGTTGCTGTTCTAATACTGTTTTATGGGTTATAGCAGGCAAGGAAGAGTAATTCAGAGCTCCAATGTAAGGGATTTTCCAGTTGAGCTATTCCCCAGTGCTGCTGCAGAATCCTGGGGAGAGGGGCACAACAAGACAGTGAGCCCTAAAGCTGAACCCCCCCCCCCACTGTCCCTGGCTAACTTGCCTGATCTGTCCTAGGCGACAGCAGCAACTGGTCGACAGGCCCTTCCTAATATAGGTGACAACACAGAACGCAGACAGGACAAAAAAAACAACAAAGGGAGGTCAGCAAGTCAAGGGGTCGGTAACAGTCGAGCAATGCAGTACAAAATCACAATCCAAGAGAATAGTCAGAGACAAAACCAGAGGTCAGGAATAGGAATACAGGAGATAGCAGAATAGGAGCTAGCAGGGACAAGACAGAATCAATAGCCAGCGACCATGTGAGGGCTGACAACCTGTTTATAGAAAGTCAGGACCTGCTCCAGACTGGATTGGTAGACAGACTGTCAATCATACAGGCAAGGCTGAGATTAACTAAGTGGAGCAAAGGAAAACCAAGGTGAAGGAGACGGATGTGGCAGAAAATCAATTACATAGTCTAGGACAGTGTTCAGACTGAGCAACATGAATCTTAAACAAGGAATCAAACTGAGCATACTTCCTGCGCTGCTGCGTGCGGGCGGAGGGTGGTGCAGAGACCCGAACAGGCAGAGACGTTACATCCTATCAGAGCTATCAGAGGAAGACAGTGCTTGAGCTCAGAATCACAGACTTTGTCTGCTCCTGCCTTATACAACTCAACTGACAGTTCAGAGCCTAAATAGGGTATCAGGCACCAAAACTACCTTATTAGAAACTTATTGCTTGGTAACAGTGGGAGCTACAGAAAAAATTCCAACTGTGCGACAATCAGTGGAGAAATGCCCAATAAATAATGAAAAGAACTGGCCTTGTTTTAGTTGGTGAAAGGCCCTTTTTAAATTTGTTGTGTAGTGAACACCATGCCCCTCGTCGCCTGACCCCATCCACACACAGGGGAACACAGGACCCCCATTCTCTTAATTGGTGGAAGACCTATGTGGACGCCCACTGATCAATCCTATGAATAGGTTTATAAGTTTGAACTATTAGGTAACCCCTCTAGGCCTCTAATAATAATAGTGTGCTATGATCCAAGAGTACTCACTGTCTGTGTCACAAACAAAAATTCGGGAAGCCAAGTATTGACTATTAAATAATTACCTTTCCTAATGCTTTGATGCCCATCAGATCTACAAAACAGACGCCGCTCATGTCAATGATAACAGTATGGAAGTTGACAATTGGAGGTGCCATGATGATAGGATCTTCAGTTTGTGCTTGGATGGATACACCATTTGGAATAATGACAGGAACTGATGTCCCCACTGTCAGAGTATTTGATGCTATGTAACTGATGGTGCTGTTTGTTCCATTAATTGTGCTATTGTTGTTGGAATCAGTTGGGGTTACACCATCAAAGTCTTCTTGCAGTTCTTGCAGTGATAATGTCTGTATAACAGAGAAAATTATGTAGATTGAATGGGAATTTTATCATCAATCATAGGATCTAAGGATCACATCATGTAAGGATCACTTTTCGGTTTCTTAAGCTGCTTATAGACATACAGTAGGTATGATATGATCAAAAGATATACAGAAGAATGAATCAGTACTGTGAAAATAATCTAAGAAGAGTGTACAGCTTCAAAAGACCAGATCAATCATCAAATATGTTCTTTGAGAGCTGCTTCTTTCTTCATATACCTTTGATATGAGCAATATTACACTATAAAGTACAATAAATGTTATATCCATGGTGCTAATAACAATTGGAAATTGTAATGCAGAATTAGCTCCATTGGTCAGAACATCTCCATACTAAAAAAAAAAATTGTGCATGGGGGGGTCTCAAGCATGTAACCCATCTTTATGAGGTCTATATCACCTAATTGGGATCACCTAAGTTACTGTAGATAGGAATTGTCATGGGGAAACATAACCTTTAAAATTTTAGAAGTCAACATCTAATTGAACGATTTATATAAATTAAAGAGGACCTTTCTCCACTGCCAACAAGTCCAGCTCTTTACATCAATTAATAAGCTCTGTTCCGTTACAGAGCTGAAATAGCACATCAGGCATCAAAACTATCTGCACTTGTTGCTTAGGAAAGGTGGAGGATAGAGAGGAAATTCCAACTGCGCTGGAATCAGTGGAGTGGCACTAAGAACCTGAATGGTGAAAGATCCTTTTTAACCCCTTCCCGACATTCGCCGTAATAGCACTTTTTCTCCAATTCTACCCCTTTCTGAATTTTCTTCCAGCTTCCAGCTTCTGTACATTGTACAGAATAATAAATGATACCATCATGAAGAACTATTTGTCCCACAAACATTAAGCCCTAATATGGCTGTGTGAACGAAAAAAATAACAAAGTTATGGGGTTTTGAAGGAGGTGAGTCAAAAACAAAAGTCGATAGATTCCTCTGGCGGGAAGGGGTTAAACCAGTGCCACCACCATATTTATAAAGAGTATAGCTGCAACTACTTTATAAACATGAGATGGCACTGAATCACATATCTTTGGACAGTATACATTTTAAGGGAAGGTGTGAAGAATATCGCCTCGCCCAGCCGCCTGGCACGCCTGCGATCAAACTTCTTTCTTAACCTCCCACTCACACACCGTGAGTAGACCGGGCCATAGGATAAAACGAAATGAGCGATATAAATTTTATATATTTAATAACCCAAGTGGGTCGGTATGGATTAATAGCATATACAGAAATATACAATATTAATACGATCAAGCATAAACATACAAGCAAAAGAGCGATGATACAATACACAAAAATAAACAGGGGAATTAAAAGATAGAGAAAATACCGGCATAGGCTCGTAGTCCATTTCTCTAGGTCACAGCAGAATTTTGGGCCTAGGGCGCAAGCTTAAGCAAGTTGCATAAAACAATCATTCTACATGCTGTCCAGAACTAGGCCCTCAAAGCATTCCTCAGTAGGGCAGGCCCTCTCATCTTCTCCCAGATCAGAGCTCCTTACTGCCTCTTTGCTGAATGACCCCAGAATCCAGGTCTGCCCACAGCATATGGCTAGTGCTCCACCCACCCCTTGCACCCAGGCAGCCCCCCTTCTCCCACCTTTGCAGAACCCTCGGAGAGAAGGGTGAAGTTAAGGCTTGCTATCCCCCATCCCATCTGGCCAGGGATAATAAAAGTGCCTGGCTATAGCAAGCCATCTCCAATGAACACACATAAAACCAGTGAAGCATATCGTCCAGCAATGTGGACTCAACTAAAGCACCGCATTCCAAGTGGGGGAAGGACTGACCTAAGCAAGTAAAACACACTTTCAAGAAAGATATAAAACTGAGGGTCGGTTCATCACACCTCCCCCTTTTAGAGCGTGTCGGGAGGAAGGACGATCCTAAGATCGCCTTCCGCGGACACCTTGGCGGCCTCACCCCGCCGGGACCTGCGCTGGTCCCTGACCATGTTCCTGGTGTACTGATACCCTCTTCCTCTCCTGTCTGAATGGAGACTCTTCTAAGGTTCAGGCTCTGAATTAAGTAGACCTGGCTACCTCCTGCTTGCTCTGGGTCCCTCCCCCGAGTGCTGGCGTCCCTCAGACACACACTCACAACCCCAGGCCCTTGTGGTACCGCGGCCCCTCCCGGCGGCCCCCCCCCCCCGGCCCCCCCCCGGCCCGGGCCCGGGCCCCGGGCGGGGGGGCGGCCCCCCCCCCCCCCCCCCCCCCCCCCCCCGGGTGCTGAGACCCCATCCCGGCAGTCTCCGCCCACCTGGCTACCCCCGGCCTGCACTGGGACCTCGTGCTGAGTGCTGGCATCCCGCAGATCCACACTCGCAACCCCAGGCCCTTGTGATACCAGTTTAGAGACCCCTTCCCGGCAGTCTCTCAGGGTCTCTCCCACACTAGCCGCTAGTTGGGAGAGTCCTAGGGGATTCTGCACCTCCCCCTTTGCTTCCAAACCTAGGGGCACCTCTGGTTCTGGCACAGGTATGTTTGGACCCTGTCCTCCCTCCCAGACGCCTTGCCCCTTTGGGCCTACACCCTGTTCCTCCTGTACTTGGGTGGGTGATGGTGATACCTTGGGCAAATGACTGAGATTATGCATCCCCAAACCATCCCTCCATAATACATTGACAGGTAATACATTTGACACACCCCCTTCTTGGGTCCCACCTCCAGCACCCCATGCCGTCTGCACTTGGGCCATGGGCACGACTGGCACACCTTGGATGGCTGTTTCTCCTTCCCAGGACTCTTTCACAAGAGTTAGGGGCCCACGTACACGTCTCCCATACAAGAGCTCAAAGGGGGAGAACCCCATTGAGGCTTGCGGCACCTCCCGGTAAGCGAACAGCAGGTGCGGGAGATAAGGCTCCCAGTCGCGCCCGTGGGACTCGACTAACATCCTGAGCATCTGCTTCAGGATGCCATTGAACCGTTCACACAGGCCATTGGTCTGTGGGTGATACGGGCTGGACACCAGATGTTGCACCTCTGTTACCTTACACAGGCCTTGCATCAAGGCAGACATGAACTGGGTACCTTGGTCTGTGAGCATCTCTCTGGGAAATCCAACACGGGAGAAGATGCCTACCAGAGCCTTGGCCACTACATCAGCCCGGGTGGAAGACAGCGCGACAGCTTCCGGGTACCTAGTAGCGTAGTCTACTACCGTTAATATGAAACGTTTCCCGGTGCGACTGGGAATGGACAGGGGTCCAATGAGATCCACAGCCACCCGCTGGAAAGGTTCGGTTATGATGGGCATAGGTATCATTGGTGCTTTGGAGCCTTGCCCCGCCTTGCCCATCCTCTGACAAGTGTCACATGAACGGCAGTATTTAGCTACATCTGTCCCCATCTTAGGCCAGTAGAATAAGTGGCTGAGGCGAGCCTTGGTCTTAGCGATCCCCAGGTGGCCTGCCAGTGGAATATCATGAGCAATCCGCAACAACTCCACCCGATAGGGTTGGGGTACCACTAAATGTTTCTCCCTGAGCCGACTTTCTTTTCCCTTTGTGGGGATCGTTTCCCGGTACAAACTCCCTTGCTCCCAGTACACGCGGTCCTTGTCCGACTCCAAGGGAGGTTGATCAGCACGCTCCTTCAATGCATCCAGACTGCGGTCAGCTTGGACAGCGTCCCTGAACTCCTGACTGGAACCAGACAGAAGAGATGTGCATGTCATATACCCGCCGGGCTCCTCCGGCTCCAGTGTGGGGAGGTTAGTAACGGCGGCCTCAGTGCCATCTCCGGGTGACAGAGGGAATGGCTCAGGGGTCGGAGCGCCTTCCACCCCTCTAGCACTCTGGCTGCGGGTTACCTCCGCAACACCAGCAGTCCGTCACTCATCCGGATCGGCCCTGAGATCCCCGTGACCCACCGGACCACCTGGCACATTGTCCTCAGTTGGGGTTGCCACCAGCATCTAGAGAAGAGCTACCCTGTAAACCTGCAAGGCAAGAATTAGCAATTACATTGACATTGCATTCATTCATTGATTCACAGTGAACTGCATGGGGGAATGGCTGAGCCAGGGTCACACTGAGGGGGCTCTCATCACCCGCAGATGTGGGCGGGGCTACAGCCAGGTCAGCATTCCACAATGTCTCATTCACATGCTCACTGATTACTTTAGCTGGACACACAGCAGGGGGAAACAGGCAGCTGACCCCTCCCTCTGCCTGTGTGACAGGCTTCATCACCTCATTAAAATCATCCTTCAGTACAGACATTTTGTCACAGTGAGGTGGGGTTTCTCCCACCCCATATTGGGACACCAAGGGCCCCAAATCTCTTCCCAATAGTACATTGGCAGGCAGATCAGACACTAGCCCCACATCACGCATCCCTTTTCCCGCACCCCAGTCCAAGTGGACGCAAGCCATGGGCACAGTTACGCGTTCTTGTCCAATACCCTTCAGGGTCAGAGTTTTTCCAGGGATAATACTGTCCGCAGGGACCAAGTCAGGTTGCACCAGAATAATCTGCGCCCCAGTGTCCCGAAATCCCATGACCACTTTACCTCCCACAATGACCTGTTGACTGTTGGCATTGGATTGCAACCCCTCCCTCCCCACCAAGTATACAGATGGGCCAGCTGCCGTGGCTGGGGAAACAGGGGGGGTTCTTAGAGCGGTTGGGGCACTCCGCCTTCAAATGTCCTGGCTGGTTACAGGCGTGACATCGCCGGACCTCTCCTTGGGATTTAGAGGGGGTCCCCGGGGCGCCCAGAGTTCTTGGGACAGGGGAAGTAGAGGGGGCACCCGGGACAGAGTTTGTCTTACCCCTCTTGGAGACCGCAGGCTGTGGTGAACTCCAGCTTTGCCCCTCCTTCCCGCTTGGGGGTCTCTGCAGTGTGGCTCCTCTCTTGATCTCTTGCTCCCTGGTGGACACATAGTCGTCAGCAATCTCTGCAGCCTTGTCTGCTGTTTTGGGTTTCCAGTCACACACGAACTGGCGGACCTCCAGAGGGCACACCTGGAGAAATTGTTCCTTTATCATAAGATCCCCAATTCCCTCAAACGTGGTGACAGTAAGTCCTTTGATCCACTGCCAGAATGTAACCTGTAAGTGGTGCAGAACATCCGCATAGCTCTCTGTGGGACCCCGCTGGATATTCCGGAACTTTTTGCGGTACACCTCCGGCGTGAGCCGGTATCTCCGGATCAGCGCCGCTTTGATGGTCTCATAGTCCGCATCCACTGGTAAGCTCGTGGAAACATCCAGGCCTTTTCCCTTCAGCCGGGGAGACAGGTAACGGGCCCATTCTGCCTGGGGAATATGATGCTGCTTACACACCCTCTCAAATCCCCACAAGAACGAGTCCAAGTCCCCGTTATCTTCCAAGATTGGAAAGTCCTCGGATCGGATCTTTAGTGCTCGGGCTCCTGGAGTTGGTGCAGGGGAAGGTCGCGCCTGCTGGCAAAGTTCCAGCTTTTTTAGCTCAAGCTGATGCTCCAACTCCGCCCGTCGCTCTGCAGCAGCGGCCTCTCTCTCCGCCCGGCGCTCTGCAGCTTCTCTCTCCACCCGGCGCTCTGCAGCAGCAGCAGCGGCCTCTCTCTCCACCCGGCGCTCTGCAGCTTCTCGGTACTGGAGAATCACCTGCAGACGGGTGCTATAGTCACTGGCGTCTATCTGCTGTAAGGCCATTTGCAAGTATAAGTCCGTTACCCCCACAGAACTGGGGTTACTGGTCCCTCCAGGCACAGTTACCTCTGGGGTCCGGGCACCTGCGGAACCATCTGGCATGGTGATGTTTTCTGGTGCCAGCCTCTCAGGACTTTGCTCCGCCTCCTGCATGGCTATGGTAGCTTCCATATCTGCCATCTCCTGGAGTTCAGCAGCAACCAAGTCCTGCAGACGTTTGGTTATGCTTCTGGTCCCACCAGCCATCCACTGGAAGCCGTTGCCAAATAAAAGATAGGACAGAAAAAAGAAGAAGGGAGGGAACAGTACTGTACCAAACTTTCACCGTATTTTAAGCTTGATCTCATACCGCGCTCGTTCCATAGGATTGCTGCAATCCCCAGTGTCTGCGTGATACCACACCCACACACTGTTATCCTAATATCCCACCGCTGCCACCACTGTGAAGAATATCGCCTCGCCCAGCCGCCTGGCACGCCTGTGATCAAACTTCTTTCTTAACCTCCCACTCACACACCGTGAGTAGACCGGGTCATAGGATAAAACGAAATGAGCGATATAAATTTTATATATTTAATAACCCAAGTGGGTCGGTATGGATTAATAGCATATACAGAAATATACAATATTCATACGATCAAGCATAAACATACAAGCAAAAGAGCGATGATACAATACACAAAAATAAACAGGGGAATTAAAAGATAGAGAAAATACCGGCATAGGCTCGTAGTCCATTTCTCTAGGCCACAGCAGAATTTTGGGCCTAGGGCGCAAGCTTAAGCAAGTTGCATAAAACAATCCTTCTACATGCTGTCCAGAACTAGGCCCTCAAAGCATTCCTCAGTAGGGCAGGCCCTCTCATCTTCTCCCAGATCAGAGCTCCTTACTGCCTCTTTGCTGAATGACCCCAGAATCCAGGTCTGCCCACAGCATATGGCTAGTGCTCCACCCACCCCTTGCACCCAGGCAGCCCCCCTTCTCCCACCTTTGCAGAACCCTCGGAGAGAAGGGTGAAGTTAAGGCTTGCTATCCCCCATCCCATCTGGCCAGGGATAATAAAAGTGCCTGGCTATAGCAAGCCATCTCCAATGAACACACATAAAACCAGTGAAGCGTATCGTCCAGCAATGTGGACTCAACTAAAGCACCGCATTCCAAGTGGGGGAAGGACTGACGTAAGCAAGTAAAACACACTTCCAAGAAAGATATAAAACTGAGGGTCGGTTCATCACAGAAGGAATATATATTATATCCAAAACTGAATGACAGTGCAAATCAGCTATTTATCATTTCTTATGGTCTTTTTTGTAGGGTTATTGCTTTTTTGAATACATAGCGCAATCTACCTGGACCTTTGAGCTGAAAATCTATACAAATCAGTGTATCTATCTTTTTGTGTAATTTTAAATCTAAATATGTCAGAATTTTAATGCCTATAATGCTACTCCTGAAGATAGAGGTCACTTGCAGCGGATTGTGGACCCACTGTGCCACCTAATTGGTTTGGCGTTTGGCCACTCACAAGGGCATTATCTAAGTATTCCGCCTGGTCTTCACCCTTTAACCCCTGTATGGGGATGTGATCTTTGCCACAGGGAGACTTCCAAGTCGCTACCTTTTGGAGTGGTTCCAGTATAGTTATATACCAGGGACCATGCAGACTATTGTGTAAGGCAACAGAGCATACAGGCAGAGGATAGTTGGGTACAGGCTGAACATCAGTGGTAGGTAACAAAAGAAACAAGGTCATGAATAAGCCAAAGAGTCAGGGAGGGAAGCTCGGGTTCAGTAGTTCGGGACAGGCAGATGTCATACATGGGTAAATAGCTGATCAGGATCAAAAGTGTAGTCAAAAAACAGGCCAAGGTTATAAACAACAATCCAGGCAATAATACAGGCCATAAACAATAATCCAACAGCAATGTAATAATACGGAACCCTCACAGAATCTGTAAAACTAGATCCAATATTGCTCAGGCATTAAGCAGAGGACAGAGCAGAGCTGTTTGTGATTGGCTAAGGAGAGCTCATAGGTGTACTTCTTAGGCATTATAGAAGGCAAGACACAGCAGCAGGGAGAGTCAGAAACTGCATTGTGTGAACTAGAGGCAGGGCCAGAGTTGAGAGAAGGCAGACTTGGCAATTTTCCAGGGCCCCCACACACATACGGGCTCCAAACAGTCCCTACTGTTAGGACTAATGATCGGGAGTAGATGAAACAATTGGCAGATTGCAGGGTCTGCTGATAGTTGCTTGTAAGGCCTCTTGGCACTTAGCAGCAGTCTGTGCTGCCCTAACTTCCCCCCTCCTCCTCACAAGCAGTGACTCATCTGTCTGATCAGAGTATGAAGGGGGAAGTCTGCTTTGATGTAAGAGCTTTCAGTACTGCCAGACTTAGAGCTGCAAATGAGTTTCCTCCATTTCCCAGCAATTCAGCCAAATGTGAGTGTATTTTTTGGGTAAAATATGTATATTTAATATGTATATATGTGTATATTTGTTTACAGTATGTGTCTTATATACTGTTTGAGTACTGTATGTTTGTAGACAGGTATGTGTGTGTGTATACCTTATATATAAAATGTGTATGAATATATGGTATATGAATGTATATGTGTAAGTATATACCACATATGAATGTCTATCTGTGTTTTCATATGTACATGTGTACCATTATGCATACTAGAATTGTATTTTATAGTGTGATGCTGATATAGTATTGAGATGTTGTCCAGGAATTACAGTTCTCTGCAAGGAGGCCGGGAAAGGTGAAAAATAAGAAAAAGAAAACTCATACTTTCCTGTCCCCGGTGCTCCGGTGTCTCCCACAGCTGTCCAGTCCAGCGGTGCCTGGGTGCTTGTTCTGGCGGAAGTCCTCACTGCATGTGACTGCTGAGGCCAATCAACGGCCTAAGGAAAGGAATCACAGGCAGGGCCGGCGTTAGGGGGGGGGCAAACTGGGCAATTGCCCAGGGCCCTGACCCCAAAGGGGCCCCCAGGATCTGGAGCCTGATGACTCCGGATGCCGGAGTCAGGACCGGCCATATCGATAACAGAAAGGGACCCAGCGTCATGTGCCGCAGGGTCCCTTTCACCTTTCCGAGGTGAGTAAAAATAACAAACATTTTTACTCACCTGTCCTTACGTCCGATGTCATCTTCTGGCGTTCCAGACATCACCACTGAGGCCAGGCCTCAGCCTCAGCGATCACGTGGGGCATGCCTCACGTAACCGCTGAGGCCTGTGATTGATGTCCAAAACGCATGACGTCAGCCACAGAGAGGAGGAAGCCTGGCGCCGGTGGGGATAGTGGAGCAGCGCGAAGAGGCCCAGGAGAGGTAAGCCAAGGTAAGTATAACTGTTTGTTACTTTCCCTTACCTCCCCCGGACCTTCGATAATTATTCTCTCGTGTCTGTGGAGCATTATACTGGGGAGGGGGCCCTCTGGATAGCATATTATACTGTGTAGGGCCACTGTGGAGCATTATACTGGGAGGGGCCTCTGGATAGTATATTATACTGTGTGGGGCCCCTGTGGAGCAGTATACTGGGGAGGGGCCCTTTAGATAGCATATTATACTGTGTGGGGCCACTGTGGAGCATTATTCTGGGGGGGCCCTCTGGATAGCATATTAAACTGTATGGGGCCTTTGTGGAGCATTATAATGTGGGGGGGGGCTCTGGAGAACATGTTATATTCTCTGGGGCCACTTTGGAGCATTATACTGGGGGGCCCCTCTGGAGAGCATATTATACTGTGTGGGGCCACCGTGGAGCATTATACTGGGGGAACCTCTCTGAGCAGTATATTATACTGTGTGGAGGCCATTCTGGAGCATGGTATACTCTGTGGGGTCAATGTGGAGCATTATTGTGGGGGGGCCATCTGCAGAGCATATTATATTGTGTGGCGCCACTGTGGGGCATTATTCAGGGGGGAACTAAGGAACATTATACTGGGCGCCTTCTGGGGAGTATATTATACTGTGTGGGGCCTACTGTGGAGCATTATACTGGGGGACACTCTGGGGAGCATAATATATTGCGTGGGGCCACTTTGAAGCAAAATACTGAGGGGGAGGGACACTGTGGAGCATTATACTAGCAGGGGCCCTCTGGGGAGCATATTATACTATGGGCCACCGTGGAGCTTTATACTAGGGGGAAGGGGCAGTGTGGAAAGCCTGTTATACTGTGTGGGGGCAGTGTGGGAAGCCTGTTATACTGTGTGGGGCCACTGTGGAGTTTATTATATTGTGTGGGGCTTCTCGGGAGCATATTATACTCTGTGGCGCCATTGTAGAGCATTATACTGGGGGGAACTGTGGGGAGCATATTATACTGTTGGGGACCACTGTGGAGCATTATACTGGGGGAACCCCTCTGGAGAGCATATTATACTGTGTGGGCCCACCATGGAGCATTATACTGTGGGGGGGGCCCTCTGGAGAGCATATTATACTGTTTTGGCCACTGTGTACCATTATACTGGGGGAACCTCTCTGGGCAGTTTATTATACTGTGTGGAGGCCATTCTGGAGCATGTGTGGGGTCACTGTGCAGCATTATTCTGGGGGGCCATCTGCAGAGCATATTATAGTGTGTGGCGCTACTGTGGGGCATTATTCGGGGGGAACTAAGGAGCATTATACTAGGGGGCCCTCTGGGGAGTATATTATACTGAGTGGGGTCTACTGTGGAGCATTATACTGGGGAAACACTCTGAGGAGCATAATATATTGCGTGGGGCCACTGTGGAGCAAAAAATACTGGGGGGCACTGTGGAGCATTATACTAGCGGGGGCCCTCTGGGGAGCATATTATACTATGGGCCACTGTGGAGTTTTATACTGGGAGGAAAGGGCAGTGTGGGGAGCCTGTTATACTGCATGGGGTCACTGTGGAGTTTATTATATTGTGTGGGGTTTCTCAGGAGCATATTAAACTCTGTGAGGCCATTGTAGAGCATTATACTGGGTGGGGGACCCCTCTGGGCAGTATATTATACTGTGTGGAGGCCATTGTGGAGCATGTTATACTGTGTTAGGCCACTGTGGAGCATTATACTGGGGGGACACTGTGGGATGCATATTATACTGTATGGAGCATATTATATTGTGTGGGGCTGCTGAGGAGCATATTGTACTGTCTGGGGCCACTAAGAGGTAGTATACTGTGTGGAGCCTTATATACCATGTGGGGCCAATATGGGGGAGCTCAGGGGAGCATTTTATACTGTGTGGGTCCACTGTTGAGCATTATATACCATGTGGGGAAACTGTGGAGGGCTCAGGGGAGCATTTTATACCGTGGAGCATTATATACCATGTGGAGCATTATACTATGGGGGGGGGGGCTCAAAATTCCTGCTGGCAGCCCTGTGTGCTATGTCTGCATCACAGCTCCCTCACTATAATCTTGCACATACGTGTAGTGCTGCATGTCATTCCCCATAAAGTGCTGTGCATGAACCGGCCATGGAGTTATTGGGGCCTGCTCAGTACTATAGGGGCTGACTATACTGGGAACATACTCAGTAACACCAGATAGTCAGCACATATGTAAGACTTCAGTGAAGGAGCCGTGGTGTAGGCTATTAGTAGGAAGCTGTTTGGTGGGGCCCCAGAATAAGTTCCTCTGGTGGGCCTAAGGCCCTTCAGTCCGACACTGTATAATGGAGAACTATTATATATAAGGGTGGGTTACTATATATAATTGGGAAACTTAAATATGAGGGGGATATTATAAGGGGTGTGAGAGTGTGAACCCAGACGGCGCTAGTGTGCGACCCAGAGCCAGGCTTGAAAAGGTCCTCAGCCACACCCATAGGTGGGGGCCTAACTCCAGAAGGACTGTATGCAGCAGGAGAGCTGCTGAGGAGACCTGCAGGGAGCAGGTGTGCGGTGGAACCAGCCGGAGACAGACAAGGCGGTCTGTCCCAAGAGGACTGGGGTCCTGAAAGGACTGATTGAGCCAGGCTGCTTCTTGCCCCCAGAGGCTAGTAAGGGAGCAAGCAGTGAGGTAGTGCCCTATGTGTGGGCTAGGCTATTGGTTATTTTGTTCCTGTACCATTTGTAAAGCTGAATAAAGCCATTTACTTTGGATTTACACTGCCTGAAACACTGCTTCTTTGGCACCCAGTACCACCAACACTGCTGTCGAGTCCAGGAGGCTGCCACCTTTGAGGCTAAATCCCCCCAAATTGTCACAGGGGGAACTATTATTTATAAGATGGGCTATTATTTATAAGGGGGAACTATTATATATAAGGCATCCATTATAAGGGGGGAGCTATTATTTATAAGAGGGGAACTATTTATAAGGGGGTATAATTATTAAGTGGGCTTATTTATAAAGGGGGCTATTAGTGATAATGGGGACTATTATTTATGAGGGAGCTATTATTTATAAGGGAGCAGTATTATTTTTACAGGATGACTGTTTCTGATAAGCGGGAATATTACTGATACAGGGCACTGTTTATCATTTATAAGGGCGCTATTACTAATAAGGGGGCGCTATAATAACTGATGACTGAGTGCAAAAATCTATTAGGTGGTACAAAGGTGCTCATTTGAATTGTGTGTGGTAAAATGGGGCTTATTACGTTTTTTCTGGCAGAAAGGAGGCGTTATTATAGGGGTTGCCACTGGAAGATGATGGTGTTGTTGTATATCAGCATTTGGGGCCCCGCTTTTAATTTTGCCCAGAGCCCTACTTTGTCTAAAACCGGCCCTGATCACAGGTGACGTATGTGAGTAACATCCCAGTTCCTTAGGCTGCTAAGGCCACTGACTGACCTCAGCAGTTACACATGGTGGGAACTGCCACTGGAACAAGCCCTGGGCGCTGCAGGACCAGACAGGTATGGAAGTACCAGGGACAGGTGAGTGTGGGTTTTATTTTTCACCTTCCCTGACCTCCATTCAGAAACCTGTAATTCCTGGAAACCTCTTTAAGGCCCAACACAGCAAAAAGCAGCTAAAAAGCACTAGAGAAAAAAAAAAGCAGCAAAAACAGTTTTTTTTCCAGTGTTTTTCATTGACCTTTTGATGCATTTTTCTCTGCACTTTCTTCCCTTTTATTTTTATTTTATTTTATTTTATTCACTTTTATTAAATATATGTGGAAATGCTCGTGATTCCGCAGCTAAAATTAACATGCTGTGGATGAGATTAAATAATTACATTTTATTCACTTTGCTGGCTCATTTATGCAGCAGCCATAAATGCTGTGTTTTACGTTACGGGAAAGCAGCTTTTTTTGTTGCAGATTTTTCTGCAGTTTTTTGAGCCAATGTCAGGAGTGGATTGATCAGTAGGTAGAAGCATTAACACTTCCTATATATTTCCCACCACCACATTCTATATAATGCACTTCGCCTGTATCAGTCTCCTGGCATTCCAGGACCATTATCCAGCCAGGAACCTGCAGAGGTGCAGTGTATCATTGGAAGGCACCGACACTCACAAGTGAGGAATACATGGCTCCTAGGAACAACCCGCTTACTGCAGCGTCCTATTACATTGCATAGCAGGTAGAAGTTAGTTGCTGGTTGGCATTATGACAGGAGTATTTGCAAATAAAACGGGGCTAGTTGTGTTCTCAATATGGGGAATGGAGGAAGCTCTGATAGTAGTGAAGTAGGATTATACTATGAGGTCAGCGGGGAATCTAGCAGTAAGTGGCTGACGTGACACTATTTAGGGTGAAGTGACTGTATTTAGTCCTGCTATAGCAGTCAGGGGGTGACGTGACACTATTTAGTCCTGGTATAGCAGTTAGCGGGTGAAGTGACTGTATTTAGTCCTGGTACAGTGGTCAGCGGGTGATGTGACAGTATTTAGTCCTGGTATAGCGGTCCTATTTGATAACTCTGTATGTATATAAATATTTTATTGTGTGTAGGGATAGACATATGTTTTGTTGCTTGTGCATCTGATTTGTAAAAGGTCACAAGCAACTAGTTTGGCTATGCAAAAAAATTTATATACATCTGAAACAACCCCTTTAGGCTAAGGGCCCATGCTGTGGAAAAGACTGTGGCAGAAACACATCACGTTTTTTTTTCTGCAGCAATTTTCAATGTGGTCTCAGAGATTTCCTCTGCAGACTTTCTGCACCTATTATACTTATACTGTAAACACCAGCGTTTTCGCAGGTATAATTGACATGCTGCCATTTTCAAAAATGTGTTTTTGAAAACGCAGCTTTTCCATTGCAGATTTTTTTTCTGCAATTTGTGTATAGGATTAACCAGAATCCCCACCACTTTGCAGGTACTGTAAAACGCAGCGTTTTTTTGCCACGGTTTCCGCTGTGGCTAAAACACTGCGTTTTCACAACGTGAAGCCCCGGCTTAATGACCTTAGGAACACCACTCTAGGTACCAGTGATAGACACTGCAGAACGTCGAATTAACAGAATGTGGCTATGTAGTAGGTACAATATTTTAACATTCAAGGCCCCACTTTTAATTTTGCCCAGGGCCCCACTTTGTCTAAAACCGTCCCTGACTAGAAGCTGATAGTTGCATTTTTTCGGTGAGAGAGCACAATGGGCGCAAACCATAGCAAATTTATAAAAATAAAACCGTCTTCAATAGGCTCCCCCTAAATGTGGCAAGTGCATGCTGATGTATCATCATTCATGACAGTTTTCTGGCATAAATGATGCCTGAAATCTGCACCAGCTATGAGCCATCTATACATGATGACTCTGTTTAATTTATATATGTATATAGAATTATTAGAAATGAGCGAACTGTTTCAGACCAAACCAGATTCGACCCGAATTTTTCAAAAGTTTTGGCTTCAACCAAAAATGTTTAGGGTATGTCATCCACGAACTGTAAGTGAAATGATCATACTCTGGATTCTGCAGACCTCATAGTATAATAGATGGAGGCCCAGGGGAGGTGTAAAAAAAAAAATAACAGACAGTTATAGTCACTTTACCTTTTGGCGACATCCAATGCTCCCTCTGGGTCCTCTTCTGGGCCTCCTAGGTGACGTCATATGCTTGGGGTCACTGCTGAGGCCTATGATTTGGAATCAATGGTCATATGGGGCATGCCAAAATCGTGAAGAGGACTCAAAGGGACCAACAGACACCCGAGGGATACATAGAAGAGGTGAGGGAAGGTGCATATAACTGTTATTTTTCCACACTTCCCCTTGGCTTCCACCTATTATTATACGAATCCTTGGGCTGAACTGTCTAACCTCGAAATGAAACAAATCTGCAGAGGTTCGCCCATCTTTAACCCTCAGGAGACACAGACATTTTTCATTTTTGTGTTTTCATTTTTTACTCCTTACATTCCAAAAGCCATAGCTTTCTCATTTTTCTGTTTACATAGTCATATGAGGGCTTGATTTTTGTGTGACAAGTTGTACTTCAAAGTGGTACCATTTATTATTTTGTACAATGTCCAGGGAAACGGAAAAAAAAATTCAGAATGAGGTGGAATTGAGAAAAAAATGCTGTACCACCGTTTTCTTATGTCTTTTTTTTTTTTTTTACGGCTTCCGTTCTGTGGTAAAAATGCTATGTTAGCTTTATTCTGCAGGTCAGTACAATCATGGTGATGCCAAATTTATATAGTTTTTTTCATATTTTAATAACAAAAATTCAAAATTTTGAATAAAAAAAATAAATAAATTCTTTGAATCATCATATTCTGACCCCTGTAACTTTTTTATATTTCAGCATACGGAGCTGTGTAAGGTGTCTTTTTTTGTGGGACGATATATAGTTGTTATTGATACCATGTTGGGGGATGTATGATGTTTTGATCACTTTTTATTCCATTTCATTAGGGATGTACAGTGGTTATGGAAAGTATTGAGACCCATTTAAATTTTTCACTCTTTGTTTCATTGCAGCCATTTGCTAAAAGCAAAAAAGTTCATTTTATTTCTCGTGAATGTACACTCAGCATCACATCTTGACAGAAAAAAAAAAACAGAAATGTAGATATTTTTGCAAATTTATTAAAAAAGAAAAATGGAAATATCACATGGTCATAAGTATTCAGACTCTTTGCTGTGACATTCATATTTAACTCACATGCTGTCCATTTCCTTCTGATCCTCCTTGAGGTGGTTCTACTCCTTCATTGGAGTCCAGTTGTGTTTAATTAAACTGATTGGACTTGATTAGGAAAGGCACACACCTGTCTATATAAGACCTCACAGCTCACAGTGCATGTCAGAGCAAATGAGAATCATTAGGTCAAAGGAACTGCCCAAGGATCTCAGAGACAGATCTGGCCAAGGTTACAAAAGAATTTCTGCAGCACTCAAGGTTCCTAAGAGCACAGTGGCCTCCATAATCCTTAAATGGAAAAAGTTTGGGACAACCAGAACTCTTCCTAGACCTGGCCGTCTAGCCAAACTGAGCAATTGTGGGAGAAGAGCCTTGGTGAGAGAGGTAAAGAAGAACCCAAAGATCACTGTGGCTGAGCTCCAGAGATGCAGAAGGGAGATGGGAGAAAGTTCCACAAAGTCAACTATCACTGCCGTCCTCCACCAGTCGGAGCTTTATGGCAGAGTGGCCCAAAGGAAGCCTCTCCTCAGTGCAAGACATATGAAAGCCCGCATAGAGTTTTTCAAAAAACACATGAAGGACTCCTAGACTATGAGAAATAAGATTCTCTGGTCTGATGAGACAAAGATTGAACTTTTTGGCGTTAATTCTAAGCGGTATGTGTGGAGAAAACCAGGCACTGCTCATCACCTCACCAATACAATCCCAACAGTGAAACATGGTGATGGCAGCATCATGCTATGGGGGGGGGGGGTGGTCCAGCTGCAGGGACAGGAGGACTGGTTGCAATTGAAGGAAAGATGAATGCAGCCAAGTACAGAGAGATCCTGGAAGAAAACCTCTTCCAGAGTGCTCTGGACCTCAGACTGGGCCGAAGGTTCACCTTCCAGTAAGACAATAAGGCAATGACTCTAAGCACACAGCTAAAATAACAAAGGAGTGGCTTTGGAACAACTCTGTGACCATTCTTGACTGGCCCAGCCAGAGCCCTGATCTCAACCCAATTGAGCATCTCTGGAGAGACCTGAAAATGGCTGTCCACCAACGTTCACCATCCAACCTGACGGAACTAGAGAGGATCTGCAAGGAAGAATGGCAGAGGATCCCCAAATCCAGATGTGAAAAACTTGTTGCATCATTCCCAAGAAGACTCATGGCTGTACTAGCTCAAAAGGGGGCTTCTTCTCAATACTGAGCAAAGGGTCTGAATACTTATGACCATGTGATATTTCAGTTTTTCTTTCTTAATAAATTTGCAAAAATATCTACATTTCTGTTTTTTTTTCTGTCAAGATGGGGTGCTGAGTGTACATTAATGAAAAATAAAATGAACTTTTTTGCTTTTAGCAAATGGCTGCAATAAAACAAAGAGTGAAAAATTTAAAGGGGTCTGAATACTTTCCGTACCCACTGTAATTTGACGAAAAAACCCCAAATCAGCCATTTTGATTTTTTTTTCCTGCTACGGTGTTTATTGTATGGGACAAATGTTTTTATATTTTAATAGTTTGGGCATTTTCGGACTTGGGGATACCTATTGTGTTTATGCTTACTTTTATTTATTTATATTTATATCTGATCTAGGGAAAGGGGGGTGATTTAAACTTTTCTTTTATATTTAAATTTTTTTTTTAGCCCCCTAGGGAGCTTGAACATGTGATCTTTAGATCACCTGTGCCATAGACTGCAATACTACTGTATTGTAGTCTATGGCAGATTTGCTGTCATTTTGCAGGCTTCAGTAGTTACAATACAATGGCAGGACTGGGAGCCTTCAGAAGGCGATCCTTCCTTCCTGCGATTGTGCACGGGAGGGGGGGGGGGGGCATCCTGTTACCGAGAAGCAAATAGAAAGTGAAAGTAACCACTCAGATGCCATGGTCGAACTTGACCACAGCATCTGAGTGGTTAAATGCCCGTGATCAGAGTCATCTCTGATCACAGGCAATGCTACTGGGTCCCTGATGTATCAAACAGTGCAGACCCAGCAGCTAGGTTGCTCTGTTTCAGAGAGGCCACCATGTTTAGTCACGTGCACCAGGACGTAACTGTAGGGTCAATAATAGTGTATATTCGCAAAAATAAGGGAACTGGAACCTTAAGCATGATGATATCTACAGAGGCACACCTCTAATGAGGCGAAGTGAGGCGGCCTGTCTGGGGGGGGGGGGGGGCTGGCATTTTTACTATTTTTTTTAACCAAAACCAGCCTAAGATAGGTCGCTTTGAAAAAAAAGAAAAAGCTGCGTGGTACCTGTCCTGGGCAGGCTTAGGAGACCTCTGCATCTTGGCGCAGGCGGCGATGCTATGACGTTATCGCGCCTCCTGCGCTGAGACGCAGACGTCCTATGCGCGGGTGAAGAAGAAGAGGCGGCTGCTCCATCAAGAGATCGCAGGTAGGTGAGGATAACGGTATTTTCAGACCCCAAAGTATAATAATCGGAAACCCAGGGGAGGTGATTAACATAAAAAACAATGTTACTCACCTCTCCTGTGATCCGTTGTTACTCCCAGCAGGCTACGGACCTCTTTAGTGACATCCCAGACGTTATGTGGCCCAGGCTGACATCATTATGCGTCGCGACGCCGGACTGGCCCAAGTGACATCTGTGCCGACATTGAAGATCGCCTGAATCTGCAGGGAGTATGCTGGAGCCCAGGATAGGTAAGTAACAGTGGTTTTTATGTTTTCTCACCTCCCTGGATCTCCGACCATTATACTCTGGGGTCTGAAAAGACCCCAGAGTATAATAATAGTTAATGGGTGGGCCACTATGGGGCATAATACTGTATGCAAGGGCCATTATGGGGCATAATACCATGTGCAGGGGCCACTATGGGCCATAATACCACGTGCAGGGGTCTCAGTGGGGCATAATACTGTGTGCAGGGGCCTCAGTGGTGCATAATACTGTGTGCAGGGGCTGCTGTGGGGAATAATATCATGTGCAGGGGCTGCTGTGGGCCATATTACCGTGTGCAGGGGCCGCTGTGGGCCATATTACCGTGTGCAGGGGCCGCTGTGGGCCATATTACCATGTGCAGGGGCCGCTGTGGGCCATATTACCGTGTGCAGGGGCCGCTGTAGCCCATAATACTGTGTGCAGGGGCCTCAGTGGGCCATAATACTGTGTGCAGGGGCTGCTGTGGGGCATAATATCATGTGCAGGGGCTGCTGTGGGCCATATTACCGTGTGCAGGGGCCGCTGTGGGCCATATTACCGTGTGCAGGGGCCTCAGTGGGCCATAATACTGTGTGCAGGGGCCTCAGTGGGCCATAATACTGTGTGCAGGGGTCGCTGTGGGCCATAATACTGTCTGCAGGGGCTGCTGTGGGCCATAATACTGTGTGCAGGGGCCGCTGTGGGCCATAATATAAGTTTGCGGTGGGAACTCGTCTTTGCTAGTTACGCCCCTGATAAGAGGTCGTTAGGAAGGGGCATTTTATATAAGGGGGCTTTATGAACTTAAGAGGTGTTATTTATATAAGGGCATTATTAATACAAGGGGGGTTATTTAGGGAGCATTATATATAAGAAAGTAGTCATTTATATAAGCGTTCACTAGGGGACATCACTTATATAAGGGGGCATTAGGGGAGCAGTATTTATGTCAGGGGGAATCAGGAGCATAATATAAGGGGGCAATTAATTAAAGGGCTTGTGCAGGATAACCACTTTTTTAATATGAGACCGGGGATAGTGATTTAAAAAAAAACAAAAAAAAACCTACTCACTTGTCCCTTGTGCTCTGATGTCCCCTACTGCAGTCTGGTTCTGCTGCTCCAGTGTATTCATCTGGCGGAAGTCCCCACCGTACATGACTGCTGAGGTCGCTGACATGGGATGTCACAGTGCTGTGGGGAAGAAAACACCGGAGCAGCAGGACTGGAACGTGCTGGTAGACATTGGAGAACCTTCCCCAGCCTCATATAAAAAAAAGTGGTTATCCTGGACAACCCCTTTAAGGTGGAACTTGGACTTTAATAAAGGGACTCTACAGCTCATTTTTATTGAAGATCTATCCCTAGGACAGATCAACAATAAGAGATCAGTGGATCCCCCCTCCCCCTCTGATCAGCTGTATGAAGGAGCCATGGTACCTATTTATATCACACGATGTAATTACAGCCTTGTTACATAGACGTGTATTGGACAAGGCTGTCGTTACATGACATGGCAGCTATGAGATGAATGACACTATGTAAACAGAGCAGCGGTCACAGCACTTACACAGATACCATGGTTCATTCAGCAGCTGATCAGTAGGGGTCCTGTGTTTTTGAGCCCCACTGATTATTTTATTAATGACCTGGAAAACCTTTTAATTAGGAAACACATGAGTCAATACTGTATTAATAAGGGGCACTATTTATGGGGTTACACGGGGGCATTGATAAGGGGCACTATTTATACAGGATACACAAGGACATTATTAATATAAAGATGCACTTGGGGGTATTATTCACTATGGGGGGTTATATCATATATTTTATCCCATATCTATCATACATTTTATAATTGTGGTAGCAGCAGGATGGGGGCTTTGTGTACAGTAGGTGAGGACAATGTGGATCGGATGCCTGTAAAAGTGAGGAGACAAATATGTCTGTGTTGCAAACTTTACAGAGACAAGTCACAGCTGGAAGAAGTGGTCATGGCGGTCCAAAGGGAAGAGAAGGGAAATGTGACCGATTAGTCAGAGACGTCACCTGTAAGTCACAAAATGTTACTTCACTGTATTCACCTAAATGATAGAGGATAAATACCTGAGTGATGGGGGTCTGTCTGCTAAGACCCCCACTGAGCCTGAGAATTGTTTTTTTTTCCCCCACTGGGTGGGAATTCAACCTGACCGCAGCCATATATATAGGTGTGTCACTTGGTGGATGGAAGACACCACACTATTATTCACTTCGATGGGAGTGCCGAAGATACCTGAAGTCCAGTACTGAGCTATCTGCGGCGCTCCTATTATAGAGAATGGGGGCCACGTGGGCTCGTCCATCCACCAAGCAGAAGATGTGTGAAGTTATTGTCATTGTTAATGCTGTGTTGTTGATCTCTGATACTGAATTAATACAGGAAGAAGAATTCTTAAAAACTGTTTTATAACTTTGTGCATTGTGTATGTTTATTGTGCGACAATAGCAGCGTGTGAAACTAGTAGCATGTAAACTCAATGTTTTATTTATTTTTTTATTGGGGGGGGGGGGGGCGTCTTTCTATAGTCCGCCTCAGGCAGCAAAGAGGCTAGGTTCACCCCTGGATGTCGAAGATAAATGATGATCTATAAAATGTTACTAAATCACCATTTCAGTAATTTTGTTTGTATCTCACATTTCAGACTTACCTTGCTTTTCATGAACACAGACCCTCGCTGCCTTTTAAGTTCTTCGGCTTCATGTTTTTTCAAGTACTTTTTTTTGGCCAGATAGACTTTACAAGGATCCAGTCCAGTCTAAGAGGTAAAGAAGATTATATCTAAATATAGCTGAGACCAGTGCTACTATTTTGGGTACATGCATCCTATTTGATGAACTTTTATTAACTGTTTCTGGGGGGAGGGCAGCAATTCCACCATTATTTTTTTGCTATTTAAATTTTGCTCTTTTGACTATGAAACATGAACAACATGAAGTAATCCGTTTTTCATAGAGTTATTATATGCCGCACTCTTACCTCCACCACTCAACTTACAAAGCAAAAATGGAAAACTTTAGATATTCCTTACTGAAAAGATATTACAATGGCACATAACATGCAAAAAATATTCTTTATGTTGTTGTGTTTCAAGATCCAAAAGTTTTTTGTTTTTCTGCAGATGTAGCCATATATGGTGATTGTATCAATACCAAATGTGTGCATTTTTTTTTAATATGTTTGCAAAATAAAACTACCATATTTTTCGGCCTACCGAATGTAGGTGTTGGGGGGGCAGAGGAGCGGGGTCGCAGCATGGCCCCACTCCTGCCGCCGCTGGCTTCCTGTAGCTGGGCTTCCTGCAGCGTGAGGAGTGGGGCGATGCTGCGGGCCCTGAGCTTGGAGGAGAGGTGTCCGGCAATGTGAACCTATACTGGCATCCGCCATGCTGTAAAGATGATGGCCGACCGAGGCTTGTCATAGTAATATTACTATTGCAGCTGGTCATAGACAGTAATGTACAGAATCTCCCATAGACTGCAATACAGTTGAATTGCAGTCTATGAGACTTGCAATCAAGTGATAGCAGGTTCAAGCCCCCTAGAGGGGGCTAATAAAATAGTAAAAATAAATAAAAAAAAGTTTAAAAAAAAATATAACTAAAAAAAAATAAAAGACGAAAGGTTCTAAATCACCCCCTTTTCCTAGAATACATATAAAAGTAGAAAACTACTGTGAAGCACATACACATTAGGTATCCCTGTGTCCGAAAATGCCAGGTCTACAAACCTATAAAAATATTTTTCCCGTACGGTGAACATCGAAGCGGGGGAAAAAAAAAATCAAAACTGTCGAACCGCCGTATTTCTCACTGTTTTGCCTCTGATTTTAATAAACAGTGATCAAAGCAATAGACATTTCCCAAAATGGTATAACTAAAAAGTACACCTGACCCCACAAAAAAAGATGCCCTATGCTTCCCTGTACAGCTTCAGGGCCACCTGTCAATGTGGCCTTGCTGCTGTTGCAAAGCTACAACTCCCATATATTAAATATTTTACCACATTTTTGCTCCAAAATTTTTTTTACCCTATTTTCCTCCTGTAAAATCTAAGTGCGTCTTATGGTCTGGTGCGTCTTATAGTCCGAAAAATACGGTACTTTTTATGGAAAACATGGTTTTATGTTTTTTACTGTGCACATTTGTTTTTAACAAACTTTACTTCTTTTTGACTCCCCACTGGGGTTACGTCACAATGTGATCTGCTGAATACTTCTATTATTCTTTGGTATAGACAGATGGGCAGTCTGTCCAAAGGCATGACCTAATGCAGCTATTCATGCTAGAAAGTCACTCCACTAACCAATAACTGCTGTGGTCACTATATTACTGCACACCACTGTAGAAACGTTGGTACTGAATGTGCGGTGATAGGTTAAATGTTGCAGTATTTTCAGAAGGTTTCTGTGTACACAATAATGAAATGGCAACTTTATTAAAGTCTTTATCAAAATAGACTTGCCAATAACAGGTGCTCATTTCTTTACATTATTGAAAGAAGTCTGTACTTTGACATTTTCACATAAAATACAATAGTAATAGTATCAAGGGCTTTCTTATTTTATTGTGTTTTAAGTGCACACACAGTACACTGATAAGGAATATTCATAGCACAAGTAAAAATAATTTCTGATTGATGTCCTTTTCATTATTCACTTGCAAACAATCTCCTGCTCACATTATGCACATTGTGTAAATGTGTGTTTTTGTCACAGTACGTGGGCAATAAAAAAATAATACATCCGGTGATTTCAGAATATTAAAGAATCATTACAAAGCAAGAGAGCAGGGACAAACCTAAAGGAGATGTAGAGGTAAAAGCTTCACCTAGGCTGTGGTGTCTGAAGGGCCCAAAGGCCCATTAAGAGAAATGAATATTTAAATGGTACATGGTAGGTGAAAAGCCATTTTACAGATATTGCATTGAGACATTTCATTAGCTTCTAGACTAAAAGCCCATATGTGGTAAAATAAATAGAATTAAAGGTTTACCTTCTTTATAACCTTTTGTCTAAATATCTCTGAATTGGCAAAATAAAGAGGAGAGCAGTAATTGACAATCTTGATCCCATCAATAGACTGAACCTGAAGCCAAAAAAAATAAAAAATAAGTACATAATGCACTTATACATACATATACAAATCTATATTTACAAATATACCATATTTATAATGGAGCATACTTTTTTTTTATTATTTAGTTTATGTTAGTATTAGAGTTTTTGGGCTGCTTTATTAGAAGCAGTAAATTTCTCTCTACTGTATTACAAAGCACTAAAGAAATTTATTGAGTATGTCTCTTACCTTGCTATAGACTTTTGGGTTCTTATACAGATCTGTAGAGGCCACCTGACCTAGTGCTGACCCATTTCGACTAACAAGGGATACAAAAATGGATTAGTCTATGACAGAGAAAAACAAGTAGAGGTTTATTAGCCCATACTAGTGCAAAGTTTCAAGCAGAAGTGACCATTGTGGAACTGCAACTGTGCACTGATATTACTAAAAAATCTTTATTTGTATTACATTGGATTTTTTTAAATTTATTTGGAGTATCTGGAATCTTCAATCAGGCTGCAATTAGTACCTATTACATGTCTTTATAGAGTGCTGCTTACTACTTTGTTGCATTATCTATATATCTATTGTCTGTATCTATCTATCTATCTATCTATCTATCTATCTATCTAAGAGTGGAAAAAAGCCAAAAGACAGCACTTTAATGTGAAAGAAGTTGAACACTTTATTTTCTCATTCCACATATGCAACATTTCATCTCAACTCATTGGCGCCATTTTCAAGCTCAATGAATAGAGTGGAAACATTGCATTGATGGAATAGGTTAAAAAAACATTCACATTCATATCAACATTGGACTACCACGTATTTGCTATATTATACTTGTGGAGACATGCGATCTGAGTTTGGTCTGGAGGAGATTACGCACTTCATTTCCTATTTATTTATCTATCTATTTTCTATCATATTTTATTTATATTGGAAACATTTCTGCCTGATATGTCCTGGTGTTGTGTCAGAGTGCTGCAGTATTTTTTTTTTTGTATTTGTACCTGATGAAATGGTGATAGTAAAGTGGAATTTACTTTCAACGTTTGAATATGGAGTCTCATGGATACATGCTACCCCTTTGTATTCAGTATAAACTTTACATTTATGCCACAAAACCAGCTAGCACACCATTTTGTTGCTGTCTGCCCTCTTTGTTTTATATTGTAACAATATAAATAAGATACAACTTACAATTGTGTGCTAAAGATGACAACCAAGACAGAAAATCCTACACCAACAGCAACACCATAGGGAAGGCCAAGGATGAAGGTGGAGAGGAAACTCACAACCCAGACACACTATGAAAACAATGAACAAATCACAAATATTCAGTACTATGCATTCTAGAAACAGATGACAAAAGACTTCTGGTATACAAGTCTACTAGAAGGCCAGGCTAAGCAATAACTGCCAGAAGAAGGATCATGTAGAGCTCTGTTTAAAACAAATAAACAACATTACTTTGCAATACAACTTTGGATGAAAATTAATTTTGGTAAATCATATTCAATTATTTGTAGTAGTTCTTAATCTTGCTATAACAGTAGAGTCAGACATTACTTTTCATCAGTGTACACTACAAAACAGAAATACCTGAAACTACTTAAACTGCTTTTCTATTCATGATTCATGATAGGTTTTAATCCGTCCTCATCTCTACTTTCTGTAGTATCACAAGAAGAGAAGGCAAAGGGAGTGGAGTATCACTTGACTGCAGGATCAATCTACCAGATTTCTAATCTGTAACTATTGTGACACAAAGGTACTGTGTATAGGAGCTGTGTAAGGTAGTAGAAACCTCTTTAGAGTGTGAGTTTCCCTTTAAAGGGATTTTCCAGGTAATATTCTAAAGTCAGGGGGTCAAGGTGGGTGTAAAAGAACACAAAAAAGCCATACTCCCCAATTCCTGGCAGCCCGTTGTACAGTCCTTGTCCCCATTCTCTCCTCTTCAGTTTCACGTCAGACTAGAAGTGGAGAGGCTCAAATGACCACTGAGGCCAATCAGTGGCCTCTGCATTTGCTGTTGAGGGACTGGTGCTGTATCTCAGTGATGTCACTGGCCCCTCACCAGCGACCCCTCAGGCCACTGATTGGTCTCAATGGTCACATGAGCCGCTTCACTTCTGAATCAGCAAGTCCCGGGACTGGAGGGAATGGGAAGTGGGATAGGTGAGTGTGATTTTTTTTTTTTTAGGAGCCACATGCTGATCTGGGCAACTTTGATAGGAGGGTTCTTGCTTATAATAATCAAGGATTGTATATCTGTATTATATTGTGTATTGACATGTCCCTTATTGGATCTGTGATTTTTATGACATAGATGTGTACATACAGTGGGGAAAAAAAGTAGTTAGCCAACAATTGTTATTGACCAAATACTTATTTTACACCAAAATTTGCAAATAAATTCTTTAAAAATCATACAATGTGATTTTCTGGATTTGTTTTCTCATTTTGTCTCTCATAGTTGAGGTCTACCTATGATGACAATTACAGGCCGGCCTCATCTTTTTAAGTGGGAGAACTTGCGCAATTGGTGGCTGACTAAATACTTTTTTCCCCATTGTAAATGGTTATAGGGGTTGTCCGGTGAGTATTCATTTACCTGGTCCAGCGGAATTTTTTTGATGGACCTAGGTGGCTGGAGCGACGTTTGGCTCCCCAAGTTGCTCTGCCTCCCCTCCTTCCCCCGATCTCACAGGTAATTCATAACCTGTGCTATGGGGGCTGGGTGACTATAGTAAAGAGATTGAGGAAGGAGGGTTGGGATGTCACCGAAACCCCATCAAAAGCATACAGTAGTTGTATAAATAATCCCTGGATTTTTACTTATACTCATGTATATGTGAACTTGCTCGAGTAAACAACTGGTTTTGTTGTGACAAGTGTGTCAGAGTGTGTTTTCTGGTTGGCAAAATACCCAACTACAGTGTTCACTACAAGCGTCATGTCTACATTGCGGGGATTAGGTTTAGGGTGACAGAGTGGCCCTTACAGCTGCAAGCACAAAACGATAGCAGATTGTTAATAAAATTTTGAAAGATTGCCTCATATGTTTTAAAATGCACTAAAGCAATACAAAAAAGGCTTGCAAAAGTGAACATAATCTTTAACCTGTCAAATATTTGCCACATATTGAACCACAAGTGATTAATGATTTATTATTATCGTGCCATAAAGTTATTGTAAATAAAATTTATAGCAGCAAAGCATTTATTAACTATATATACACTCATTGACAAAAAAATATTGCACCAAAAAGGAGTTTTTGGAATCTAATGAAACTTTATATGTGTGAATATTGTGGTGAGATATAGTGGGGAAAAAAGTATTTAGTCAGACACCAATTGTGCAAGTTTTCCCACTTAAAAAGATGAGGCCGGCCTGTAATTGACATCATAGGTAGACCTCAACTATGAGAGACAAAATGAGAAAACAAATCCAGAAAATCACATTGTCTGATTTTTAAAGAATTTATTTGCTAATTATAGTGGAAAATAAGTATTTGGTCAATAACAAAAGTTCATCTCAATACTTTGCTATATATCCTTTGTTGACAATGACAGAGGTCAAACGTTTTCTGTAAGTCTTCACAAGGTTGGCACACACTGTTGCTGGTATGTTGGCCCATTCCTCCATGCAGATCTTCTCTAGAGCAGTGATGTTTTAGGGCTGTCGCTGGGCAACACGGACTTTCAACTCCCACCAAAGGTTTTCTATGGGGTTGAGATCTGGAGACTGGCTAGGCCACTCCAGGACCTTGAAATGCTTCTTAATAAGCCACTCCTTCGTTGCTCTGGCGGTGTGCTTGAGATCATTGTCATGCTGAAAGACCCAGCCATGTTTCATCTTCAATGCCCTTGCTGATGGAAGGAGGTTTGCACTCAAAATCTCACGATACATGGCCCCATTCATTCTTTCATGTACACGGATCAGTTGTCCTGGTCCCTTGCAGAGAATGCAGAGAAACAGCCCCAAAGCATGATGTTGCCACCCCCATGCTGGTGTTCTTTGGATGCAACTCAGCATTCACTCTCCTCCAAACACGACGAGTTGTGTTTCTACCAAACAGTTCTACTTTGGTTTCATCTGACCATATGACATTCTCCCAATACTCTTCTGGAACATCCAAATGCTCTCTAGCAAACTTCAGACAGGCCCGGATATGTACTGGCTTAAGCAGGGGGACACGTCTGGCACTGCAGGATCTAAGTCCCTGGCGGTGTAGTGTGTTAATGACGGTAGCCTTTGTTACGTTAGTCCCAGCTTTCTGCAGGTCATTCACTAGGTCCACCCGTGGGGTTCTGGGATTTTTGCTCACCGTTCTTGTGATCATTTTGACCCCACGGGGTGAGATCTTGCGTGGAGCCCCTGATTGAGGGAGATTATCAGTGGTCTTGTATGTCTTCCATTTTCTAATTATTGCTCCCATAGTTGATTTCTTCACACCAAGCTGCTTGCCTATTGCAGATTCAGTCTTCCCAGCCTGGTGCAGGTCTACAATTTTCTTTCTAGTGTCCTTCTTTGGTCTTCACCATAGTAGAGTTTGGAGTGTGACTGTTTGAGGTTGTGGACAGGTGTCTTTTATACTGATAACAATTTCAAACAGGTGCCATTACTACAGGTAATGAGTGGAGAACAGAGGAGCCTCTTAAAGAAGAAGTTACAGATCTGTGAGAGCCAGAAATCTTGCTTGTTTGTAGGTGACCAAATACTTATTTTCCACCATAATTTGCAAATAAATTCTTTAAAAATCAGACAATGTGATTTTCTGGATTTGTTTTCTCATTTTGTCTCTCATAGTTGAGGTCTACCTATGATGACAATTACAGGCCTCTCTCATCTTTTTAAGTGGGCGAACTTGCACAATTGGTGGCTGACTAAATACTTTTTTTCCCCACTGTATGTCAGTGATTACAATGTTAGAGTGAAAGGTTAAGTTTATTGCTGGAAACTGTACAATTCGAAGGAGGCTCTAGTACCCTGTTGAGCCATCTCTAGCCTGCATACAAGATATGATTAGATGTGGATACATACAGATTCCAAATGGTCTCCTGTGGCACATTTGCCCACAGATGTTGCAGCTGGGCTTTGAGCTGCTCTATCACTTTGGCTTTGTTCCTGCTACCTTAGTGCTTGTGAAATACTTTTCATTATTTATTTTGCCTGTTTCTAATCTACAAACAAGTTAACTGATAAGAGACCAAGTGAAAAGCTGTTTACCAGGCACCATTGAAATCCCATGACTTTCAGTTTACATGATGTATCAAGAAGTCACCTTAATAAAGTCTGCAACATTTTTTTCAGACCTGCAGGTCAGCGGTCTAATGTTTCATATAATCTCAGAACTGTTTTGTGAAATCTAATATCCTTTCACACAAATTACAGGAGGGAAAGACAAATTCTAATTTCATTGGGATCTATTATATATCATTAGGAGTATTCACTAGGAAACTGCATAAAGTTACAGAGATACAGTCATGGAAAAAAAAATAACATCCCTAATAGAAATGTCAGATTGATGCAGCTATATCTAAGGCAGATATGTAAAGATGCGTTCATTCCACCGTTAGTAGTGTCCATTGCTAGCATCCGTTACAAAATGTTAACAATGGACACTAACAGAACTGTTATAAATCCTTTAAAAATCCCATTGTTTTCAAAGGGAATGTCCGTTTTTTTTCGCAGACATAAAAACCCAGGGTGCAGGACTTTAGTGTCTGTTCAAAATAACAGACTTATAATGGATAACAAGCATCCGTTATTTTTTAACATTAATGCCTATGGTGTCCATTATACTGTCCGCTTTTTTTTCGGCGTATGCTCAGAAAGCAGAAACAAAAAAACAGACAATATAAAACAGACATCAGAACAGATATCCAACGGTAGTGGGAACGCCCCCCCTAAATGATTACAGGTGTGGTCTGATTAGACACTAGATCTTACCACAAGGGGGCATAAAAGTGCTTACCCTGCTATCCTATAAAAAGGCTCTCAGGGGATAGTATAGTATTGGTTAGTATAACTCTTGGTGACAGATCATTGATTGCTAGACATTCCTCCACCACACACAAGGACATTTTGACCAGCTGACAGACTTTGCGGGGGGGGCCACAGGCAAAAAAAACCCCCAAAAAACCAACAGAAAAAACCCCCCCCAAAAAAAAACGCCCCCCCCCACCCCAACCCCCCCCCCCCCCCACACCCCCCACCAATTATTAAGAAGAAAAATTTTTATTTTTTTGTCCCCAAAAATTTTTTTTTTTTTTTAAAAAGAGTTTTTTTTCATTTTTTCTCCTAAATACTATTATTATATTTTTTTTTTTTTTTTTTATATAACTGTAATTTTATTGAAAAATTTTTCATTAACAAGGAATAAAGAAAAAACAAAAAAACAATAATAATCAAACAAACAGGAAGCATTGAGGTAAATAGAGGCTATCTGCCTCCTCCCCCTTAAGCAATATGCATTTAAATTAAGCAGTGAACAAGGGAGGGGGGAATGGAGGGGTTAAGAAGACAAGGGTAGGACCAAAGGGAAGGGGGGGGAGGGAAGGAGAGGACTAGAGATCAGAGACCCTGTAATGTACAATACATGTCCCAGGGTGCCCAAATAGCCCCAAAGGCTTCCCGTGAATTATGTAGGCCAGCAGTCAGGTATTCAAGACTCCTCACATCCTTCATTCTAGCCACAAGCTCAAGACTAGATGGGGGACTCACCTTCTTCCAGTTTCTAGCTATGAGAGTTTTAGCTGCAGTACAAAGATGCAAGAAAAGCCTGGATGACTTATTGCTCAGGTGTCTGGGGGGAAGGTTCAGGAGATAAAGAAGAGGGTCAAGAGGAACCTCTTGCAAAAAGAGAGCAGTCGTCAGAGTCCTGACCTCCCTCCAAAAACCGAGGATGAGAGGGCACGTCCAAAAGATATGGTGCAGGGTACCCACCGCAGCTCCACAGCGCCAGCACCATGGGGGAACTAATGGGTTTAAAGTATGAAGGAGAGCCGGAGTATGATACCAATGCATCAACAGCTTATACTGCGTTTCCCTAAACGTAATGCACTGAGATGATTTCTGGGCCCGAGACCATACAATCCGCCACTGTTCCTGGGAGATGGGTTTACCCACCGCCTCCTCCCATTTAAGCATATAGCGATGATTAACAGGAGAGCCTGTAGTTTGTGAGTTAAGAAGTTGGTAAATAGAGGATATAAAGCCCCTAGTGGACGTGCCTGCACGGCAAATCTTTTCAAAAGCGGTGGGGAGTGACACCTTAAGAGACCCATGGAGGGAGCGGACAAAGTGAACCACCTGCAAGTAATGGAACCATTCAGTACTTGGCAGGTTTTGATTAGCTGTAAGATAAGCAAAGGACCTGAGTTCCAAGGTTCCAGGGTCAACCATATCAGCAATCCGGTAAAGGCCAGCTTCAGACCACACTTTAGTCATGGCAGAAGTCAGGCTCTCTGGGAGAAGGGGGTTGTATAGTATGGAGACCATAGATGAGCGCGGGGACATCAGGGAGAATCTAGCACAACAGGTAGACCAGATAGATCTAGTAAACCGAATGGGGCCCAACAGGTACGAGGCAGGGGGGGGTGGGGGGGGGAGCTGACCCACAGAAGCGCGTTAGGATGCATGGGTGCCAGCCATAGCTTCTCTATCTGCACCCATCTGGTGTATGCTGGCATAGCCGCCCAGAATGGGATATGGCGTAAGTGGGCCGCCCAGTAATAATGTAACAGATGTGGGACAGCCATACCCCCAGACCCCCTATCCGCCAGCATAACAGATCTAGGTATTCGGTGTCGTTTTGCTTTCCAGATAAACTGGAAGATAGCTTTCTGTAGGTTCCGTAATTCTCCCCGAGGTATCGCGACTGGGAGCGTCTCGAAAAAATACAGTAGCTTCGGGAGGAGAGTCATCTTGACCGCAGCAATTCTCCCCAAAAGGGAGATAGGCAAGGGTTGCCATTTGTCCAATAGGGCTCTTAGCTCACAAAACAACCGCGGGTAGTTTGCCGAGTAGAGGGTCGCATAGGAAGTGGATATATGGACTCCCAGGTAGCGGATAGAGGACTCCCGCCACTGGAAATCGTAATTACTGCGGAGGAGAAGGAGAAGGTTCCGTGGGATGTTAAGTGGGAGTGCCTCAGTCTTCGCGGGGTTCACCTTATACCCTGAGAGATCACCATAGGTCTCTAGCGAGCGCAGCAAGTTTGGAAGGGTAGTATGAGGGGAGGTGAGAGTGAGGAGTACATCGTCCGCAAAGAGAGATATCTTAAATTCCTTATCTTGGACCATGATGCCCTTGATATTAGGGTCTCGCCTAATCTTGGCCGCTAGCGGTTCAATGCAGAGGGCAAATATGATGGGTGACAGGGGGCAACCCTGCCTAGTGCCATTTCGAATAGGGAAGAAGGGCGAAGATGCATGGGGAAGCTTAATTGCTGCTGAGGGTAAGGAGTAAAGGGCCTGGATAGCTGTGAGAAACGGTCCCGTAAGCCCGAACGCCTTAAGCGTAGTATGCATAAACGACCAATTTATGCGGTCAAAAGCCTTTTCAGCGTCCAGGCTCAAGAGAAGGGCCGGGGTAGAATAATGATTGGCCACCTCCACCAAATCCACAGTCCTCCTGGTGTTGTCACCACCCTGACGACAGGGGATGAATCCCACCTGGTCCTTATGGACAAGCAGAGGGAGCCAAGCATTCAGTCTGTTGGCTAAGAGTTTGGTGAAAAGTTTCAGGTCCGTGTTCAGCAAAGCAATCGGTCGGTAGTTAGCACAATCCTGCAAGTCCTTACCCGGTTTAGGGACCAATGTGAGTAGTGAAGAGAGCATAGTCGGGGGTATAGGGGAACCTGAAAGGAAGGAATTGAAGAGGGACAATAGATGAGCAGAGAGTTCACCCTGGAAAACCTTATAATAATTGTAAGTGAACCCATCTGGGCCTGGGGCTTTCCCATTTGGGAGGTCCCTCAGGACCCCTTCTAGTTCCTCCCTGGTGATGGGGGTGTTCAGGGAGGTTAGGGCCTCAGGAGGAAGGCGTGGGAGACAACAATCCTTTAAATAGTCTTCCAGTAGTGTTGAGTCATCCCCAGGGAGTAGTGCTCGTGGGGGGGGTAAGTCATACAGCTTAGAGTAGTAAGAGTGGAACGCCAGCGCCACAGCATCAGGGTGATGTTGAAGAGTACCCGCGGGGTCACGGACAGAGTGTGGTGTGGAAGAGGCCCGATGATCCCTGAGGGTTCCTGCCAGGAGGGTATGAGATTTATTACCTCGTTCAAAAAACCGCTGACGGGTATAAAGGAGAAGTCGTTCCACATGGCGGGTCTCCAAATCACGGAGGTCCGCCCGGGCCAGGACCAAACGGCGAAGAACCCCCAGGGATGGATGCGCTGCCAAAGTCGTCGTAAGGGACCGAATACGGGCTTGGAGGAGCTGTTCCTGGGCCTGTCTGTCCCTTTTAAGCCTAGAAGCCAATGCGATACAGCATCCTCTCATGACCGCCTTATGGGCTTCCCAGAGAATGGCAAGAGAGTCTACCGAGCCTAAGTTGTCCCTAAAATAATCTATCAAGTGTGTGCGCAGGGTCTCGAGGGAGGTCGGCGAATTGAGCAGTGTTTCGTTAAGACGCCAATGACATTGGCGAGTAGGCACTGGAGTCGTAGATAAGGTAACCACGACTGGGGCATGATCAGACCAGGTGAGAGGGCCAATGTTCGTGTCCCTAAGCAAACGAAGAGCGGGAGCATTTCCAAAGAAGTAGTCAATGCGGGTGTGAGTGTTATGAGGGTGAGAAAAGAAGGTGTAGGAGCGCGCCGTAGGATTGTCCACTCGCCAAAGGTCATACAAAGAGTGGGCGCGGATCAGCCTGCGGAACTCCCTTGCAAGTTGGGCCAACCTATGGGGGGTTGGGCCCTGGGGTAACGCCAGACGATCCGCCCGTTCAGAGAAGACCATGTTAAAGTCTCCCCCCACCAGCCAAGCTGATGGTGGGAGAGCGCGCAGACGGGAGAATACCCGGCGCAAGAACGGGATCTGTGCTGAATTGGGGGCATAGACATTGCATAAAACAATCGGGGCACCATAAAGGAGCCCCTCCAAGATAACAAACCGGCCACCTGGGTCTATGTGGGAAGTCGTCACTGTAATTGGGCAGGATCGAGAAAGAAGGATAGCCACCCCAGCTCTGCGTCGATTGTGGAAGGCTGAAAAAGCTACGGGAAAATAATGCTTAGCGAAGGCAAAAGTACCAGCGCGGTCAAAATGAGTCTCCTGAAGAAACGCCACATCCGCTCGTAAGGAGCGGAGTTCTCTAAGGACATGGCGCCTTTTAATGTTGGAACCCAGGCCCTTGACATTAATTGTCACGCACCTAACCATTGGGACCCAGGATTGGAGGACAGTGGCGGATTGCAATAAGCTCACCCATCTCACATGACGCTGGCAAGTTTCCCTCGGAGAGGCAAAAGGGCAATCCACAAACAGGAACCCAAAGTCGAGGCAGGGTCTCTAGATCAGGGAGGGGGGGGGAAAGAGAGGGAGGGAGGGAGGCAAAAGACATCATAAATGACAAAGTAAAAATAAAAACAGTTAAACAATACTTTGTGGGCGAGGCTAAGTCACTCGCCTGGGGACCAATGAGGGCAGCCAGAGGTCCAATCAGGATCAATGGCCGCACAGTCCAAGTATCCCCTTAGGGGGGAGAGCGTGGACAGGAGGTCGGAGGGGAGGCGGTGGATCCCCAACCACCAGTAAAAAGAAGGAAGGAAGGGGAGTCACCGGAACCCCACCCCGCCCCCACTCCGCTAAAACAATCCAATAATAAGCATAATAGATGAGACCCGTAGACCTAAAAAAGAAAAAAAGAGAAGCAAACATAACATTAAGGCATGCAGATTCCAAAGCACCAC
Organism: Leptodactylus fallax; assembly: GCA_947044405.1. Lineage (NCBI taxonomy): Eukaryota > Metazoa > Chordata > Amphibia > Anura > Leptodactylidae > Leptodactylus > Leptodactylus fallax. The sequence continues at coordinate 57,559 of CAMRHE010000901.1, forward strand.
CGAGAAAAGGGAGAACGTCTCAAGGGGGGGGCAGCCTCCTCAGGGATCAGTCTCCAGCCGGGGCCTCCGAGTGGTCACCACCGCGGAGGATGCATGACGTCGTCTGGGCTACAATCGTTGCCAAACCGGTGGTGGGGGAGGGGGTGGAGAGAATAGCTCCCAGTCTGTTAAATCCGGCAGGGGAACATCCAATAGGTCACAGAAGAGAGGCAAATCCGCAAAGGAGCGAAGCGTAGCGGAGCGACCATCCCTACGAGCAATGAGAGCAAACGGAAATCCCCACCGGTAAGGAATTTGGTGCTCCTGAAGAATCTGGAGGAGGGGTCGGAGATGGCGGCGTTTCTGGAGGGTGATTAGCGACAGATCCTGATAGAATTGTAGTGGAGCTCCCTGAAACTCGAAGTCTTTGAGTTTGCGCACTTTGCTCATTATAGCCTCTTTAAGGGTGAAGTCGTGGAGGCAGCAGATGACATCACGGGGTGTGGCGGAAGATCCTCTGGGTCGAAGGGCTCGATGTGCCCTATCAAACTTAATTTTGTGGGACGGGGGCTCCTGCAGTATAGTGTTGAAGACAGCCTCCAGCAGAACAGGCAGATCCTCAGATTGGTCAGCCTCTGGGAGTCCCTTGATGCGTATATTGTTGCGCCGGCCCCTGTTGTCAAGATCCTCCAAGTGGCGTTGCATGTCCTGTATAGCTGAACCCTGTTCAGTGGTAGTATCATGCAGTGAGGCAACATAGTCCCTGGTAGTGTCATGGTCATTCTCCAGCGTGTCCATTCGGTTAGCAATGGAGTGTAAATCAGTGCGGAGGGTAGCAATTTCAGATCGGAAGGATGCTGTGATTTCCGCAACCATACTTTTAAGGTCTTGTTTAGTAGGAAGTTGAGGAAGAAGGTCCGCCATGGATGATGGTGCTGAAGATGGGCCTGGAATGCAGCTCTGGGGGTACAGGACTGGAGGGGGGGAGCCATAATCCTTGGGAGTGTGGGGCGGAGGAGCCCCTACGCCAGCGCCTTCCACCGCGCCATCCCCCCCTGAGCTATGGAGGGGAGGGGCGATGGGGGAAGATAGTAGATGGGGGGCCACAGAGACCAGCTCTGTGGCCACAGGCTGCAACTCATCAGCGGTGTAGGAGGGAGCAGAGCCACTGACCTCAGAACTCCTTGAGAAGCTGGAAACATCCGGGGTCCTCTCATGCCGCTCTGCCAGGAGTGCTGGTGAAGCAGAATGTAGTTGCTGGGACATCCCAGGGTGAGGAGACTGTGGGAGCACTCGTGCTGGGGAAACTCTGGGTTGCCCAGGCGCCGACAGGGATCTCTGTTGAAGCGGCGCTCCGCTGGCTGACAGGGGGAGCGCGGGAGGAGAGAAGCTGCGCTGCGACCCCTGTGCCTGGAGAGCGGAGGAAATCCAAGATGGCCGCCCCGCAGCAGCCTGGCCCGGTAGAGAAGGCCGCTGGGCCAGAAAGGCGTCCAGGGTGGCCCCCCCAGACCTCTCCACGGGCGCTGGGGTGCCCGGGGCCACCTTCCTCGGTAAGCGCTTGCCCATACTGCGCCTGCTGAGGGGTCCACGGGTCTCAGTAGCGAGCGGAGGAGCGGAGAAGGACCTGCGCGCATGCTACTCCATGCGCGTCCAGGCCACGCCCTGGAACTATATAATTTTAATGATGGGTGGGGGTTCTGTTGGGGATCCGATGATGGCCTTGTTCCAGTATGGGGGGGGGGGGGGGGGCGCTTTAATTCTGCCTTTGCTGGGGGGGGAAATAGGGGGCCCACCTCTGGTGTAATGATCTGTGAAACCACTGCGTCTAACAGCTTATTGGTTTGGGGGGGAGCCCCTGGGGGCCCGGGGGGTGGGGGGGGGGGGGGGGGTTTGCTTTGGGCTTTTTCGGGGGGGAAGGTGCCCCCCCTCACAGGGGGGGGGTGGGGGGGGTTGGCCCCCCCCTTTTTAAAACTTTAAATGGGTGGGCCTGCCGGCTTGTGGGGTTTGTGGAAAAAAAAAATTGTTGTTTTGGGTGGTGTTGTGGGGGTTGGGGGGGGGGGGGGGGGGGGGGGGGGGGGGGGGGGGGGGGGGGGGGGGGGGGGGGAGGGGGGGGGGAGGTATGTGTTTTTTTTTTGGATAAACTTATCCTTTTGCCCTAATATTGTAATCACTTCCATATATCATCATTACATTCACACATAGAAAATTAAATCTATTCCAATAACTATTTTGGGATTTTTTTTTTTCTCAATGAGTGTATAATTACTTTATGTAAAGGTACAATTAATGATTAAAGGGGTATTCCCACGAACATAACCATTTTTAAATTTGTAGATCATTAAAAGTTAAACAATTTTGAAAGTATAAGTAATTAGACATTTTTCAAAGTTTTAAAGATTTTCTTTAAATATCTTGTGGTCACAGTCTTGTTGTCTTGATTGGTTGCCAAAGGCTACGACCATGAATGTAGGACCTTTCTAAGGTCAGAAAATCAGCCATGATTTCCCTATTGTGGCCGGGATATCGTCTCATACATGTAGTGTCCCTGTCTGATAACCTAGCTACAATAAGAAAATCATGGCTGAGTTTTTGACAAGTCCCAGATCATATAAAATTTATGCATTTGTGGTCGTATCCATTGGCAACCGATCTAGACAACAGACTTTCACCACTAAGATAGTTAGAGAAAATCTTTAAAACTCTACAGAATTTTTAACTACTTACATTTGCAAAAATGTTTAACTTTTAATTATCTACAATAGATATGGTTATGTTCATGGGAATACTCCTTTAAGGCTATTTTTAATAGTCAAATTTTATGGCATCTATTGGTTAGCCTATTTTAGACTCATTTCTTGCAAAATGTTTGCAAAATGTTTGGGGTTTTAGGTCACACACTTTTGAGTTTAGTGGCTAAGGCTGAAAAAGTATCTAAAACACATTATTTACCCTGAGAAAAAACTCCCATACCTGCTTTGTACTTTTTTTTTTTTTTTTTTTTTGCTTTGTCTGACTAGGGAGGTATGACTTAGCCAGAAATACACTTGGCTTGTTGATGTTGAAAGATTTGAAGAGTACATAAACTTTCGAACATCTTTTGATTTTCTGGAAGCTTTTGTGATATTAATAAATGTAGTAATATACTTTACTTAATATACTTGTTAATGAATTTTCACTCCTTTCTGTGAAATCCTGTGCTTCTTTATTCTTTTCTTTGTGTCTCTATTAAGAGCTGAAATCAGTAGTACTTTCACTAGGTGTACCTAGGGGTGGGCTCTTGTGTAATGCAGGAAAACTGAGGCTCAGGGAGAGGTTCACTTCGAACAGTTAAATCTTGGGCACTGTAAAACATAGTGCAGTAGTTTTGCTGTCATATGAAAGATGAGTTATTATTATTATTATTATTTCCAGAGATATAATTAGTTGAAAGCACAGTAGGAACAGCTGCAGCCAGTGGCAGAACTACCACCATATCAGCTGTAGCAACTACTATGGATCCAGTGACCTTAGGGGGCCGATTGGCCCTCTGCTGTTTTTTTTTTTTTTAAATATGCCATTAATTGTGGGATTACTATTAGTGCTATTTACTTACTGATTCCAGCTCCTGCCTTCAGCCCTTCAGGGGGCCCCATATAATGTCACTGAAGCTGAATAGCACACGGGACCTCCTGGAGTCAGAAGGGGAAGCAGAGACAGACATGGGCAGGAGCGAGGATCAGTAAGAAGGGTCAGGATACTGAAAGTATTTATAAGACAAACCTTGCAATTCGTCTCGTGAAGTTCACCCTGAGGGTTCACTCAGACCACACAGAACCAAAATGGAGCTGCTTTTATTATACTATGGGTTTTCTTCAGTCCCCAGAATATAATGAGCAGAGGCCCAGGGTAGGTAATTAAATATAGCTAACAGCGTTATTCACCTCTCCTAGGCTCTGGCACAGGTTTTCCAGCCTTGTGAATGACATTACTCCGCTGTCGGAGGAGTCTGGCAGTAACTTCTCGCTTCTTGCAATTCAGTACACACTCACTGCTGAGCTAAGCTGAGACAATGAAAGCAGACTTCACTGCACAGTGAACTCTACACAGGTCACAGAGCACACCTAGGAAACTTTCCAATACACCTAAATGACCATCACTAGACTATTATGTTTATGGTTCATGTGGCTACTGTAAAGCATATCTCTAAATGCTGATAACAGCTTAGGCAAGATGACCATCCCCATAATCATGTATAGAAAATAATATAAAATTTACACAAAGTAAAAACTGATTAGAAAAATGTAATATGTGTCACTGCTATATCTGGCTTTAAACTGTAAAAAATATAGGGTACACATTTCTATTAAAGGTTAATTATAAAATAAAATCAGTTTGGTTCATCCACGTAAGTATGTGTATCACTTAACATATCCAATTATTTATTTATTTTTTTTACAAATAATTTTAAATTTTATGTAATTTATTTAAACATATCAATGTGAAACTGGAACTTGCTGATAATAAACTACCTGTATGCAATGTCAAGCTAAGTACTTACACAATCAAGCTTGCTTTTCTTCCAAAGGTAAAAAGGGTCAGCAAGTTGTTTTAAAGAATTCTTCAGGTTCACTGCTATCAAGGCTCCAAGGACAGACTGACAGACGCAAGCAACAATGGTAAGTAAGTGAAGTTAAATGATAGACACTTGTAGTCAGAAAGAGAAAATATTCTTGGATGAAAGAATGATATACATTAAGAAGTTAAATAGACACTTGCAGTGAAAAAAAAGATATTCTTGTATGAAAGGGTGAAATATGATAAAATTTATAATATAATAAGAATGCCAAAATTAAACAAAATATGACGCATACATAACAATCAAAGCATTTATACTATACAGCACTAAAGATATAAAAATACCTACTTTGGGCAGAGGTTGCAAGTAGGTGCCAAGTGCCAGCATAGTCACCATTACCACCATCATAACAAAGAAACTAGATATCTAAGGAGGTAAAAAGAACAAAAAGTTTTACTATATGTAGTCTGTTATTCATATAATTTCTAGGCTTTACCATTTATGATTTGGATTCAATGGCCTTCATTTATTTTCATTATCTTTTCTTTGTGATATTTAATGGGATATTTCCATCTTCAACATTTATAGCATATGCATGGGCCCATCAGCCTCTACATCCCTTTCTAAATTATTAATATCTATGTAATATTATGAGTAGTAGTAGTAGTAGTAATAATAATAATAATAATAATCAACATAACTAATAGTGTGAATTTATCAATTATATTATAAAAAAGTATAAATTATAGTATAATTATACTAAAAAAATATACAAGCAAAGCTGGTTACATAGCAGACCAATAAACTCACCAAAAAGCTTTCTCAATAATGGATGCAGAATGAAAGGCTGTACTTTTTTTTTTTTTTCTCAAAAATAACATAACTGAAAAATTGGAGGTAGTACTGACTACTCATGTAAATAAAGTAGATAAGTGTTTAGTAAAGGATATTGGTGCAAATTCAATAAGAATGGAGATGGAGAATGTGGATGATACATGATGAGGCAAATCTTATGCTGTTGCAGTCATCATCAAGGCCAATGTATAATATGCTGATCTTGATGAATCAGCCCCATTGTGTGCATTGTGCTGTATTACTCAGAGGAATATTGTGAGGGAAGTATAATGAGCCTATAACTATGAGTCCATAACTCTATATTACATGATTATATAAAGAAACCACGCTTCATCTTTAAAAGAAATATCCTGATTCTGAATTGGTATATTTTCTTTAACTCTAAGTACATTATTGGGGTTGGTGATATTTATAATTTGGGGGATCATGGGCATCCTTAATTGTGCCCAGATTATCTTGTCCTAGTAAAAATATATATATTGTAAACAGCTGCATCAAGTATTCCCTCCTACCTGTGACTTTCCTCCAGCGCCATCCACTGCAAGAGTTACAGAAAGAGCACAGCAAATAACATGAATGAAGAAAAATGATCCAAAGAAATTACTGCAACCGAGGGCCAACATTTCCTGCAAAGAAATCTTTGGTTATATTGGTTATCAGTATAAAAACACTGCTGTGGCATGAAAAGCTCTTTAATCTTTTTTTAAAGCAATAAGTAAATAAAAAGGATTTGAAAATTAAAATATCCTAGGATAGAAGTTAAATATGACCGATTACTTTAAAGGGGAAGTCTGTGATTAGAAATACTGTTATGACTTTTTATGCCTCTTATGTGACTCCATTGCCTTATAGAAGGCAATTTTGGTATACCAACATTCACTTGATAGCAAACTACCGTATTCATGGAAGTCTTACCTGGTTTGGGTCAACATCATAGCCATGCTTTGCTCCTAAAGTTCTGCCCATGGCAAGGTTAATCACATAGCCAACAATAGCAAGAGAAAACGCTGTACCAATCATGTCACCCCATTGACTTACAGTAGGTAAAGTAGGAGCAGGAAAGCTGAAAATAAATTGACAAAATATTACTTTCTTCACGCTGTTAGTGTAAATTAATATATTTTATGTATGTGAAGGTTATAACATTATTAAACAGAAAGGAAAATCCCTTAAAAATATAGATTATTTGTATTTTTTTACTTTAACGAATTTTCAAAATTTTCTACTTTAAATTTAATATTAATGGTTGAAGCCATTTATTGTCAAACTTCTGTGTTTTCTCTTTTTAAATAATAATGACAACCAAAATATCAAAATGACCCTGTTCAAAAGTTCACATACCCTGGTGATTTTGGCCTCATAACATGCCCAGAAAGCCAACCACGGTCAGGTAGGCCAACCAAAATTTCGGCCACAACTGCCCGGAAAATTGTTTGGGATGCAAAGAAAAACCCACGCATAACATTAGCTGAAATACAGGACTCTCTGAAAACTATCAGTGTGGCTGTTTCAAGATGCACAATAAGGAGGCACTTGAAGAAAAATGGGCTGCATGGTCGAGTTGCCAGAAGAAAGCCATTACTGCACAAATGCCACAAAGAATCTCGCCTTCAATACGCCAAACAGCACAGAGACAAGCCTCAAAACTTCTGGAACAAGGTCATTTGGAGTGATGAGACAAAAATCGAACTTTTTGGCCACAACCATAAACGTTACATTTGGAGAGGTGTCAACAAGGCCTATGATGAAAGGAACACCATTCCTACTATAAAGCACGGAGGTGGATCACTGATGATGTGGGGATGTGTGAGGCACAGGAGACTTGGTCAAAGTTGAAGGAAAGATGAATGCAGCATGTTCTCAGCAAATACTGGAGGCAAATTTGCACTCATCAGCCAGGAAGCTGCGCATGGGACGTACTTGGATGTTCCAACATGACAACGATCCAAAACACAAGGCCAAGTAGACCTGTCATTGGCTACAGCAGAAGAAAGTGAAGGTTCTGGAGTGGCCATCTCAGTCTCCTGACCTCAATATCATTGAGCCACTCTGGGGAGATCTAAAGCGCGCAGTACATGCAAGACAGCCCAGGAATTTACAGGAACTGGAGACTTTTTGCCAAGAAGAATGGGCAGTTTTACCATCTGAGAAAATAAAGAGCCTCATCCACAACTACCACAAAAGACTTGAAGCTATCATTGACGTTAGAGGGGGCAATACACGGTATTAAGAACTGGGGTATGTGAACTTTTGAACAGGGTCATTTTGATGTTTTTGGTTGTCATTATGATTTAAAAAGAGAAAACACAGAAGTTTGACAATAAATGGCTTCAACCAACCACTAACCATGAGTGGAGAAAAAGTTTTTGTGTTATCATTCATATTCTCTGAAAAAAGGCCAAAAAAACAAAAAAAATCTGCCGGGGTATGTAAACTTTTTAGCACAACTGTACATATTTTCTACATATCTATATGTTTATGGGGGCAGCCATCTGCCTGTTAACAGCATTTAGAAATATACTTTACAGTAACAATGTGGACTATAGGAAACACCAGATAAGAGATAATCAATTACTTCTATGGGAGACGTGCTCTGTGAGGTATTTGTGCAGGGAGGCAGGAGGCGCTAAGCTGTGACTATCAACTATTGTATAATACTTTCCAAAATGTCTCAAACGGCTTCCCCTTCTTTTCCCTTTGAGGTCTCCTTTAACCTTAATCTGGGCAAACACATGCTTTTAATGTATCTATAATAAAGTGAATTTAAGATTTGCAAACTGCTGGATTACTATTTTGCCTTGCTACTATTTCCACCTGGTCCAAGCCTGGAGTCAGTTCTCTGCATAGCCCTTTTACAAGACATTCCTTCTCACATTCTGGAACTGTTGAATTGATATGTTTTTCTATATTCAATTTTAGGTGGTGGGTCTTGTGTTACTTACAGTATTTATATATGTTTCATTGTAATCCCACATGTAACGAATATACTGTAAAATGCTTAAAACTGATCTTTACAGAACAGGATGAGTCAGACTAATATTAGGCATAAAAAATTATTCAAACTCTGTTTAACATACAAACTTATTTTTAGACCATAGATCATTTTCTGATGCTTACTTTAAGAGGCTGTGTAGTCTTCATAGGTAAATTACTTAAAAATGATGTAGTTTGTTGGGGGCGCATGCACGGCACTTGGCCTGATAAGTCATGTCTTGCTGAGCTTCATAACAGCACCAAATAATACCAGCACTTTATACCAGCGACCCACCACACAGCTGACTAACTTAACTTTGGGCAGATCCCATAACAGACCTCCTAAACCTATGCCCCAATGCTCCATAGCTGATCTTGTTCTGCAGTAGACGGACCACATGGCCATCATGGTACCTATGCCTCCAAGCACCTCATCTGTAACTACCCCTTCCTCGAGCCCAGCACATTCCCCAGGCACGCTATCTGACCCAGATCACCAGAATGAAATATAGTTGGGGCTTCCCTTTCTCGTTGTCCTTTACCCATAACAATGTGATCCATACAGCAAGGAAAGGCAAGTCGCAGTAGACCCCATCTTCACCTTACAGCTCATGAAGTACAAAATTGCCTTGCAACTTTTTGTTTCTGCCTAATGGCGACTGCATACTTGGTTCTTCGAGGGCTCACATGGACGACTCATAAGGTGTTCTGCCTCGGAGGGCAGCTTCTAGTTCATTTAGCAGGACCCATTATGCCATATTTCAGTTTGTCATGCTGTTGCTACTAGTTGTTTATAGCTTGCTGTTACTAGTCTTGTGTTAACCTGCTAACAACGGAGGTTAGATCTCTTGCCGCCAGTCTGTTATATTCCTTCTAAGAGGATGGTAAGAGATGCATTTTGCATTTTCTATGTCTGTTCTTACCATATTGCCAGTTTCTATGTGTGGCGGGTTAGCCTCTATATATTTGTCATTAGAGCTGGTTTCGGAGCTGGATCACAGTGCTGCCCTACACTGACTGTGCTTCCCTGCTGGGTTTTGGTCCACTACAGTTCAACACTGCCATGATATCTGGGAATAGTTCCATAATCATGTTTCAGTTCTATATGCAGGGCCAGCACCAGCACCCGGCAGGTGCCAGGACCCAGAGCTCCTGGGGGAACCCTAATTCTGCAATGAGTGCTTCCATCAATACAGATGGAAGTGCTCATTTTACCGACCCTTACCTTGATCTAGTCCTGATATGGTTAAGTGTGCCGAAGCAGGAGAGGGGCAAAGGTAAGAGTAGCTATGAGCGGTAAGTGAGTGTGAAATCCAGGGTAGTCACCAGTAGTTTCTGCAATGAGCACTTCCATAAGAGGGGAAAGGCAAAAAGGGACACTTTACTGTATGGGGATTAGGTGATATTATCTGGTGGCATAAGGAGCTACTGTGCTGTATGGGAACGTAAGGGGGCATTATATGGAGGCATAAAGGGGCACTGTACTGCATAGAGGCATAAGAAACCATTATACGGGGAAAAAAAAGGCACTGTACTATCCAACTACAGTCCCACTTTGGCTTCAAGGTGAACAAACATTAGCTGACCTACCTGGGAGTTAATATTACCCTGACCAGGCATATTGTGTATAAACGGAATTATTTGCATCTAACTCTAAAGATGATGGAGGATCTTGAGCAATGGTCCTCCCCTTCTCTATTGTGGCTTGGCAGGGTACCTTCCATTTAACTGGTAACTTTTCCTTTACATTTTTAGATTCTTATCTATCCCCATTCCAACCTCCACCTTTAGAATCACTCATTCTAAGATCTCACAATTTATTTGGAATAATAAGCCCCAATAATCTCAAGGCATACCTTGTCACTTCATAAAAGATTTGGAGGATGTCTGTTCCCAACTTTTCATTGTACTACGGGGCTGCCCAAATGGCACAGCTGTCCACTGTCTCGAATTTCTCTGCGCTGCAGTGGGTCTCAATGGAGTCTCACCTTCTCACCCCTTATACCTTACCAGGAAATCTTTGGAGTAACCTTGTCAGTGATGTTTCTGGGAGACAGGCCTCTTGGCTTTACTAACAAATCCTATTGCATACCTCAATATATTACTCAAGTTACTAAGATACATATTGCAGCCAAGTGGCACTCCCAAACTATTTCCCTACATTCCCTACTGGATTGATATGGTTTTGTTAAATGAAGGATCTGTAAAACCATTTGCCCCCTGCGTGGGGATTCCTTGTATATCTGATTTGTTGCATTCCTTCAATAAAAATTTTTGAAGCTAAAAATGATGTCACTTGTAGTCATGCCATAGAAATAAAAAAAATATATATTTCCTTTTCAGTTAGACTTTCACCTTGTATGCTGTTGGACAATGTTTGAAATAAGATCTGAAGATTGTGAAATACTGGACTATAGTTCAAGGCAGGTGCGCCATTATTATTACTTTTACAGTATGTATTATCGTATGTGAAATTTAAAAAGTAATTTCATTGGAGAAACTAATATAGATAAAGCAGATTTAGGCAGGGGTTCCACGTAGTGTAAACGCTGAGGAGTTTTACAGTAACTGAAAACTTGATGGGATTCTGGCTAATCCCATCGACACATTGCAGAAAAATATCCACAGTGCACATGCTGCAATTTCAAAACCCTTGCATTTTTGTAAATCGCAACATGTCAGTTATACCTATGAAAATGCTGGCGTTTTCCGTATAGGTATAATTGAAGCAGAAAGTCTGTAGAGGAAAACGTTGAAAACTTTCTGTGAAAAGCGTTGCGGTAATAACTGTGATGCGTTTCCACTACGTTTTTTCCTGCAGCACTTTTTGGTTGCAGCTTGCTATGTGGGGTCTTAGCCTAACAATTATATCTGTTCAGATTTTATTTAACTACTTACCCTAATGGTATCTGACCCACTATATTCATTTGATATTTCTCAGGAAGGTTAAAACTGCCAGAGATAACCGTAGCAATTATGACCTAAAAGGAAAATACAGACAATGGCTCCTAAGATTCTGTGATTTAAGTGAAAAGTAAAATTAACAAATGAATATATTTATTGATAGGTTGAACAATACATACAATGATGATCTCCATGGGAATAGGAAAGCGAATCTTATGCATGTATTTGAGGTTCAGTTCTTTGACGATGATAAGCAGTACTGTGCTGACCAAAGCAAAGACCAAGGAAGCCACGTTGGTATGTGGGAGATTCTTACAGATGTCTATAAAGGTCTATAAGGAGCAATATACATAGGTTATTTTTATAGATGGGATAATCTGTCGGTTTCAATCTGAGGTTGGATATAAATACTTACATATACAATAGCCAGAGGACCACTGTATGGTGGCACTGTGACTCCAAATATATACTTGAGCACAGATATAAGAATTTGCAAACCAGCTGCTGTCATAAAACCACGGATGAAGGATTCAGACAGATAAATGGCAACAAAGCCAAACTGCACAAAGCCCAAAGCAATCTTAAATGGAGGACAAAATAAAGTAAATATTATCAGCAATGATTTATATTGTATTAGCCAAACTAAATAAATAAAATCTAATAAACCTCTACCTATTTAGTACTGACCTGTATAACTGCTGTAAGACATGCCAGTGTTGCTGAAACCTGTAGCCTTGCTTGATTCATCTTCTCTGTATCTGTTTCAGTGATATTTGTGGTCTCATTAAATTTCTGATAATTGGACTCTGGAGCCAGCTGCATGCACACATTTCCCACTATTATACTAATGACAGCGAATGTTCCTATAATGAATTAAAAATGTTTTGTTACAGGGAATGTCATTAAATCTTGTCGAAGATACTAGAAACTAACTATTCCTTACCTGGTACCATCTGAGGAATTCCTCCAAGGAAGAAGTAAGTAACAAGAGGAAAGAAGGAAGAGTATAATCCATTCACAGGTGGGAGGTTAGCAAGAAGGGCAAAAGCCATACCTACAAGCGTAAAACAAAGGAAAAGCTGACATCTGTCTCAGTGGAGAATTAACAATATGCAAAATATACTTCAAACTAACCTTGTGGGACCTGGATGGTACCAGCACTGACACCACCAAGCAGATCTGGGAGGGCATATTCTTTAATGTTATATTTGGGTACCCAAGAAAGTATAGGGAAGAGTCCAAAAATAAGAGCTTTGAACTTAGCTGGTGTCCAACTGCAACAAACATAAATTCAGAAGATAAAAAACAAAATAAAAGAAGGATATCTTGAAAATTTTTATGTATACAGCAATGCATCAAAAAGCATACCTATTGTAATACTTCTTTCACAAATCAGTAGTTCATATTGCTACACGATTCTCAGTAATACAGAGGCATAGCTATAGGGATGCAGAGTTAGCAGTTGGACTTCACGCCTGGTGCTCAAAATAGCCAAAAGTCCCCTCAGTTCTGTGAGAAGGTGCCAGTGTTATGAAAGGCTCCCATTGGGTGGGGGTCCCATTACAGTATTTGCGCTTGGGTGCAGTAATTTCTCTAACTACACATTACACATTTAGAAGTTGCCTACTATGCTGGGACTTATCTCTTGTACCCTTTTGGCATGTTCATTCCATAAACAAGTACTATGGCTACTGTCATCATTATATTGAACCCCTGCAAGATTTTTACAACCTGTATAGGGTTTGTTTGCTGCTTTTTCATTTCATTCAAGCATGTTGTGCTATATTTTCTAGGTTCATATGGCAAATTCTTACCGCAGTTAATACCATTCTAGTTTCTTGGTTTCTAAGTGGACCATGAACAGGGTTCATGATACAGGGTTTCCCAGTTGCGCTTATTAGTGCCTGTGATGCAGCCAGACATTGGTAGTGGTGTCTTTGTTAACTTTTTGAATAAAAGTTATGTTTTAACCCCATATTTTGTTGATTTACCACTTGCCAGGGGTTGGAACCTCTCCTACCCATAGGCCTTGTAGTTAGTAGCTGTTTTGGTTCTTGTCAAGGCATTACCTGAATAATTTCCTTGCTTTTCCACCCACTGGATAACTGCGATTTTTTTTCTCATATTCTTCATTAAAAAGGTCAAGGGAGTACGTAGTTCGATCAACTATGTATCGAGGCCGAGCTTTATTCATGGTTTGACCCTCAATTGTGGAAATAGCAGGTTATACTATAATAAGGTAATATATAAGAAAGATAATAAGATAACAACATACACAAATTTATGTAATTAGGCTTTTGTTTTCCTTAAGTAATTAAAACAGTATCATTGAAGTGTTCATCATTATTGAATGAATTTTCTGGGCTAAAATATTCTAAGGATAGGTCTTCAATACCAGATTGGTGGGTGTCTGACAACCGCCACCCCCCCTCAATTAGTTGTTCTCAGCAGCTGATACAGAGAATGGAGCAGAAAGCAGATAGCTCTGCTCTGTTTGTAATGACTAGATCTGGTACTGCAGAGCAACTCTCTTTCATCTGCATGGGACTTAAGCTGCAGTGACTCAGTTCTGCAACTACACAAATGACAGTGCTGTCTGCTTCCTGCCTATTGTGTGTATCAGCTGCTGAGAACAACTAATTGAGGAGGGTGATGGGTGTCAGATCCCCACTAATATGATACTGTATGTGTTATCCACCTTTAGGATAGATAATATTTTAGCTACGAAAACCCATTTAAAACAAATCATTATATAATGTAGTCATAATATAGTCATTATAGTCATAAGAATGCTTTTACTCACTGCTGAGCAACATATTTATACTATGCCAGTAAACCAGAGGTTTTTCAGTTTAATGGCTCAAATGCACTGTACAATTTGCTAAGCATGCAAATAAAATAAAAATATGTGGGTCTTAATTTTAAAAAACCATGTGGAAAAATAGCCCCGGGGCCCCACGTGGTGCAATCTGCCTCGTTTTACAGTCACTGTATAATGGATGAGATTCTAGCAAATCCCATCCCCACAGTGCGGGAAAATACGCACTGCGGACACGCTGCAATTTCCAAAACCATCGCGGTGGCCAATTACAGGGGTAAGACTACTACCAACACTGATTCCCCTGCCAAATCCCCTATGGGGGAATCTACCCCTATCCCAGCTTCTTGGCCTGCCCATGATTCCCGCAGGTGTTTTGTATGCAGCAAGTCAGGACACCTCAGTGTCACTTGCCCTGACAAAAGGCGGAATCCCCCTGTTCCCAATCCACCTGTTTCTACACCTGCTGTTTTATTTGTTTGTGGGAGGAAGGAGAAGCCAAGTGACAACTTCCATTCTGTTACAATGGGGAATACTGTCAGTTGGGGCTTAGGGAAACTGGTGCCCAGTTTACCCTGATCCAGCCTGAACTTTTGACTCCTGGGACATAATTCCAGGAAAATCCCTGACAGTTTGATTTGGGGGAGTCAAACTTGCTTTGCCCATGGCCCGGGTGTATCTTGATTGCAGTGCAGGAAGAGGGCTAAAAGAAGTGTGGTTGTCAGAGGATATTGCCACTAGTATCTTACTGGGGACTAATCTCGGACATTTAGTGCGCCAATATGTGGCTGAGGAACCTTCCCCCTCAGTGGAATTGGGTGATGATAAATTATGTCCTCTGACTGAATGTACCGAATCTTATTGTAATGTAAAATAATCTGTTGAATGTAATGTAACAAGTTCTGATGACTGTCATAATGATGTAACTGAGTCCAGTGTTGCTGTACCTGCAATTCTTCCCTTAGCTATGTAAAGCCAGGAGTTCAGGCTGCTTTAACAAGCAACGCCTCCCATGGAGAGCAGCTTCTGTGATCATGGAAAGCTGGGTGAGGAGGCAAGTGCCCCGACTGTGTGTAGTTTGACAAAGGGGGGAAGTGGTACTCTAGTGGACCCAGTAGCTACAGTAAAAGAGGTTGGGTCTATTGAGCAATATACATCTGTAGAGACAAGTGTAAATATGAGACTGTGTGGTGATTCTGTAGGGTGGGATCTCCATGTGGCTGTCCCAAAACAAGTATTGTTCAAGAATCCCAGACTTGTGTATGGGTTGGGGAACACGAGGAGGTTACTAATATCATACCCTCCTCCTTGCTAAATTCTTCTCATGAGACAACCTGCCAGCATTTTCTAGTGGCACCACAATCTGATATCAGTATGGAAAACCTAGAGAGTGTGGGCCAAGAAACCCCCTTCAAAAGGCTGATGAGGGATGTGAACATGGGATGAAGAAGTATCCTGAACCAGAGATACCTTGTGCAAGTGTATTGCTGGTCTGCAGTATACCTGTGCAGGGGGAAGCTAAACCTCAAGAGGACAATGTCACCTATCAACACTGGAAAGCTTTTGATCATGATATACTGTAGATGATCGTGAAAGTTGGATAAAGGTGCTCTGTCATATGGGACCCACCTATGGTGAGTCAATTCCCCATGTCAGATGTGCAACCCAAAGCTCAGGAAACAGGTGAAAAATGAAGTCCCTTGTGCTAATTCAATTGGTGGTCATCTAATTAGCAAGTCTTTTGTGCGACCTACCATAGCAGACATTGCGACACCAGATCATCTGAGAGCTTGCTGATCAAAAGCTCTACATTTCCAACAAAAGGAAATTATGACATCACAGGTGGGAGGTTGCAGGAAGCAGCTTGGTGTCAGATTCTTTGAAGCCACATCTAGTGTGGGATCAAGCTGATTTCTTAAGATCAAGCTCCCAGCCACACTTAAACAGGTCTGTTAGTTATTCCCCTTTTATTTCACATTGTTTATATGTATTTGTCTTTGTTTTTATTGCACCTCTTTATTGTTATTGCACTGTATCTTTTTTATGTATATTAAATCAAAATTGAATACGATTGTCCTTTGACTCTAACATCCCCACATTTCCGAAGATTAAATATTGCTAGCTGCAATACCCCTTTTTGGTGTGCTAATTATGTGTGTTGTGGGTGTACTGGTGTCTCATTGTACCGTAAAGTGGCAAAGAAGAGGTGGTCCCTTTTATGATTGCATATACAGTCATGGCGAAAAGTTTTGAGAATGATACAAATATTAATTTTTACAAAGTCTACTGCTTCAGTTTTTCTAATGGCAATTTGCATATACTCCAGAATGTTATAAAGAGTGATCAGCTTAACAGCAATTACTTGCAAAGTCAATATTTGCCTAGAAAATGAACTTTATCCCCCAAAACACATTTCAACATCATTGCAGCCCTGCCTTAAAAGGACCACCTAACATCGTTTCAGTGATTGCTCCATTAACACAGGTGTGGGTGTTGATGAGGACAGGGCTGGAGATCAATCTGTCATGATTAAGTAAGAATGACACCACTGGACACTTTAAAAGGAGGCTGGTGCTTGCCATCATTGTTTCTCTTCTGTTAACCATGGTTATCTCTAAAGAAACACGTGCAGTCATCATTGCACTGCACAAAAATGGCCTAACTGGGAAGAGTATTGCAGCTAGAAAGATTGCACCTCAGTCAACAATCTATCGCATCATCAAGAACTTCAAGGAGAGAGGTTCCATTGGTGCCAAAAAGGCTCCAGGGCGCCCAAGAAAGACCAGCAAGCGGCAGGACCGTCTCTTAAAAGTGCAGCGCGGGGGGCTACCAGCAGTGCAGAGCTTGCTGAGGAATGGCAGCAGGCAGGTGTGAGTGCATCTGCATGCACTGTGAGGCGGAGACTCTTGGAGCAAGGCCTGGTCTCAAGGAGGGCAGCAAAGAAGCCACTTCTGTCCAGAAAAAACATCAGGGACAGACTGATATTCTGCAAAAGGTACAGGGAGTGGACTGCTGAGGACTGGGGTAAAGTCATTTTCTCTGATGAATCCCCTTTTCGATTGTTTGGAACATCTGGAAAACAGCTTATTCGGAGAAGAAGAGGTGAGCGCTACCACCAATCTTGTCTCATGCCAACTGTAAAGCATCCTGAAACCATTCATGTGTGGGGTTGCTTCTCAGCCAAGGGAATCGGCTCTCTCACAGTCTTGCCTAAAAACACAGCCATGAATAAAGAATGGTACCAGAATGTCCTCCAAGAGCAACTTCTCCCAACCGTCCAAGAGCAGTTTGGCGCTCAACAATGCCTTTTCCAGCATGATGGAGCACCTTGCCGTAAAGCAAAGGTGATAACTAAATGGCTCAGGGAACAAAACATAGAGATTTTGGGTCCATGGCCTGGAAACTCCCCAGATCTTAATCCCATTGAGAACTTGTGGTCAATCATCAAGAGACGGGTGGACAAACAAAAACCAACAAATTCAGACAAAATTAAAGCATTGATTCTGCAAGAATGGACTGCTATCAGTCAGGATTTGGTCCAGAAGTTGATTGAGAGCATGCCAGGGAGAATTGCAGAGGTCCTGAAGAAGAAGGGTCAACACTGCAAATATTGACTTGCTGCATTAACTCATTCTAACTGTCAATATAAGCTTCTGTTACTCATAATATGAATGCAATTATATTTCTGTATGTGATAAAAACATCTGACAAACACACATAAAAACCAGAGGGCAGCAGATCATGTGAAAATATAATATTTGTGTCATTCTCAAAACTTTTGGCCATGACTGTAGGTACATATGTGTGTGTGTGTGTGTGTGTGTGTATGGTGCATAAGGTGAACAGATAAACCCCCATAATTGGTTTACAGTGAGTGGATATATTGTGGGTGTGAGCCCAATCCCTGACGCAACTTCCCACAGCTTTCCACTGTTGCATTGGACTATTTTTATTTTGACCTATATACAAAGATAGAATATTCCCATGTTACAGTGGGAAAAAAATATTTAGTCAGCCACCAATTGTGCAAGTTCTCCCACTTAAAAAGATGAGAGAGGCCTGTAATTGACATAATAGATAGACTTCAACTATGAGAGACAAAGTGAGAAAACAAATCCAGAAAATTACATTGTCTGGATTTTTAAAGAATTTATTTGCAAATTATGGTGGGAAATAAGTATTTGGTCACCTACAAACAAACAAGATTTCTGGCTCTCACAGACCTGTAACTTCTTCTTTAAGAGGCTCCTCTGTCCTCCACTCATTACCTGTAGTAATGGCACCTGTTTGACATTATCATCAGTATAAAAGACACCTGTCCACAACCTCAAACAGTCACAATCCAAACTCCACTATGGTGAAGACCAAAGAGCTGTGGAAGGACAACAGAAACAAAATTGTAGACCTGCACCAGGCTGGGAAGACTGAATCAGCAATAGGCAAGAAGCTTGGTGTGAAGAAATCAACTGTGGGAGCAATAATTAGAAAATGGAAGACATACAAGACCACTGATAATCTCCCTCGATCAGGGGCTCCACGCAAGATCTCACCCCATGGGGTCAAAATGATCACAAGAACGGTGAGCAGAAATCCCAGAACCACACCGGGGTACCTAGTGAATGACCTGCAAAAAGCTGGGACTAACGTAACAAAGGCTACATCAGTAACACACTACGCCGCCAGGGACTCAGATCCTGCAGTGCCAGACGTGTCCCCCTGCTTAAGCCAGTACATATCCGGGCCTGTCTGAAGTTTGCTAGAGAGCATTTGGATGTTCCAGAAGAGTATTGGGAGTATGTCATATGGTCAGATGAAACCAAAGTAGAACTGTTTGGTAGAAACACAACTCGTCGTGTTTGGAAGAGAGTGAATGCTGAGTTGCATCCAAAGAACACCATGCCTACTGTGAAGCATGGGGGTGGCAACATCATGCTTTGGGGCTGTTTCTTTGCAAAGGGACCAGGACGACTGATCGGTGGACATGAAAGACTGTATGGGGCCATGTATCGTGAGATTTTGAGTGCAAACCTCCTTCCATCAGCAAGGGCATTGAAGATGAAACGTGGCTGGGTCTTTCAGCATGACATTGATCCCAAGCACACCGCCAGGGCAACGAAGGAGTGGCTTCGTAAGAAGCATTTCAAGGTCCTGGAGTGGCCTAGCCAGTCTCCAGATCTCAACCCCATAGAAAACCTTTGGAGGGAGTTGAAAATCTGTTTTGCCCAGCGACAGCCCCAAAACATCACTGCTCTAGAGGAGATCTGCATGGAGGAATGGGCCAACATACCAGCAACAGTGTGTGTCAACCTTGTGAAGACTTACAGAAAACGTTTGACCTCTGTCATTGCCAACAAAGGATATATAACAAAGTATTGAGATGAACTTTTGTTATTGACCAAATACTTATTTTCCACCATAATTTGCAAATAAATTCTTTAAAAATCAGACAATGTTATTTTCTGGATTTGTTTTCTCATTTTGTCTCTCATAGTTGAGGTCTACCTATGATGCCAATTACAGTCCTCTCTCATCTTTTTATGTGGGAGAACTTGCACAATTGGTGGCTGACTAAATACTTTTTTTCCCCCACCGTATATGTAAAACTTTTGAAAATGCATGTCATAGAAATGACTATAACATACAAAATGTTACAGATACTGAAACCACTCTGTCATAGAGAACAGTGGCTCAGCAGGAAGGCAGCCCTACAACTTATTCTAAAATATTGTCAGCAAAACACAAAGGACATAGTGGGAACATCAGCTGCTGCTTTCAGAAATATCACAATGTCTCTTATGAACAGCCTGAGCAAACAGGCTTGAGAAGACAAGGAGAGTTTTTAATCTATCAGATTACACCATATCCTGAGCGGATATCAGTGTGGAAAAAGTGGCAGTATTTGCTTGAGTTTTTTGAGAGGGTACTGTGTATGTCCTATTGTGTTTATATACATAGGTGTGTATGTGTAATACCCTATTAGGATGTGGTGACAGAGCTGTAGTGTGTGCAGGGTTGGTTAATACTGGAACATAGCTGCTGCAACTGGATTGAAGAGATTAAAATCACGGTGTCACTTTTACATTATGAGTAATCTCTGATCAAAAGATGAAGTTTAGACTTATTTTACATCTAAAGTGCAATTGTAGTTTTAAAATATTTATTTTATGTTTTATAGTATTATAGGTGAGGTCAATATAGTGTTGTGTGAAGGAAAACTGCGTTTATTTTAAATGTACTTTATATGATACCAAATAAACTATTTTAAGTTCTTATAGTAGTAATCACCTTCTGATGTGGAGTCACTGTTCAGCCTGTTAACTAGGGTTTGAGCTTTAATTGTCACTTTCTTCTAGCTAGTGATGTAATCAGGGACATTGTGCCAGGGCTTAGTGGGATTTATTAGCAATATCATGTTAGTGCTACTGTTTACAAAGCTGCATGTGATGAAATCATGACATGACTGAGAACATGCTCAAAGCTCAAACATGACCAAAGATCTATGCACCTGGAAAGCCTGTGTGCATAAAGCCTATACTTTATCACAAGTCATCCCTACAGTTACATTTTACACAGTGATAGGCACTCAACAGTGCATCACCATATGATACCACTGGGCAGCAACCATTGGTCCCTAAAAGCAATACAATGTATCTTCCATCCTAGATGCAATGCTGCTGGGGTAGAGCACCTTCACAATATGACAGTCTAGAATTTTTGTAGCTTGTGTAAATCTAACATCAAAGGTACAAAGTGGTATAGAACCATAGTTTTGTATAAATGTTGTATTGTGAATCTGTATTATGGCCATCTCCCTTAATATGTATCAACTGCTCTAAAATACCCTCTGTTGATCTACCTCTATTGATCAACCTCTGTTACCTCTTTAAAATTGTCATTCTTATGGTTATGTTGTCTGATAGTTATAATCAGCATAGTATAATGTGGAATGGCAGGATAATGGGGTTGTGGCCTTAAATTTTTCCTGCTGAGAGTACTTACACTATATTTGCACTAAAGCTTTGCATTTTTTATAATCAAATCAGATGGCTTGTTTCTGTTTTCATTGTAACTGAAGACACATGAGATTTCACAGTTGTCAACTTAGGTAAAGATCAGCCAATAACTAACAGGCGTGCTCATTACTTTTGAGGTAGGGCACCCTTGCTATCAATGGAAGCAAGTAAGTTGGCTGACCTCTAAAATAATGCAGACAAGATTAGAGGTAGTATGAGAAGATACAAAATAAGTCTTGTTCTATTTTGTTCCATTACGGATGGCTTACTGACAGCATTTTGCAAATAAATACTCCTCCTTCTATTAACTCATAGTTGTTAAATACAATTTATGGAAATGGGTTTCCTAAACTTAACAGCACTGTAAATATATAACAAGGATATATAGTTTGGTCTTTTGTGTTAAAGGGGTTTCTGGGAATTAAATATTGATTACCTATCCTTAGGATAGGCCTTCATATCAGATTGATGGGGATTCATGGGTCCCCCATGATCAACTCTTTGAAGGGCATGTGATACTCAGACAAGCACTGCACCCTCTTCATTATCAGACACAGTGCCATATATTCTGTAGTGGTTATATCTGGTACAAGACATAGCTCTGTCCCTTTCAATTAAAAAGGACAGAGATGCAGTAAGGGTGGGTTCACACTTGCGGCGGCACTCCTTCCGAGTGCCGCCGCAAGTGTGAACCCACCCTAAATTGCCTTACAATGCACAGCCACAGCAAAATATATGCTACTTTGGTAGGTAAACAATGAAGAAGTTGCAGCGCTGCCCAAATACCACATTTCCTTTAAACAGGTGATCAATGGGGTTTGACCACCCAAGATCTCATAGTTGTAACCTTAAAGGAAACATGTCACATGAAAAATTCTGTTCAATCTGTAGGCAGCATGTCATAGAACAGAAAATAATGAGCAGATTGATACATAGCTTTGTGGGAAAATATTCAATATGGCTTGTCATCTACCCATTGAAATCTCTGCTCAAGAAGACAGCCTTCTCTCTATGACTCTACATACAGAGATAGCTGTCAGTCACTGATAGGACCTCCTTGACTTCTCAGCATAAAAAGAGCTGATGTTTCAATGGATAAATGACAAGATATGCTGAATCTTTTTCCACAAAACTACAGTGCTGGCCAAAAGTATTGGCACCCCTGCAATTCTGTCAGATAATACTCCATTTCTTCCAGAAAATGATTGCAATCACAAATGCTTTGGTAATAATATCTTCATTTATTTTGCTTGCAATGAAAAAACACAAAAGAGAATGAAAAAAAAAGTCAAATCATTGATCATTTTACACAAAACTCCAAAAATGGGCCGGACAAAAGTATTGGCACCCTCAGCCTAATACTTGGTAGCACAACCTTTTAGACAAAATAACTGCGAACAACCGCTTCCGGTAACCATCAATGAGTTTCTTACAATGCTCTGCTGGAATTTTAGACCATTCTTCTTTGGCAAATTTCTCCAGGTCCCTGAGATTTGAAGGGTGCCTTCTCCAAACTGCAATTTTGAGATCTCTCCACAGGTGTTCTATGGGATTCAGGTCTGGACTCATTGCTGGCCACTTTAGAAGTCTCCAGTGCTTTCTCTCAAACCATTTTCTAGTGCTTTTTGAAGTGTGTTTTGGGTCATTGTCCTGCTGGAAGACCCATGACCTCTGAGGGAGACCCAGCTTTCTCACACTGGGCCCTACATTATGCTGCAAAATTTGTTGGTAGTCTTCAGACTTCATAATGCCATGCACACGGTCAAGCAGTCCAGTGCCAGAGGCAGCAAAGCAACCCCAAAACATCAGGAAACCTCCGCCATGTTTGACTGTAGGGACCGTGTTCTTTTCTTTGAAGGCCTCTTTTTTTTTCCTGTAAACTCTATGTTGATGCCTTTTCCCAAAAAGCTCTACTTTTGTCTCATCTGACCAGAGAACATTCTTCCAAAAAGTTTTTGGCTTTCTCAGGTAAGTTTTGGCAAACTCCAGCCTGGCTTTTTTATGTCTCTGGGTCAGAAGTGGGGTCTTCCTGGGTATCCTACCATAGAGTCCCTTTTCATTCAGACGCCGACAGATAGTATGGGTTGACACTGTTGTACCCTCGGACTGCAGGGCAGCTAGAACTTGTTTGGATGTTAGTCGAGGTTCTTTAGTCACCATCCGCACAATCTTTCATTGAAATCTCTCGTCAATTTTTCTTTTCCGTCCACATCTAGGGAGGTTAGCCACAGTGCCATGGGCTTTAAACTTCTTGATGACACTGCGCACGGTAGACACAGGAACATTCAGGTCTTTGGAGATGGACTTGTAGCCTTGAGATTGCTCACGCTTCCTCACAATTTTGCTTCTCAAGTCCTCAGACAGTTCTTTGGTCTTCTTTCTTTTCTCCATGCTCAATGTGGTACACACAAGGATACAGGACAGAGGTTGAGTCAACTTTAATCCATTTCAACTGGCTGCAAGTGTGATTTAGTTATTGCCACCACCTGTTATGTGCCACAGGTAAGTAACAGGTGCTGATAATTACACAAATTAGAGAAGCATCACATGATTTTTCAAAGGGTGCCAATACTTTTGTCCACCCCCTTTTTTATGTTTGGTGTGGAATTATATCCAATTTGGCTTTTTGACAATTCTTTTTGTGGTTTTCCATTGAAGACAAATTAAATGAAGATATTATTACCAAAGCATTTGTGATTGCAATCATTTTCTGGAAGAAACTGAGTATTATCTGACAGAGTTGCAGGGGTGCCAATACTTTTGGCCAGCACTGTATATATGAATCTTCTCAGCTTTTCCTGCTCTATAATATGCTGCCAACAGATTGTACAGCATTTTCCATGTGACATGTTTCCTTTAAATCACCAGTATTAATGTCCTAGAAAGCACCCTTAGGCTAAGGCTAAAAATAGTGAAATGTAGCTGAAAAAAAAGCCTGGGGAAAAAAAAAAACTCAGCAGAAAAACAAAAGAAAATAATGCAGTAAAAACGCTTGTGTTTTCACTGCTTTTCCACTGTGTTTTGCATTTTTGCCTCTGCTCATATATAGTGGGGAAAAAGTATGTAGTCAGCCACCAATTGTGCAAGTTCTCACACTTAAAAAGATGACAGAGGCCTGTAATTGACATCATAGGTAGACCTCAACTATGAGAGACAAAATGAGAAAACCAAATCCAGAAAATCACATTGTCTGATTTTCAAAGAATTTATTTGCAAATTATGGTGGAAAATGAGTATTTGTTCAATAACAAAAGTTCATCTCAATACTTTGTTATATATCCTTTGTTGGCAATGACAGAGGTCAAACGTTTTCTGTAAGTCTTCACAAGGTTGGCACACACTGTTGCTGGTATGTTGGCCCATTCCTCCATGCAGATCTCCTCTAGAGCAGTGATGATTTGGGGCTGTCGCTGGGCAACACGGACTTTCCTCTCCCTCTAAAGGTTTTCTATGGGGTTGAGATCTGGAGACTGGCCAGGCCACTCCAGGACCTTGAAATGCTTATTACAAAGCTACTCCTTCATTGCCCTGGTGGTGTGCTTGGGATCATTGTCATGCTGAAAGACCCAGCCACGTTTCATCTTCAATGCCCTTGCTGTATCGTGAGGTTTGCACTCAAAATCTCACGATACATGGCCCCATTCATTCTTTCATGTACACAAATCAGTCGTCCTGGTTCCTTTGCAGAGAAACAGCCCCAAAGCATGATGTTGCCACCCCCATGCTTCACAGTAGGTATGGTGTTCTTTGGATACAACTCAGCATTCACTCTCCTCCAAATACGACGAGTTGTATTTCTACCAACCGGTTCTACTTTGGTTTCATCTGACCATATGACATTCTCCCAATATTCTTCTGGAACATCCAAATGCTCTCTAGCAAACTTCAGATGGGCCCGGATATGTACTGGCTTAAGCAGGGGGACACGTCTGGCACTGCAGGATCTGAGTCCCTGGTAGCGTAGTGTGTTACTGACGGCAGCCTTTGTTACGTTCGTCCCAGCTTTCTGCAGGTCATTCACTAGATCCCCCCGTGTGGTTCTGGGATTTTTGCTCACTGTTCTTGTCGTCATTTTTACCCCACGGGGTGAGATCTTGCAAGGAGCCCCTGATCGAGGGAGATTATCAGTGGTCTTGTATGTCTTCCATTTTCTAATTATTGCTCCCACAGTTGATTTCTTCACACTAAGCTTCTTGCCTATTGCAGATTCAGTCTTCCCAGCCTGGTGCAGGTCTACAATTTTGTTTCTGTTGTCCTTCCACAGCTCTTTGGTCTTCACCATAGTGGAGTTTGGATTGTGACTGTTTGAGGTTGTGGACAGGTGTCTTTTATACTGATGATAATGTCAAACAGGTGCCATTACTACAGGTAATGAGTGGAGGACAGAGGAGCCTCTTAAAGAAGAAGTTACAGGTCTGTGAGAGCCAGAAATCTTGTTTGTTTGTAGGTGACCAAATACTTATTTCCCACCATAATTTGCAAATAAATTCTTTAAAAATCCAGACAATGTAATTTTCTGGATTTGTTTTCTCATTTTGTCTCTCATAGTTGAGGTCTATCTATTATGTCAATTACAGGCCTCTCTCGTCTTTTTAAGTGGGAGAACTTGCACAATTGGTGGCTGACTAAATACTTTTTTTTTCTCCACTGTAAGTCTATTGGAAAAAAGCAAGGTTTTCACAGGTAAAACTAACATGCTGCATTTTTTAAAAATGTTTCTTTGGAAACACTTTCACTTTGTCGATGAGATTAAATTAAATCTCAACACTTACCTGACACTGTAAAACACAGAATTTTTTGTGCAATTGTCAAATATACTGCCTAACAGTGGGCTCACACTACTGTTGTTACCTATGGCGGATGACAGCACAACATTAACAATGATAGTGTGAACCCACCCTTACTACAACGAATATCCTTAGGGCTTGATTTTTGAATACTATTACTATCAGTGGCGTCCTGCTATGGGTCTTAGTAGGTTAGTAGGTCCCAGCTGCTTTTTTTTTTTTTTTTAAATACGGTTACTCCAGCAGGTAACAGGCCCTATTTACTTTCTGGTCCCCGCTCCTGCTCACAGCCGCCTCAGTTTTTTCTTTTGCCCTCCAGGGGGCCCCGTGCGTGTCCCATATCACGTCACTGACAGCGACGTAATACAGGATGCACAGAGCCCCCGGGAGTTCAGAAGGGGAAGGGGAGGCGGCCGTGAGTAGGAGTGGGGATCAGTAAGTAAGGTCGCGGGCGCGCGGCAATAGTATTTGTTGGGCGAACCCAGCGAGATTCCTCTTGCAAAGTTCGCCTGGCGATTCCATTTGAACCAAATATATCCGAACTAAAACTGCTATTATACTCTAGGGACTATTCAGACCCCCGAGTATAATGATCGGAGGCCCAGGGGAGGTGAGCAGCAAAAAAAAAAAAAACAGTGTTACTTACCTCTCCTGGGCTGTGTGGGGGTGGGCAGCCCAAGTCCAAAGTTTGCTATGGGGCCCAGTCTTTGCTAGTTACGCCCCTAATTACTATACCATTATGGCTCAAAAGTATCTACAGCTGTTTTCAGGTGCTGCCACATGCAGGGAGTCCAAGAATCACCTGTAGTTGTTGAGCCATTATTTAGGGAACAGTGTTCTAAAATTTCAATGCCATATCAAAAGATCTGGAGTGGAAGTTGTACAAATAAGTGTTGAGTTTTTGTAAGAGCTTTTATATTCAAAGTTAAGATCAATAAGATCAATGTTTTCCTATAAACACAATAGTCCATATAGCAGAAAATATTGCCAACATATCTTACCTTGCCCTGAACCTCATTGTGTGCCATGTTCTTGTCCTATCTCTATCTCTAGTCACCTGCCCATGTTATCTGGCCAGTGTTTGACAGCTCAGTGTCTTTAAGCTTTCTTCACTTTACAAAGAGTTTCAGGAATGACTGCACTCCCTCTGTCTGGCACCTGAGTAGTAGAAGCATGCAGTGTTTGGCTGATGTGATTGATGACAAAGATACATGACAATAATAACAGTACTTTATCCTTATCAATTCCTGGCACGCTTTCTGTGCTCATCGAGACAATAAAACCTTTGTGCACATGAGCTTACAGTCTAATTGGGGGGCAACAGAGAGACACCCAGCTAAAAACTCATGTCTTCAAAACCATTATTTGAGAATGTGTATGGCTTTTGTGTCCATTTCTTGTAACATCTATTTCTGTTACTATGCTTTGAAGATCCTTTGACTTAGGATTCAAAAGTAACCTTTTGAAAAAAAAAAAAAGTGATTAAAACCTTCTTCTCAAGACCCACCCTACAACTATCATAACATGCATCTTAACATAGAAGATATATCCCTCAAATTTAATTGATTATTTTTGTATTCATCTGTGAAAATGCGCTAATCTGGAGTGAGGGACTTCAAAGTCAGCTTCAATTGGGTAGTCCCATTGAAATAGGAGTCTTTAAGAAGTCATAAAAAGTCACTATACCAGGAGTGTAAGTGAGCAAAATCTTAATGTCTTACTGAAACATCAAGTGTCAAAATAAATTTCTTAGAGTAATATAACTAAATGCTAATTTTCATTGATAATTTTAATATGTCAATACAAATTTGAAACACTGAATAATTGAAATGAAGTTTATCATATACAGTACATGGCATTTGATCATCCCAGTCCCCAGACCAATATATAAACAGTATAATATTCATCTAATATGAATCTAACATAAAAATTGTTAGGTATAAAATTTAGCAGTCTGATTCATCAGTCACTGTCACCTGTCATTTATTCTTTGCACAGCCTTTTTTCAGGAATACTTTGTACATGTTCTAGCCCATATGATCACTGTGTAAATCTGCGTTTAAAGTATTGGCAGAAAGGAAAATGATAAAAATAAACACTGAGAGCAAACAAGGAAAAAATAGGCAGCAAATTAAATTCTGACTTCTGCAAACAGATGAAGTAATTATACAGTATAAGATGTGGACAATGGAAGAGAAAACAAGACATCCGAACATTTGTCTGAGATGTGTCCCAGGCTGATCTCATTCACCGTAAATCATATGCATAAACCATACACATTACAATATGCACTGCACAAGGCTAGGAATTCTTTTATATGTGAATGAAATGGAGAATAATTATAGTTAATGGGAGATTGAATATGCCTGTATTTGATATATTAAAATTACAAGTTACCTTACACTTCCATTTTTAACATTTCCACCTGTATAAATTCCATTATGTGCAAATCCTATACCAGAAACCACTCTCTGATTTATATATGGTTATGTTTTCAATCTGTAGAAATTGTAGCAGATTTATAGAGACTGGCATATTATACAGCAGTCTTAATAAAGGGCCCGACTGGTGCAGGGACTGAGAGGTTTATGAAGAGGCTGTGGCCTCTTTATAAATCAGTCAGATGTCCCTGTGCCAGAATGGAAATCTAAGCCAGTTGGGAACTGGTGTAGATTTTCATTAAAAATTATGCCTGAAAACTGGCATGACTTATAATGGATCTGTTGGGCCAAGCATCCCTGCCCTGGCCCATCCTTATCCCCACCTAGCACTGTGCCAGATGTGCACCATAATATCATTCCTCTATTCTAGAAAACTGGTGCAGAAGAATCTATACATTCACCTCTTTGTATTGGATGTGTATCCATTATAAACTGTACTACTGCCCTTTAGGTCAGTTTCATACATGGCTTTTTTTTTTTGGAAAAAAATGTTTGACCCTTCCTGCAAAAAACAAGTCCTCATACTAAGAAATGGATAGTTTTGCTTTTGAAATTTAGAGAAACAAAAATTACTTTTACATAAAACATGTTTTTGTTATGCAAAAGTAATAAATGTAAAAATAAAAAAATTCCCTACTTTTATATATATTTGATATTGTCATTTTCATACAGACTTGATAATGAAAGTTTACTTGTCAATTCTATATCTGGAATTGCTGCTTTTTCTGCATCTCCTCCCCCTAAAAATTACTTAAAATTAATAAATACATTTAATCCGAAGTAAAACAATATGGCTACATCAAAACATTTTGGCCAAAGATGCTTTTCGACTTTTCTGTAGTGGAAATTTTTAATCTCATTAGGCCAGCAGTAAATGATCTGGACAGTTCTGCATTTACAAACTGTTCTCATAACTTAAGTCTGATGGCCTGAAAGATTGAAGACCAGAGGTAAATGGAAATTGTCTTTAAAGTTAAAAGAAAGGGGAAAATGGAATGCTCTTCAAGAAGAAGAAAACCAAATTTAGGCCGGGCTTTCCCTATTGGTATAATTGAAGCAGAAAGTCCGCAGAGGAAAACTCTGCGGACTTTCTGTTACAGCTCTGCAGGAAAAACTGCAGCGCGTTTTTTCCCACAGTGCTCTTTTGCTTCGGCTCACTACGTGGGGCCTTAACTTTACAGAGGGGTCTCTAGGTTGAGGCCACACCTTGCTGTAATGCTGTGGAAAAATACATAGCATTTTACAGTCTCAGTAAGCGAATGAGATTTTATTTAGTCTCATCCACAAATTGCGGACAAAAGACATTGCGCTGTAGAAAGTGCAGCATTTTTAAAAAGACATCTTGTCAATTTTATCTGTGGGAAAAAAAGCCCTGTTTTTCAATAGATTTATATGGAGGGAGGCGAAAAAGTAAAGCAGTGACAATGCAAGGATTTTTGCTGCCTTTTATCTGCTGTGTTTTCACTGTTTTCTTTTCTGCTGCTGCTCTTCAGAATAGGCAAATTGATGTAAGTAGAAATAATTTTATTTTGTAGCAAATGGCTAAGGATATTCTAGTGGTCCTTTTGAAAACTTCAGGACTTCTGTCTCCTCAAAGTTGTTTTCATCAAACATAATAGATGTGATGAAAGATCATGGGTGCTGATCAAAGCAGAAGCACATGCTTAAATACAGAAACTAGATTGTTGCTCTTGGATAACAAGCAGTGAGTGTTTACACTATTTGTAATTCCTTTTTAATGCTCATTTTAGTTATTCATTTTTTTGTCTTTTATATTTATAAGGGACAGCAGAAAGGATGTCTTTTTTTATAGTCTCTTTACAGAACATAACACCCTTATTTACAGAACACAAGTCTAATAGTGTCAGTGATTTGTACATTGTACATTATGCCTTCTCTGCACCTTTCCCTTTCATTACTTCAACATAGTACATCCTTTGACATTATAACACTAGATGCCCTAAAGCCACTACTAAAGTCTGCTTACTTTACTGTTCTCATTACAGATTGTGTTTTTTGTGAGATACAACTTTAAAATATGGCTGCAAAAATTTTCTAGACTACCTCCAACTAAGTAGTTAAACTTCCCAAATTCGCCCCAAGATTCTGGTTACAAGGAATTACCCTCAAATTGCAGGTTTACACTTGTTCTAACAAGTTGTCCAAGTCCTATCCTGCTGAGGATTATCTCCTGATTCACGTCATATCTCCATGCATGCATTAATCTAATGTTGAATTCCTAATCTTCTGAACAGTATCTAACTTGGTGCAAACAGCATTTCTTAACTCCTTCATTGCTGGAGAGCTTTCAGCTCAGTCATTGGATTACAGGGAATTTGATATAGATACAACGTGGAGGCAATTTCTTAAGACATTTGCCCAAGTCACAAATGATGGCACATAATAATTTGAGCTTTTCCTCTTGCCACTTTTGAAAAGTAGCAAGCAAGTGGACGGGGCTAATTTTGAGGGGGCATGGTCTCCATCGATCCAGCTTCTTTACTTACAACAGAACTTTGTGCAATTACAATGCAAACCTATGCCTCCATGCACATTTTACTTCAGTGCACATCAGTTTAGTAAATGTCCATATGATATAATCTTCAGCGGAGAACCTTTTTATTGCAGCATTCTATGATACCCTGGGGTACAAACAAGGTGGTACGTGACATACGAATTCAAAGAGAAACAGATTTATGTATTATGTATCACCCCTTCACTAGGTATAGTAATGTATCAGTTTTTTTTTAATATTGAGATTTTTTTTTTCTGGTAAACTGGGAACTGAAAATACTCAAAGAAACTGATGCAAATTAATATTAATTTGTCATCAGTGTTTTTTTAAATTTAATTTAGATCATTTGCATAGCAAAGAAACCCATACATATATAGAACTGATGATCTTGAAGAGAAACAAGATTGTTGTGTGTTCATATACTGGAGTTCTTAAAAAAGGCAGCATTCACATCACAGTCAGGATTTCCGTTTTTCTGTTGTTTTAAAAAAACTGAAAAATGGACATCCTGACTGTAATGTGAACACCCCCTACTTCCTACACAGTGAAAATACACCCTGATAGACCCCATTGACTTTAATGAAATCTGTTGGGTTTCCATTATTATTGTCAGGAATCTGTTTAGCTACTGTTACTTTAAGGTTACCGCGCCGATCTGGAAGCTTCTGCATTGTTCAGAGTTGTTTTAGGCTTATCCAATTAGCAGCTGAGGCTTATTTAAACCCTCTTCCTCCTCAACCAGGTGCCTGCTATATGGTTGTAGATAGTATGGCTTTCATATTCTGCTCGTGTTTACTGAACTGCTCTAAACTGACCTTTGGCTTGTTACTGGAAATCCTTTGTCTTCTGATTTTGGCTCTCATGTTACCTCACGGACAGACTCTTGTCTTGGACGTTCCATCTCCTGATTTATCCTCCTGGTTCTGATCTGTCTTGTAAGGTATTGTGGGTTCTGGTTTGACTTCAGTTTGTGGAGCGTTTATTTCTTATTTTAGTTTCTGTGGTGATAACTTTGGCCCCAAATGCAGCAGAAGTCTATCTGGCTTTGCGGCTGGCTCTGGTGAATGTGTTTGGATGTCTGGAATTTATCTCTATCACTGTATAAGATTTAAACAGTTAGTTCTACTATTGTTACTGTAATTTCTGATATTTTCTCCAGAGACTCTATCAAAACAATGATGTCCATTATTTTGAGAAAAGAGTCCTGAATGCATAGTGTGGTACCTCACAAGGCTGTACATGACATATGGATTCAAAGGCAACCAAACTGAGACATTATGTGTCATGCACCACCATGTGTCGAGTACCACCATGCGTCATGTTCGATGGAATCTGCAACAGTGGCTCCCAACAGAACCTCCAATACAGATGTGAACATAGCATAAAGTTCTTAAGGATAAATGTACTGTATTTTTTATTAAGATACTGGACAGTCTATAATAATTCACCCAAGAACAGATGATGGATGGTATTGCAGTATTCTGCCTGTCAAAAATTAGCATTTGAATATAATTAAATAAATATACATATGAGTCTTATGTTGAAAAAATTCATTAGAGTGTCCTTCAATTATTCTTGCAAGTGCTTTTCTTACTAAGCAGCTTTTCAATAAGTTCAAGCAGCTGTTTAGCAGCAAGTGGTCTCACCAGTGGGCAACAGGATCTTAATTTTTTGTGTATATTTATATCAGTACCACCACCAGCTCCCCATAACTGGGAAAAATAGACCAGCAAGAAAGGCATTATTATTAGAGATGAGCGAATTTCTCAAAAGTTTGATTCGGCAGTTCGATTCGAAGTTCCAAAAAAAATTTGCTTCGATCCGAATTACTTCGCGGTGAATAAACAGCTATTTCTGGGCTGCAGAGAGCCATGGTGGGCGGCAAAATGCTGGAAGCCCTTGGATGCTGCGGTCATGTTTCTTTCTCTCTCTCTCTCTCTCTCTCTCTCTCTCTCTCTCTCTCTCTCTCTCTCTCTCTCTCTCTCTCTCTCTCTCTTTCTCTTTCTCTCCAGCACGGACAACTTTTATTCATGTGGAAGGATCCGCTAACAAGCAAAGACACGCCTACCCAATCACATCACTAGAGAATATCTTGTGACCATCTGATGTCACAAAGGTCCTTACTAAATATTCGTTACCACAAAGCATCAGGAAATCCGGAATCGTGGAGAATCGAAGATTTCCTGAAAAACGGATCGAAATCCACTTCTGCAGAATCGATTCGCTCATCTCTAATTATTATGTATCAAAAAACTTACATACAGCACTAACTAATAGACAAAAATGAAAAACTAACCAATGCCATTGCTTAAAACTTTTGTACAATAAGCAGCTATTGTAATTCTCAATAATAATAATACCTCACTACTGTGACTAGGTGAGAAGAAGCATTGTAACATAAAAATATTTGACTTGTATGCACAGCCCCAGCCCCAAGTATTTGCTGTTAAAGGCTGTGTCTGTGGTCTTGTGATGTCCAGAAGTTGTTACATTGGGATATGAATTAGAGAAGAAAGTAAATAAAGGAAAAGCAGCTCAAACATTCCTATTGTAGCATTGTGTAATGTGTGGATATCACAGTAGATTGACTTTCCAAATAAAAAAATATTTCAGGGATTTATTTGTTTTACAAGTCTTTTAAATGAACTTTTCAGTATACTATATGGTTACTGTTACCTTGCTGCTGCTGTTCAGGTCATCATCTATTTTCATGTCTAACAGGCTAGCATGTCATGGGCTATTGACGTGATATTTCAACCACCATGACATCAGCAGGTCATGGTTGTACCTTTGGATGAAATGTTATATAGGCTGAGACCCCACTTTGCGGAAACGCAGCTTTGTTTGTTGCAGATTTTACTGTGGATTTTTTAGACAAGGCCAAGAATAGCTACAAAAGAAATGGAAAATATATAGGAAATGCTAATACTTCTAACTTTTGCTTAAGACAGTCCTGGATATGGCTCAAAAAAGCATCAAAATCTGCAGCAAAAAATGCTGTGTTTCCACAACGTGGGGCTTTAACCTCATGCAGACATAAATAAAAAGAGATGTGACACGGGAATCTAATCAGAAACAGGAAGGGAATGGTTGGAATTTCTAGAGATAAATATATTTTGAAGTGAGATAAATGCAATATTACTTTTCCCTGGAAACTTTTTAAAATGACCACAGACATAAGGAAATTGTCAGCCAAACAAGCTATTCTGCCTATTCTCTTCATAGGAGCTCTCACCCAAAAACTACCGTATGCAGTGTGAGGGTGTGAACCTAGAGGGCGCTGGAGAGCAACCCAAAAAAAGGGTTGAAAAGGACCTTGACCACACCCATACCTGGGGGGCTTCACTCCAGAAGGAGTGCACACAGCAAGAGAGTGCTGCTGGTGAACTGCAGAAAGCAGGTGGATGGTGGAACCAGTTGAAGACATCCAGGTGGTCCAAAGGTGGATTCCAGAAAGGACTGGTTAAGCTCAGTGTGAGCCAGACTGCAAAGAAGTAACCTCAGTAAAGCTTCTTGCCCCCAGAAGTTAGTCAGAGCTCAAGAAGTGAGGTATTGCCCTGTATATGGGGTAGGCTGTTTTGTTATTTTTGTTCATGTTATCACTTACAAGCTGAATAAAACCATGTCTTTTGGATTGCTGTTACCTGATATGCTGTTTATTTGGCACCCAGCGCCACTAACACCTCTGTTAAGTCCAGGAAGCTGCTACCTTTGATGCTAAACTACCCCCAATTGTCACAGTAGGTTTATAATATCTGATTTGGAAACACATGGGACTGATAAATTCCATTGTCAGGCTAGGTTCACACCTTCTCCTGGATTCCGTTTGGGGTGTCCGCTTAAAAAATGTGGAGAGAAAAGTCCTGCAAGCAGGACTTTTCTGTCCGCATTTTTCCATATTTTTCAGGTGAAAACCATGTGGAAACTTGGTGGACCCCATTATAGTCTATGGGGTCCATGGGTAACCGCTTTTCAAGCGGATTAGGTATCCGCTTGGGGACTCGAAGAACGGAAATCCAGGTGTAGGTGTGAACCTAGCGTTAGTCGGCTGGTGCTGGATTTATTGGACTATTTTGGGATTGTCCATCTCCAGCTAGGGAATGATATACAGTGCCTGCGGGCGGGGGGGCGGGGCACCCTAGATGGCGATGGACAGTGCCTTGCGAAAGTATTCGGCCCCCTTGAACTTTTCAACCTTTTGCCACATTTCAGGCTTCAAACATAAAGATATAAAATGTAAATTTTTTTGGTGAAGAATCAACAACAAGTGGGACACAATCGTGAAGTGGAACAAAATTTATTGGTTATTTTAAACTTTTGTAAAAAATAAAAAACTGAAAAGTGGGGCGTGCAATATTATTCGGCCCCTTTACTTTCAGTTTAGAAAACTCACTCCAGAAGTTCAGTGAGGATCTCTGAATGATCCAATGTTGTCCGAAATGACTGATGATGATAAATATAATCCACCTGTGTGTAATCAAGTCTCCGTATAAATGCACCTGCTCTGTGATAGTCTTAAGGTTCTGTTTAAAGCGCAGAGAGCATCATGAAGACCAAGGAACACAACAGGCAGGTCCGTGATACTGTTGTGGAGAAG
The DNA here is from genome assembly GCA_947044405.1 of Leptodactylus fallax. Lineage (NCBI taxonomy): Eukaryota > Metazoa > Chordata > Amphibia > Anura > Leptodactylidae > Leptodactylus > Leptodactylus fallax. The sequence continues at coordinate 92,996 of CAMRHE010000901.1, forward strand.
TTTAAAGCTGGATTTGGATACAAAAAGATTTCCCAAACTTTAAACATCCCAAGGAGCACTGTGCAAGCGATCATATTGAAATGGAAGGAGTATCAGACCACTGCAAATCTACCAAGACCCGGCCGTCCCTCTAAACTTTAATCTCAAACAAGGAGAAGACTGATCAGAGATGCAGCCAAGAGGCCCATGATCACTCTGGATGAACTGCAGAGATCTACAGCTGAGGTGGGAGAGTCTGTCCATAGGATAACAATCAGTCGTACACTGCACAAATCTGGCCTTTATGGAAGAGTGGCAAGAAGAAAGCCATTTCTCAAAGATATCCATAAAAAGTCTTGTTTAAAGTTTGCCACAAGCCACCTGGGAGACACACCAACAATGTGGAAGAAGGTGCTCTGGTCAGATGAAACCAAAATCGAACTTTTTGGCCACAATGCAAAACGATATGTTTGGCGTAAAAGCAACACAGCTCATCACCCTGAACACACCATCCCCACTGTCAAACATGGTGGTGGCAGCATCATGGTTTGGGCCTGCTTTTCTTCAGCAGGGACAGGGAAGATGGTTAAAATTGACCGGAAGATGGATGGAGCCAAATACAGGACCATTCTGGAAGAAAACCTGTTGGAGTCTGCAAAAGACCTGAGACTGGGACGGAGATTTATCTTCCAATAAGACAATGATCCCAAACATAAAGCAAAATCTACAATGGAATGGTTTACAAATAAAAGTATCCAGGTGTTAAAATGGCCAAGTCAAAGTCCAGATCTGAATCCAATCGAGAATCTGTGGAAAGAGCTGAAAACTGCTGTTCACAAACGCTCTCCATCCAACCTCACTGAGCTCGAGCTGTTTTCCAAGGAAGAATGGGCAAGAATTTCTGTCTCTCGATGTGCAAAACTGATAGAGACATATCCCAAGCGACTTGCAGCTGTAATCGCAGCAAAAAGTGGCGCTACAAAGTATTAACTTAAGGGGGCCGAATAATTTGGCACGCCCCACTTTTCAGTTTTTTATTTTTTACAAAAGTTTAAAATATCCAATAAATTTCGTTCCACTTCACGATTGTGTCCCACTTGTTGTTGATTCTTCACCAAAAAATTAAAATTTTATATCCTTATGTTTGAAGCCTGAAATGTGGCAAAAGGTTGAAAAGTTCAAGGGGGCCGAATACTTTCGCAAGGCACTGTAGTTTAAATGGGAAAAAATGAAGTAATCTTTCAAGGTTCCTTGCTCCAGCAGTAGTAGCCTGGTCTTGCTATTACCAGTTCTTGATTATGTCTCCTAAAGACATTCTATTTGTGCCCAGGTCCATGTTGCAGTCAGTCACTGGCCTCAGTGGTGACCTGTACACAAATGACATGTGACTGATTGGCTTCAGCTCTTGTCTGAGTACAAATCGAAAGTCATCAGATTTCTTCAAGGACTGGCACTTTTTTTTATGAGCCCTAACCATACTAAAAACATTATGAACCGTAACTTGCAATAAAAGTAACATGTCACATACACTTGGTGAACAAAGTAAAAAGGAAATCCAAAAATCAATAGTAGAATTATTACTAAAGAGTAAAAGTTTTTCAATACATTATATGTATTGCAAAATGGTGCTATTAACAATGCAACGCATCCCACAAAAAATAAGCCTTCAAAAAGTTAGTGGAAAGCAGTACTGAAAAAAAAAATATTAATGCATCTTTACAGTGCATAATAGCAATGTTTTTAAGGGTTTTAACAAGAAATCTGTTTTGGACAGATAGAACTGGCATAAATAAACAGGTCACAGTGGTCTCAGATGCAACTGGGCCCAGAAGCCAAAGGGAGCAATAAATAACTCTCAAAACACTATGACTGCATACATTTCTTTGATCTATTTTCTGATTTCCTGGCCAGAATGTGCATCATAAATTTAATACCTCCACCATCTGGTGCCCTGGAGTCAGAAAGTAGAAAATGTTCCCATTTGTGAACTGTTGTTCAGCAGCATATAGTAAAGGAGGAATTCTGTGGGTGAGGCTGTGGCAAAAAAGGGGGCCTCAACAGGGGATGAGAATGATGGGAAGCCTGTGTGCATATACTATACATGCTGTGAAGAAGTATTCATGGGCCCAGATAAAGAAGGAAAGTGAATTGTAAAAGTTGCAAAAATATTTGGATGTACACAGCTGATGGTTGTGAGAAAACGTTATGCAGGCGGACCAAGCTGAGCTGAGATAGGGCTCCTAATAATCTCCTAAAATCTGTGGAGAAATCGGACATATGTTCAGTTCACCAGCTGCGCCATGGAGATATCATATTATACAGTGGCCATTGAAATCAATGGGCTGTCCATGTGATGCACAGGTATGTTAGGTCCTTTAGGTCTTCCCTCTGGATGATAAATAAGCTTCCTGAACAAGGAACTCTCCATCTTAATTCAGAATTGTATAATAGGATATTTGAAATGCTTTTTCTAAACCAGACAATACCTTTAAATTATGTGCACATTGTCAGTTGGAAACTAAGAATAATATAAGTATTGAAGAATTGGGGTTTCAAGTTTTTTTTTTGTTTTTTTTTTTCCTTTTTATTATTATTATTGTTCATTTTCCTTGGCTGTCTACCATATTTAGTGCATTCCTTTGACACTTGGATCCCTTGTTAAGTGAATTACATTATTACTCTGCCTACCTGACACATTATTAAACATCTGTTGGTACTCTATTTTGCACAACAAAGTTTAAGTTTCCTTGGTGCATAACAAGACTTTTGCTTGTCTTTTTGTTTTCAAGTACACCTCTACATTATGTTCTCCTGGGAGCGGCTCCTATTTCTGGATTAATGAAATGTTTCCCAATATAACACAAGTGTCCTCTTGTAACCAGAACTCTTAGTTCTATGACGTACCCCTTCATTTACACATACAGTAAGATTACTTTAGGTATTTCATGTTTAGTTGTCCAAGAAAAATACTGTTCATAGATTTAAAATGCCTTAAGGTATTTCCATTTTCAATAATGTTGAGGTTCTTACATTATTTTTGTTGATTATACATGCAGCATAAGGCTAGGGCTAGACTGCAACTTTTATCTCTTGACTAGAAATCGCACTAAAGTTGTGTGTCAAAAAATTCAATGTGTTTCTATGGTGTTGCATGCGAAAAGCAACATGCTGTGAGTGCAATGCGACAAAATCCAAACATGCTTGATTTTATGTTGCATGCAGCATTGTTCTTTTAGACATCAAGTGTGTCACATGCAACTCATGCTCAACTGAAAATGTTTCACTTTGTATTGGTTTTGTTGCTTTTGTTGGTTTTATAAACTGGGCCTTCCAAGTCACTCACAGTTTTGCAACAAAATCGCTGCAACATTGTGTTGCCCTAATCTCAGTGTGCTTTCACGCAAAAGTAATTTTTGAGACAACACGTATGAAAAGTGGTTCTGTATTACTGTCCGTATGTTATTAATGTACCGTATGTTATGAAGTGTGAGCTCATTAAATGTTAACCAATGACAGACCTATCATTTAGGTAGTCTAAGACTAAGTTTACATCTGTGCTTGGCTCTCCGTCATTCGGGTCTGCCAGGGGACCCAAATGATGGAGAGCCTGACGGCCAAAACAGCAGTTACCCACAGCAGTTACCATATCATCTATGGGGTCTGCCGGGTGTCTGTTGGGTGTCTGCCGTTATTATACTGAAACTGGCGTGCAGGACTTTTCTCTCCACCTATTTTCTGTGGTTTCTGCGGCGGAGTCTCCAATGGATGTGATCTTACCATAGGGCTACATTCACATGACTGAGGTGCAAAACAGCCGTGAAAAATGTTTTCATGGATTCCCCATATATTTGAGTGTATATGATAGAAGATGTTTGACAAGTTATCCGCAACTAAAGCACATTTTGAACATAAAAATATACAGGCTCCTATACTAATAGAGGTTGTGGATACCCCAACTTGTTTATCTAGACTGTTAGGGAATTCAGGGATGCCTGACAGTAAGGGGCAGTCATCGACAAATTACACCAGGGACCCCAAACATTCAGAAATTTTTGAGTGCAGCCTCTCCCCTTGTATACTATACAGTTATAGAGGAGGATACCAATTTCCTCCACATAGACACATAGGGAGGGTGTGAAGCCATCCATCGTAATGATATGGTTTTTCTGGACAGAAACAAGGGTTCACACAGAAAGATTCTGGTGTCATGTAGCCATGTTTCTTCATCTAACATATCAAATAGGCAAATTTCAGAGGACATTGGAACAGGCATACCAAAACTGCTGATAGGAGATCAGTGTGAGGACATAAAGACATCCTAGATGGGGTACACAACCAGGGCTGTGGAGTCGGAGTCGGTGCCTATTTTGGTGGAGTCGGAGTCGGAGTCGGTATAAAATGGACCGACTCCGACTCCCAAAATATATAATAAATTGGTACAGTTAGTAGTACAATGCAGTATGTGCTGAATATATTTTCATAAGAATTTGGGAAAATGATGAAATGTTGAAAATGATGAAATGTCCTGTAAAGGTCTGTTCTATTCCTCATATAATGATGGGACTGAGTTCTGAGTGAACCTATAAGGTTTAGCAGTGCCAGGGCTGTGGAGTCGGAGTCGTGGAGTCGGAGTCGGTGCCTATTTTGGTGGAGTCGGAGTCGGAGTCGGAGTTGGAGTCGGAGTCAGGGGAAATTGAGGAGTCGGAGTCGGAGTCGGGGCTTTGGCGTACCGACTCCACAGCCCTGTACACAACCCATTTTGTGTAAAGGGGACATGACCTATATTTTAAAGGTCCATTACAATGAACTGTCAAAATAACGGTCATGTGCATAGCCCCCCATTCACTTAGCAAATTGGACCTGCCAATATTCTGGAATAAAACAAAGTGATAAAATTCCCAGGAAGAGTTCTTTATAGTGATATTTTCACTATAAGGATGTAATGTTTCAATGCAGCCTTCATCAAAAAATTGGCAGAAATTGTCACTGTGTTCAGGTGGTTTAGAGCACACAACAATGGTGGCAATAATCTGGCAAGGGATTTTGTTTTATTGTGGGTTTGCAGGGGTTTTTGTTTGCCAAGCATATTTTGGAACAATTCTCAAATGGTCACTAACTTTTCAAAAAACTTTGCAAGCCTGTAAGTCACTGACTATAATTGTTTATTTATAGCTTCTGTGTTCTGTGTAGAATTAGTATCTTATCATTATAGATTCACTGTATGGTGGTATTACTGATCTATCTACTGAGTTTTTTTTTTTTTTTTTTTTTTTTATTTAATACGATACTAAGTCAGTATGTACTGGTAACATGGTCATTGGATATCAGTATTGAGTCTTGATGTAGTGATATTCAAACAGTATGTGTGTACATATGTAGTATGCATGTCTTGCAGTGTGTATGTATGAATGCTAATATGTGCAACGTATATCACACTATATATGTGTATACTGTGTATACTGTGTATATATACAGTGCTGGCCAAAAGTATTGGCACCCCTGCAATTCTGTCAGATAATACTCAATTTCTTCCAGAAAATGATTGCAATCACAAATGCTTTGGTAATAATATCTTCATTTAATTTGTCGTCAATGGAAAACCACAAAAAGAATTGTCAAAAAGCCAAATTGGATATAATTCCACACCAAACATAAAAAAGGGGGTGGACAAAAGTATTGACACCCTTTGAAAGATCATGTGATGCTTCTCTAATTTGTGTAATTAACAGCACCTGTTACTTACCTGTGGCACATAACAGGTGGTGACAATAACTAAATCACACTTGCAGCCAGTTGAAATGGATTAAAGTTGACTCAACCTCTGTTCTGTGTCCTTGTGTGTACCACATTTAGCATGGAGAAAAGAAAGAAGACCAAAGAACTGTCTGAGGACTTGAGAAGCAAAATTGTGAGGAAGCATGAGCAATCTCAAGGCTACAAGTCCATCTCCAAAGACCTGAATGTTCCTGTGTCTACCGTGCGCAGTGTCATCAAGAAGTTTAAAGCCCATGGCACTGTGGCTAGCCTCCCTAGATGTGGACGGAAAAGAAAAATTGACGAGAGATTTCAACGAAAGATTGTGCGGATGTTGGCTAAAGAACCTCGACTAACATCCAAACAAGTTCTAGCTGCCCTGCAGTCCGAGGGTACAACAGTGTCAACCCGTACTATCCGTCGGCGTCTGAATGAAAAGGGACTCTATGGTAGGATACCCAGGAAGACCCCACTTCTGACCCAGAGACATAAAAAAGCCAGGCTGGAGTTTGCCAAAACTTACCTGAGAAAGCCAAAAACTTTTTGGAAGAATGTTCTCTGGTCAGATGAGACAAAAGTAGAGCTTTTTGTGAAAAGGCATCAACATAGAGTTTACAGGAAAAAAAAAAGAGGCCTTCAAAGAAAAGAACACGGTCCCTACAGTCAAACATGGTGGAGGTTCCCTGATGTTTTGGGGTTGCTTTGCTGCCTATGGCACTGGACTGCTTGACCGTGTGCATGGCATTATGAAGTCTGAAGACTACCAACAAATTTTGCAGCATAATGTAGGGACCAGTGTGAGAAAGCTGGGTCTCCCTCAGAGGTCATAGGTCTTCCAGCAGGACAATGACCCAAAACACACTTCGAAAAGCACTAGAAAATGGTTTGAGAGAAAGCACTGGAGACTTCTAAAGTGGCCAGCAATGAGTCCAGACCTGAATCCCATAGAACACCTGTGGAGAGATCTCAAAATTGCAGTTTGGAGAAGGCACCCTTCAAATCTCAGGGACCTGGAGAAATTTGCCAAAGAAGAATGGTCTAAAATTCCAGCAGAGCATTGTAAGAAACTCATTGATGGTTACCGGAAGCGGTTATTTTGTCTAAAGGTTGTGCTACCAAGTATTAGGCTGAGGGTGCCAATACTTTTGTCCGGCCCATTTTTGGAGTTTTGTGTAAAATGATCAATGATTTGACTTTTTTTTCATTCTCTTTTGTGTTTTTTCATTGCAAGCAAAATAAATGAAGATATTATTACCAAAGCATTTGTGATTGCAATCATTTTCTGGAAGAAATTGAGTATTATCTGACAGAATTGCAGGGGTGCCAATACTTTTGGCCAGCACTGTATATATATATGTGTCATAATTTATATATCTGTGTGTGTGTGTGTGTGTATGTATTTTGTACAAATACTTATACAATGCAAGTATGTCCATGTTCATGGCCGTGAGCCCCCTTTCACAAAATCCCATGTACTGGGTTGAAATATTGTCCCATGTGGCGCTTTGGACAGAAAGTTCGCAGAGGTTTCCTCTGCGGACTTTCTTCGGCAATTATACCTATAGGGAAACCGTCGGCGTTTCCGTAGGTGTAATTGAAATGCTGCGATTTCCAAAGCCACAACACACCAAAGTTACTAAAAGGCTTCAGCCTTTTAGTAATTCTAGTGACTGATCGCAGATCTACACCAGCCAGGGGTTGGTAAAGTTATAGTAAAGCTGGTGGTCCCCGCCCTGGTCCACCCAGATATGTGCCACATGTGCCCACTGTCTAAAAAAGTGCAGAGGCTGAGATGCGCCACAGTGCGCCAAGCTGAAGCATATTTTTGACCACTTTCTAGGGGCAACTGCCTTACTAAATATGGGTCATTATATTTAGCACTATCATAGCTTTAGACAATCCAACAGATGCACCATTTCCTTGAAAAAACAATTTTTAATAATATGCAATTTAAACTCAGTTGCGGGGGGAGGGGTGTCAAGGCTTTGCCTCCAGGTCTGAATCTGCAAATTAATATTTTAGTCACAATTATCATACTTTAGGGGCAAACAAATATTCTTTCCAACGTTCCCCATAAAGCAACACACTTAGATCCTTCAAGGGGTACCCTATCTTATATTCTTCTGACAGGAGTTGCAGGCATCTACAATAATAAATCAGCATGCAGAGACCAGTTGGGTTAAAAGAATCACAAATACGTTGCAATCTAGAACAATATCAGGAATCCAGGACTTTCTCATTCATTCCTTGCCATATTTGGCATGAGGTTAGAGATCAGGAGTCACAAGTAAATGTTATGTTTGTCTCTAGAAAATAGAGCTTTGAGTGGTGTGAAAGGTTCTGCACAGTGGAAGAAATATATTAAGGGAAGCCTATACACATAGGGATTGATGCAACACTTGCAGGAAACACCAGTGCACCTTAAAGATATTTACTTATTAAATAACACCAGAAAGAAAATTCCTCATACTATTATGTCATTATTGGACTTCAGCCACAGTCAGTTACTCCCTAGGATCCTGAAAAGTGTTTTCAACAGGGACTCCCTACATATATAGAACCTATTACAGTTTACACTGCAATATACTACTTACAATGTAGTATGAAGAGTTCATCATCAAAAACATTATTTTGACAAAAGCATCAGTTTATGCCCACTAATACAGCTTTTCTCTATTCAACTGTTGTTCCATTCAAACATGGGTACAAAGGACACCATTCTCATGATCGTGGGGGCCACAGTGGGATACCTAATAAGTTTTTATGGGCAAGTTCCATCAAAGTATTATCTGTAAATGTGTGTATGACTATCCAGGCTACGGTTACAACGAGCCATACAATGCTTAAAAGGTGAGACATTATGATAATATTGTTTAATTTTTGTATAGTTATATTATTTTGCACTTTATATTCTCCTCACAAAAGTTTTGTGCTTGCTTTAAATTGAAATATTCATGGTTTACATACAGAAGTTAATAACTTGTTCTGATCATGTGGATCTGATGCAGTTTCATATACATCATCTCTTCAATACATAGGTGATAAATATTAAATCATTGGAGATCTGACTGTTGTCACCCTTATTAGTCTCTTCAGAGGTGTAGCTAGCGGGGGGGGGGGGGGGGCAGAGGGGGCGGCTGCCCCAGGCCCACTGACTTTTTGGGGCCCACCCCGGGGCCGCCATTAATACATCCTTTATTTCTAACTAGATCGGTGTTTGCAGATCTAGTTAAAACATAACCTGCAACTTAACAGTATTGTAAACCACAAGCCAATACAGGCTTGCAGTTTACAAGACGCCGAGACCACAGATGGATGTCTACTTCTCAGCACAGGCAGCGCGATGACGTCACAACAACGCGCCGCCTGCGCAGACACAGACGTCCTGTGCGTGGACAGGGAGGAAGTGCTGGCGGCTCCATTCATCAGCATCGCAGGTGAGTATGACTTTTTTTTTTTGTTTTTTTTAGCTTAGTTGTGGGTATATTAATAGTATAAGGGGTGGTTAGGAGGGGGAAATATAACTATAAGGGAGGATTCATTAGGGAGCATTATGATGATGGGGGGTCATTTATATAAGGGTTATTACGGGGTATTATGAATACAAGGGGGGAGGTTATTTATATAAGGGGCCATTAGGGGGCATCATTTATATTAGGAGGCATTATGAACATAAGGGGGTGATCATTAATATAAGGAGCCATTAGAGGTGCAGTATTTATGTCAGGGGGAATCAGGGGCATAATGTGAGGGTCAATTAATTTAATTAAGGTGGCACTTGGGTTTTAATAAAACTAATGCCCCACATAGTGGGCTGCAGAAAAAAAAAAGCACTGCAGGAAAAACCGCAGCGGTAACATTGTGGTTTTTCCTGCAGCGCTTTTCACAGAAGGTCTGCAAAGATTTCCCCTGGACTTTCTGTTTTCAATACACCTATATGGAAACCGCCGGTGTTTCTGTAGGTATAATTGACATGCTGCAATTTCCAAAACCGGTTTTGGAAATCGCAGTGCGTCTGCTGCACGTATTTTTCCGCAATGTGTGGATGGGATTTGCTAGATGTAAAATGCTGGGTTTTTTCTGTGGGTTTTCGCCACATGGGGCCTCCATCCCATCCCCACTTTGCAGTAAAATATGCGCAGCGGATACGCTGCGATTTCCAAAACAGACACAGTTTTGGAAATCGCAGCATGTCAATTATACCTACGGAAATGCCGGCGGTTTTCCTGTAGATATAATTGAAGCAGAAAGTCTGCAGAGGAAACCTCTGCAAACATTCTGTGCAAAATGCTGGAGGAAAAACTCTTTTTTACTGCAGGACACCATGTGGGGCCTTAGCCTTAAAGAGGACCTTTCACATCCTCATATATATGCTGTTTTACATACCGCTAGAAAGCCGACAGCGCGCTGAATTCAGCACACTGCCAGCTTTCCCGGCGATGACGCTGAGCTGTGAGGAACACCCCCCCAGTAGAAGTCTATGGACGAGAACTGTCAGGGAGGGCTTTCCTCACAGCGCAGCTAGACTGTCAGGAACGCCTTTCTGACAGTAAACCGTGAAACTTACACCCAGCAGTGTGCTGAATTCAGCGTGCTGTCGGCTTTCTAGCGGTATGTAAAACTGCATATACATGAGGACGTGAAAGGTCCTCTTTAAGGAGTTTTCCAGCTCATTTTTATTGATGATCTATCCTCAGAATAAAACATCAATAAGAGATAAGTGATTCCCCACTGATCAGCTGTATGAAGGGGCTATGGCATCTGGTTTTATCACACGCTGTCTGTTTATAGTGACCGTGTGATGTAATTCCAGCCTTGTCACATAGACGTGTATAGGACGAGGCTGTAGTTACATTACATGGCCGCTATGAAAAGAATGACACTATGTAAACAGAGAAGGGGTCACGGCGCTTACACAGGTGCCATGGTTCATTCAAACAGCTGATCCTGGGGTCCGGGGTATTGGAACCCCAATAATATTTTTTCCATTTTTTTTACTTTTTAATTAGGAAACACCTGGGGCATTATTAATAAGGGGCACATTATTTAAAGGGGTGTACAGGGAAGTTATTAACTTAAAGATGCACTTGGGGGTATTATTCATTATGGGGGGTATATTATATATTTTATAATTGGGGTAACAGCAGGATGGGGGCTTTGTGCAGGTGAGGACAATGTGGGTCAGGTGCCTGGAAAAGTGAGGAGCCAAAGAGGTCTGTGCTGCAAACTTTACAGAGACTGGAAGAAATGGTCATGGCCGTCCAGATGAAAGAGATGGGAAATGTGAAGGATTGGTCAGAGACATCACCGGTAAGTCACTAAATGTTACTGCACTGTATTCACCTAAATCGTCTGCAGAGCCCTGTGTAGAGCCGCTATATACCACTATACGCTCACTGTATACTGATAGTATCGGTATACGAACAAGTCCAAGTTGAGGGCCCATTTGGACATGTTCGCCCCCCTCCTGTGCTGAACCCCTAGCTACGCCTTTGAGTCTCTTGAATTGGAAACCCAAGTCCTTTGTCCCTACCGTTGCTTGATTATGGTATGGAGTCTGAATGAAGTAGCGATCAAGAATGTGAACTGTTACAACATTCAAACCTTATAGGTGTGATGGAAACAGCCAAACTTCTATGGCACACTGGATAGGTGCAGGTTCCATTTCTAGGATCTTGACCTTCTAGGAGTATTGGGTTCTGTAAATATTGCCAATTCATGACTTTTGCATTCTCCCTACAGTTCAGTTGAGAAGTGGCCATGCTTTTGTGCAACCCTTTCAATTAAAGGTTATGAGAAACATTAAAGAGCAGAGCAAGATACATTTAGCTTTGAAGGGTTCTGACACTTTTTATTAAGTAGGGACTTATTAACAATGTTAGGGAAATACATAGAGGTGAAATTACTCCATAGCACGGATTAAAGTGGCAGGATAGCTTGGTGCTGTTGGCTTAATTCCCTTCACTTTGTTTACTACCATTATAGAGCCTGAGGAAATGGGATTTTTGCATAATTTCTCACCATAGGAGACCTCGTAGGAACCTCGTGGGCTGTCTGTGTAATATGTACACTATTGAACAGAGCATTGATAGTGTTTTCAATTTGTAATATTTCTTGGGCAAACTATTTGTCAAAGGAAACTAATCTTATTTACTGCTTCCATTTCCATTCCACAAAAAAAGTCTACCTGTTGCAATTTATGCTTAGGTTAGCAAAAAATTTAAAAACTTTCTTAGAGTTAATTCAGACTGTGTTTGTAGTGTAAGTTAGGAGTATGTACTTGGAGAACGTCAAGCTTATATGTTGAGCTTATCCATAGGTGCCCTTTTACCTGATGGAGTCCTACAAGACTCCTTCAGCCTGGCGAAGGTCAGTATACTTTTGTATGCTGTATGGTGTAGTCAGTTATACTATTGTATACATAGGCATCCAGTAAAAAAAAAGTATGCCACATGGTATAAGTCTTTTTAGTATCTGAGCCTATGGACAATGCATACATATGAGAGAGACATCTGTCAGAGGTATACATCAGTAGATCATTATGACATATTCCTCTATACCTATGTTTGCTCAAGCTAAATACACTGTTATCTGCATATGATCTTGGTTTTATCCTTGCAGTATCCAACAGCTTCTTATTATAAACAGCATTAAAATTATTTCTCCTTCCACTGGTAAAGCCAAATGACCTCAGAATAGTAATGCTGAAGGCTGAAGGGTTAACATTTCCTTTTCATATCATATCAGTCCCATATCACTTTTTCCAGAGTTATATATGAGTGTTTTCTCCTTGATAAGATTGAGTCATGTTTAGAAGTCACTTTGAGAGAGTCCTTCCTAGAAAATATTTTTTCTAACCCATTAACTGCTGTAAAGAGTGTGATGAAAGAGGAAAAAATGTCTTTATGCTAATGTATATATTAAAAGGCGAGATGCCTTGCTTGTCCTCCATATTGTAATTGATGTAAGATTTAATATGTATACACAAGCATTATGAGCATTATGGTCAGTCTCAGTTAGCTCTTTCCAGCACTGGGTCATTTGCCATCACCTTTTACTATAACAAGACTGACATTATTCTAAACATACAAAGGCAACAGTAACATAATGTTAAAGGGGTTGTCTTTAAGATAGATTATCAATAGCAGATCAGTAGGGGTCCAACATCTGGAACCCCACCAATCAGCTGCCATGGCTGCAGGATTTGTACAATTTATTGCTCAGCTACCCTTCAAGAGATAAACCATCAGTATTGGAAAACCCCTTTATTCTAGAAAAATGTTTGTGGTTCCATCGACTGCCTTGTAGGTCCATGATATACTACGGGGGTTTTACAACAACATACACTGGCAATTGTAGATGCAAAAGAGCAAAAAAAAAAAAAAAAGAAATCTTTACATTTGCATTTAAAACAGCTACAAATCAATCAAATCCCCAAAAGGCATGGTAAGTACTTCAAAGTCCAACTTTCAAGAGAATCCAGGACACCACAGATGAGTGAACGCTTTATTAGTCTTCCTAATCACATATTTGTGTACAATCACTGCAATGTTTCAACCAACAACGTCTTTTTCAAGCTGTGTTTCTGAGAAGATGGATTCATCTTCCAAACACAGATGGAAGCCATCATTTAAAACAAGTACCAACATCCTGCTCTGGTGCACGCAACATCATTTCTCTATTATAAGTATTTTAAAATCAAGTTTGACTTCACATTCCTATACTAGAAACATGTCATACATTTGCTATTGCTGGTATTCTTGTAGATAAGTAGTTGTCCCAGAAAGGTATGGTAGCAGAGGGAATCTAATGCAGCTCATGTACAATAAAGGTTGTTGGTGGAAGATGCCCTCAAACCCCAAAAATCTTTGCTAAAATGAGCTTAAAGAAAGATTAGAGTTATAGGAATGTGCCCTCAAATTCTAGAACATGTGAACGAAGAATGTGAGATGGAGATAACATGATGTCCTGACACCTATGTATTAGGACGAGATAAGAGGTAAGTAAGGCCATGTATGCATTTAGTATTGACCTTCCTAGCCCTTAATTTTTTATTACTTTTAACTGGAACTGCATTGAATTGATCTAACTGTTATAATTTATACCATATTTATGACATGTGTCTTTACCATGAATGAACTTGGAAGTAGTGACTATAAGTGATTTAAGCACTAGAACGTATAAGAATATGCAACATTTATGTTAAAGCAGAAGGTATAAAGTCTAATGAAACTTGATAGAGAAGGTGAAAGGAATGTCATTTCTTCTGTGTGATGGGAAATGGAACCTTGGAAACTAGTATTAGAAGATGAAGTCACACCTGTCACATCTATGTCTAAAAGGTGATACAGTATGAATATGATTTTAAGTCTATGCATTGGAAGAAAGTAAGAAAATGATGCCCTGTATCTTTTCTTAAAGAAATGAGATATGTGAATTAGGAAGGTCCTACTCCTTAATATAAAGGGAAATACACATGTGTCTGTGATGTTAATCTACAACCAAAATACACAAACCTGTGTTCTGGAAAAGTAGCAAGTACATATATGTGCAAAATAATTTCTTTATGCACGGTAAATGTTCCTTTATTTCATATTAAGTCATTTAATTAGCATAATTATATGTGGCAAATAACAGATGTGCCTGACCTTATCTTTCAGAATATGCCAAGATAAATGGCATAAATTATCAGTTTTGAAAAAACCTACACTTTACTTCCAAGAGCCAATATACTAAAACATTTTTTTTTAAATTTTTTTTTGCATATTCATGACCATGTATTTAACTCTTTTAATGTTTGGATATATATTTATATATATATATATATATATATATATATATATATATAAAACACACATAATCATAGGATTATGCAACAATGTATATGCCAAAAGATGAGCAAATAATTGCAAATGTTGGAAAAATCATTTAACTCAGCATAAAATTTCTTAACGAACACTACTTTAACAAATGGTTTTAATCTTTTAGAAATGTCCATTTATATATTTGGTTAGTATTGCAGAAATGTGCATCTGACTCTTACCTGGCAGCCTGGTATCCAGAGTGTGATCTCACCAATAGGTTTCAAGGTGTGCTAGAGACTACTGAAGTACCTGAAGTAGAGGGAGAAAGTAAATGCAAACGCACTCCTCTCTGATCTCAACTGACTCATTTATAAACAGTGGCAAATGGGGAGGGGGGAGGCAGTGGGAAGCAGTGGATTGGCTGTACATGAGAAGTGATTATGAATAGTATAACAGGGCTTAAGCCAGGAGATAGGAAAAACTGATAAGAAGAGAAGGGAGTGGGATAGTGAATGGAGGGGGCAGTGGGGAGAACAGAACAGCCCTCTTTTTGTTCTTACATCAGCCCTCCCACCCCTTTGCTTCCTTTTCTGCCTTGATCTGATTCTGAAATTTCCTAAATACACTCTAGGACAATAGAGCACATTGAGTACTCCAAAGGTTTCCCAAGAATGAAACTCCAGGTAAAGGGAGAGAGCGGTAGGGAAAAGGCTTAGAGGGGGCGCTGGCAAATAGCCCCCCTCCCTCACCTGGCTGTGAATACACTTGATGTTCATCTTCTTGTCTACAACTCCCAAAAGAAAGCTTTGTGGTCAGACCACCCCTCAACCGTGACATATACACAAGACATGGTGCTAGGAATAATCTTTCTCCTTACAATGTCCACAAAGGGAATAAGATTGGCACCCAGACTTTTTCATTTGTCATCCTGCTCCATGCAAAACCTTAACAAGTGCTTTCTTGTGCTAATATGAAATTAATAATTTTATATTGTATGGTAAAAAAAAAATCATCCTGAACCTCTAAATGACAAATCAATAACAAATCATATATATATTTATCTGTAAACTTTTTAGAAGGAACTTGTTTTTAATGCATAAACATGCTAACACTGGTCAGTCATAACATTAAAATCCGCTTGTGCAGCCAAAACAGCTCTGACCCCTTGAACCATAGACTCTGAAGGTGCACTAAGATGGTAGCTGCAAATCCTTCAAGTACTTTAAGTTATTAGGTGGGATCTTTAGATTTGGTTCACACGGCGGGAAATGAAGAGAAATTGGCATTCTGTTGTGGCTTTTCTCTGCTGATTAGTCCCAGATGAATGGGCTTAATTGGCAGGGACTCCTGTGCCACAGAATCCACAACAAGATTGAGCAGGACAGTGGTTTTTTTTTTTCCGCATCCTGCTGTGATATTTGCCTCCCATTGAAAGCAATGGGAGGCAGATTCAGGATGGAACCTACCCTTATGGATCTGTGTAAACCTACCCTTATGGATCTGACTTGTCAGCTCTAACTGAGAACTGGGGAATTTAATGGCCAAGTCGACACCTTGAAAGCTTTTTCTTGTTCCTCAAACTACTCCTAAACAACTTGTGTAGTGTTGCAGAGAGCATTATCCTGCTCAAAGGATCCAATTCCATTAGGGAATACCATTGACATTAATGGAACTATTTGGTCTTCAACAATGCTTAGGCACATGTTTTGTACCAAAGTAACATCCGCATGAAAGTCAGGATCCAAGATTTTCCAGCAGCTCATTGCCTAGGGCCCCTCAGGCACCAGGACCAGGAATGACTTCTACCTCTACACCCCTGTGGTTAACCTGATAAATATTGCAAAGGGGCACAAGTAAGGTGTTAAAGCAGACCTTCCATTTCCCCTAAGACAGGTTATGTTATATACCATTACAAAGCTGCTGGCATGGTGAATTCAGCTCACTTTCAGTCCTGTTTGCAGTTATTAATTTTTCCTACCCATATCACTGTACTTCCAGGGGTACCAATCTTACAGCTCAGTGTCATCACTGGACAGTTGTGACTGCCCTTTTTCAATAGAAGACTATAGAAGCTGAGTAGAAAGCCCTGGCAGTAAAGTGATAAGAGTAGCTGAAAATAATGGATACTTAACCGATATTTATGCAACAGGGAATGATATCAACAAAACTGAAAGTGTGCTCAATTCAGTGCACCGACAGCTTTGTTATGATATATAACATACCCTATGTTAGAGGTCATGAAAGGTCATCTTTAAATAACAGAGTATTACTGTCCTGAATAGCACAGAGGTTAGTGAGTAGTAGTCAGGACCACTACATTATATGGTGACTTTTTGAGTATATGTATAACTGGATGAAAAACTCCACAAAATTAGTTAATATAAACATATAGTATTGTAATCTTTTATTTTCCAATTCACTCTTCATTTACCTTACAATTGACCTCAATATGAGGTTGTTCAATACCCATTGGTATAAACCAAAGCTTTGTATCATAATACCAGCATCTTTTGATCTAGGAAGGTAATGGGTTTTAGGTCTCGCAAATCTTGGGTGTGGCTGCTACCAATGTAACTCTTATGGTGGTTGGTTCCTTTAAAGGGGTGTGAATTTTTTTTTTTTAATCCTTGCAAAGGCTTAAAATAACAAACTCTGTATACTCACCTGTCTGTTCAGCTGGGGATCCAGTGGAGAGTCTTTGTTCAAGTACCTGCTCTTCCTGACCTTTGGCCTACATGTGAGTGATATAGTCATTGACTGAGCAGTGGTGCTTTATTCCAATGGTGTATCACCTCTGTCACATGTGAGCAGAAATGGCTGAAAGGAGTGGTGAGTATGCAAAGTTTATTTTCAACCTCTGCAGGGGATCAGTAAAAAAGGAACACTGGCAAATAACACTGGCAGATGTGTTACTCAGGCCAGATAGTGGTTCTCAAGTTGGTACCACATCTCTGCAACCCTACTGGAGAGTAAGAATTTCTCCTGTGTATTGAAAGACGTGGATCTCTGGTTTAGTATTAGAAGATCATTGGTGAACGTGAGAATGAGTCATTACTCACGTTACATGGCAAAAACTGTAAAATCAACCACAAATTTATATTTCACATCTTATACTCTATATATCTTATACACTAAGCTCACTAACACCAAATAAAAAGAAAAGACAAATGTAGGACAATTTATTTAATAAATCCATCTATATCAAAGCTGTAAAACATAAAAAACTTTCTTGCTATAAATGCAAACCAACACCCATACTAACACAAGGCAATGTCCAGTCCATATCCATTACATTCCTAAAAAGCCTTAACTGAAAAGAACACAGGTCAGATTGTCAGTAGAGAAAAGACCACACAGACATAATGACAATCTGAAATAACCAGCAGCCCAAAAACCTAATGTTGATACAAAGGAGGACAATTTGATTCATTATTGGACATTTTTCTATACATTTCTTTTTTAGGCTGCGCTTAATAAAGTGTAAAGTTCAGAAATGTTGATTGTAAATCATAAACAATACTTAAGTAAGTTCCTAGACCTAGTACATAGTACCAAGCTGAACTAAGCTAAACAGGTGCCAGGCATCTTTCTCCTGGAAGATGACTGGCTGTTGACTGGCCACAAGAGGGAAGCAATAAGGGAACATACAGGAGGAATGTATCCTCTGCCCCTGTGTGAGGGAATATGGGCTGTAACAGGTACCTCATGGGACATTTATGCTGGCTTTGTAATTTTGACATGTACAGACAATTCTGGGAAAACTGTGATAACACATTGTTAGTGGTATTATTATTGCAACTGTTTGAATGGTCTGGGTCTTTGACGGAACCTGTGTAAAGCACTGCAGCTGGCACCGTATGTTCCTAAAACTATTTCAGATTTTCTGAGTGGTCCTGTTTGAGATAGAGGAACTGTAGCTACAGTATCACTGTGTGAGAGCATTTTGGCATGCATTTCATTAGGGGGCAATGTGAAAGATGTAATTACCAAGACTTATTGGTAGAGATGGGTGATCATTTCACTTTGAAGAAGTATATAGTACTATAATAGTGTATAACATTGTCAGGTCTCCTAGAAACCTATCTATCCAATTTCTAGCTCTCTAATACAAACACAGCCGAATTTATGCCAAAGTGAAGCTGACATGTATGTCCAGGGGCGCACCGCTAATGAGGCGAGGTGAGGCGGCCGCCTCGGGCGGCACTGTCCGGGGGGCGGCATTTTACTATTTAATGTAAGCCAGCCCAGGACAGGCCGCTTAAAAAAAAAAAAAACCAGAGCTGAGCGCGGCCTGTCCTGGGCTGGTTTACAAGACGTCGCATCTCAGCGCAGGCGGCGATACAATGACGTCATCACGCCGCCTACGCTGAGACACAGACGTCGTGGACAAGAGGAGGAGGCGGCGGCTGCATCAAGGCATCGCAGGTGAGTATAGCTTTTTTTTATCTATATAAATAGGCCGTAACCTGTTGGAGTATCTCCGGCAGGTCAGGGCCTATTTATTTACCTACCCGCGTCTGCTCGTGGCCGCCCCCACTTCCCCTTCTGCTATGGGCTGCAGAAAGGGAAGCGGATGCCGCTGTGAGCGGCCGCGGGCATCGGTAAGTTGGGCCGCGGGCCGCAAATACTACTATTATTATACTCCGGGGTCTATTCAGACCCCGGAGTATAATAATCGGAGGCCTAGGGTTGGTGAGGGAACATAAAAAACAGTGTTACTCACCTCCTGCGATCTGATGTAACGCCGAGCAGGCTTGAGGCCTGTGGTGACGTCATCAGGTAGCGTCGCCGGCCTGATCACGTGACATGTGTGCGCAATTAAACAGGGCCGAAAGCTGCAAGGAGTGCACCGGTGTCCAGGATAGGTAAGTAACTCTGATTTTTATGTTTGTATTCTCCCCTGGGTCTCCAATCATTATACTCTGGGGTCTGAAAAGACCCCAGAGTATAATAATAGTTCATGGGTGGTCCACTATGGGGCAAACACCCTGCCTGCAGGGACCACGCTGAGAGCAAACCCTGTGCAGGGGCCACTTTGGAGCATAATATAAGTGCAGGGGCCACTCTGGAGCATAATACAAGTGCAGGGGCCACTATAGAGCAAAACCGAGTGCAGGGGCCACTATAGAGCATAATACAAGTGCAGGGGCCACTATGGAGCAATACCAGTGCAGGGGCCACTTGGAGGTATCCAGTGCAGGGGCCACTATGGAGCATAATACCCTGTGCAGGGGCCACTCTGGAGCATAATACCGGGTGCAGGGGCCACTATGAGATAATACCATCAGGGGCCACTATGGAGCATAAACCTGTGCAGGGGCCACTCTGGAGCATAATACCAGTGCAGGGGCCACTATGGAGAATAATACCGTGTGCTGGGGCCACTATAGAGCATAATACAGGTGCAGGGGTCACTATGGAGCATAATACCAGTGCAGGGGCCAATATGGGGCATAAAACTGTGTGCAGGAGTTGCTGCGGAACATAATACCGTGTGCAGTGGCCAATGCGGGGCATAATACCGTGAGCAGGGGCCACTATGGAGCATAATACCGTGTGCAGGGGCCGCTGAGAGGCATAATACAGTGTGCAGGGGCCGCTGCGGGCCATAACACTGTGTAATACTGTGTGCAGGGGCTGCTGTGGAACTTTATAGTGTGTGTAAATGGGGCGCTATAAACATGGGCTATGGCACCTGTTTATATTATACGCTGTCTGTTTATAGTGACCGTTTGATGTAATTGTAGCCTTGTCACATACTGTAGACATGTACAGGACGAGGCTGTAGTTACATGACATGGCCGCTATGAGATGAAATACACTATGTAAACAGAGAAGCGGTCACGGCGCTTACACAGGTACCATTCAAACAGCTGATCAGTGGGGGTCCTGGGTTTTTGAACCCCACTGATTAGTTTATTAATGACCTGGAAAACCTTTTAATTAGTTAACACCTGGGGTATTATTAATAAGGGGCACTATTTATACAGGGTACACACGGACATTATTAATATAAAGATGCACTTGGGGGTATTATTCATTATGGGGGGTTATATCACATATTTTATAATTGGGGTAGCTGCAGGATGGGGGCTTTGTGTAGGTGAGGACAATGTGGGTTGGATGCCTGGAAAAGTGAGGAGCCAAAGATGTCTGTGTTGCAACCTTTACAGAGACAAGTCACAGATGGAAGAAGTGGTCATGGCGGTCCAAAGGGAAGAGAAGGGAAATGTGAAGGATTAGTCAGAGACGTCACCTGTAAGTCACAAAATGTTACTGACCTGTATTCACCTAAATGATAGAGGATAAATACCTGAGTGATGGGGGTCTGTCTGCTGAGATCCCAATGGGCCTGAGAATTGGGTTTTTCCCCCCACTAGGTGGGAATCCAGCCTGGCTGCAGCCATATATATAGGTGTGTCACTTGGTGGATGGATGAACCCGCGTGGTTCTCATTCACTTCAATGGGAGTGCCAAAGATACCCGAAGTCCAGTACTCAGCTATCTGCGGCGCTTCCATTATAGAGAATGGGGGCCACGTGGCCTTGTCCATCCACCAAGCAGAAGATGTGGGAAGTTACTTTCATTGTTAATGCCGTGTTGTTGCTCTGATACTGAAGTAATACAGGAAGAAGAATTCTTAAAAACTGTTTTATAACTTTGTGTATTGTGTATATTGTGCGACGATAACAGTGTGTTAAACTAGTACCATGGAAACTCAGTTTGTTTGTTTTTTTTTGGGGGGGGGGGGCCGTTTTTCTATAGTCCGCCTCAGGCAGCAAAGAGGCTAGGTTCACCACTGCAAGGAGCACTGTGCAAGTGATCATATTGAAATGGAAGGAGTATCAGACCACTGCAAATCTACCAAGACCCAGCCGTCCCTCTAAACTTTCATCTCAAACAAGGAGAAGACTGATCAGAGATGCAGCCAAGAGGCCCATGATCACTCTGGATGAACTGCAGAGATCTACAGCTGAGGTGGGAAAGTCTGTCCATAGGACAACAATCAGTCGTACACTGCACAAATTTGGCCTTTATGGAAGAGTGGCAAGAAGAAAGCCATTTCTCAAAGATATCCATAAAAAGTCTTGTTTAAAGTTTGCCACAAGCCACCTGAGAGACACACCAAACATGTGGAAGAAGGTGCTCTGGTCAGATGAAACCAAAATCGAACTTTTTGGCCACAATGCAAAACGATATGTTTGGCGTAAAAGCAACACAGTTCATCACCCTGAACACACCATCCCCACTGTCAAACATAGTGGTGGCAGCATCATAGTTTGGGCCTGATTTTCTTCTGTTTTCCAAGGAAGAATGGGCAAGAATTTCAGTCTCTCGATGTGCAAAACTGATAGAGACATGCCCCAAGCGACTTGCAGCTGTAATCGTAGCAAAAGGTGGCGCTACAAAGTATTAACTTAAGGGGGCCGAATAATTTGGCACGCCCCACTTTTCAGTTTTTTTATTTTTTACAAAAGTTTAAAATATCCAATAAATTTCGTTCCACTTCACGATTGTGTCCCACTTGTTGTTGATTCTTCACCAAAAAATTTTAATTTTATATCCATATGTTTGAAGCCTGAAATGTGGCAAGAGGTTGAAAAGTTCAAGGGGGCCGAATACTTTCGCAAGGCACTGTATAGTATATATATATATATATATATATATATATATACACACACAGACGTGGACAAAATTGTTGGTACCCCTCGTTTAATGAAAGAAAAACCCAAAATGATCACAGAAATAACTTGAATCTGGCAAAACTGGAATTTGCCAAACTACATGTTGACAAGCCACAAAGCTTCTGTGAGAATATCCTATGGACAGATGAGACAAAAATCGAAATTTTTGGCAAGGCACATCAGCTCTATGTTCACAGATGATAAAATGAAGCAAATCTTGAAAAGAGCACTGTCCCTACTGTGAAACATGGAGGAGGCTCTGTTATGTTCTGGGGATGCTTTTTTTTTTGGGGGGGGGGGCGTCTTTCTATAGTCCGCCTCAGGCAGCAAAGAGGCTAGGTTCACCACTGTGTATGTCTATTTAAAAATGAATGGTAAGCAGTGGATTAAACTGAGTTTAACCATACACTGTGCTACCACTCCCTTTCGTACATTTTAACAGTTAAAATGCCCCAGAAATTACAATTTTTTGCAGGAAAGGGGAAAGGTGCATGCCTATGGTTTTTATACACGTGGCAGTTATATTGCAAAAAATTTGCCCATTTTGATGATTTTTCAGTGCTACAGACTTGTTGTTATTAGGAGACAAATTTATGGCTTTGAACCTACAGTCATGGCCAAAAGTTTTGAGAATGATACAAATATTAATTTTTACAAAGTCTACTGCTTCAGTTTTTCTAATGGCAATTTGCATATACTCCAGAATGTTATAAAGAGTGATCAGCTTAACAGCAATTACTTGCAAAGTCAATATTTGCCTAGAAAATGAACTTTATCCCCCAAAACACATTTCAACATCATTGCAGCCCTGCCTTAAAAGGACCACCTAACATCGTTTCAGTGATTGCTCCATTAACACAGGTGTGGGTGTTGATGAGGACAGGGCTGGAGATCAATCTGTCATGATTAAGTAAGAATGACACCACTGGACACTTTAAAAGGAGGCTGGTACTTGCCATCATTGTTTCTCTTCTGTTAACCATGGTTATCTCTAAAGAAACACGTGCAGTCATCATTGCACTGCACAAAAATGGCCTAACTGGGAAGAGTATTGCAGCTAGAAAGATTGCACCTCAGTCAACAATCTATCGCATCATCAAGAACTTCAAGGAGAGAGGTTCCATTGGTGCCAAAAAGGCTCCAGGGCGCCCAAGAAAGACCAGAAAGCGGCAGGACCGTCTCTTAAAAGTGTTTCAGCTGCGGGATCGGGCTACCAGCAGTGCAGAGCTTGCTGAGGAATGGCAGCAGGCAGGTGTGAGTGCATCTGCACGCACTGTGAGGCGGAGACTCTTGGAGCAAGGCCTGGTCTCAAGGAGGGCAGCAAAGAAGCCACTTCTCTCCAGAAAAAAACATCAGGGACAGACTGATATTCTGCAAAAGGTACAGGGAGTGGACTGCTGAGGACTGGGGTAAAGTCATTTTCTCTGATGAATCCCCTTTTCGATTGTTTGGAACATCTGGAAAACAGCTTATTCGGAGAAGAAGAGGTGAGCGCTACCACCAGTCTTGTCTCATGCCAACTGTAAAGCATCCTGAAACCATTCATGTGTGGGGTTGCTTCTCAGCCAAGGGAATCGGCTCTCTCACAGTCTTGCCTAAAAACACAGCCATGAATAAAGAATGGTACCAGAATGTCCTCCAAGAGCAACTTCTCCCAACCGTCCAAGAGCAGTTTGGCGCTCAACAATGCCTTTTCCAGCATGATGGAGCACCTTGCCATAAAGCAAAGGTGATAACTAAATGGCTCAGGGAACAAAACATAGAGATTTTGGGTCCATGGCCTGGAAACTCCCCAGATCTTAATCCCATTGAGAACTTGTGGTCAATCATCAAGAGACGGGTGGACAAACAAAAACCAATAAATTCAGACAAAATTAAAGCATTGATTCTGCAAGAATGGACTGCTATCAGTCAGGATTTGGTCCAGAAGTTGATTGAGAGCATGCCAGGGAGAATTGCAGAGGTCCTGAAGAAGAAGGGTCAACACTGCAAATATTGACTTGCTGCATTAACTCATTCTAACTGTCAATATAAGCTTCTGTTACTCATAATATGAATGCAATTATATTTCTGTATGTGATAAAAACATCTGACAAACACACATAAAAACCAGAGGGCAGCAGATCATGTGAAAATATAATATTTGTGCCATTCTCAAAACTTGTGGCCATGACTGTACTTGAGAAATGATGAAGAAGTGGCTTTTCAAAAAAATAGCCACCAAAAATTAAAACTATTAAGCCAACAAAGTGGCAGTGGCAAGTGGCAACTATAGAATAAAAACCTAGATAAAAACCTAACTTCATGCCACCAAAAATTGTCCCTTTATAGGAGTAGATGCAGCACCAATGAGTGACAATTAAAAAATTTGAAGAATAGTTTGTAACACACTAATATCAGCATGTCTGGCCTGCCAGCTGAAAAAGCTAGAATATACTATAAATGGAATGGATTCTATGACTGTGAGAACAGCACTTGGAAGCCAGAAAAGAACCTGGGTTATTCGGTCGGTTATCGCTGTATAGGAGCACATGCCACATCAACATTGTGTTGGCAGAGTAACAATTTACAGATTTTCAAGAAAAATTTGGGGCACACTGACAGTTTGCCTACTACTTAGCCTGCCAGCTGGAAAAGCTGGGCTATCAAGTGTTCATGAGGTAGAAGTTGTTGTTCTTCCTCTCAGTCTACTCCACTGTGTCTGTGGTTTTCTGCATGCAGTAATCTTTCACTGTAGACTGCTGCTCAAACTGACGCTCCAGCATGTGACACAGTACAACTCAATGAGCACTTCACCTTACAGCCATGAAATGAAGGAGGGATAGTGTAAGCAATGACTTGCCCTGGTGAATTTGGGGTGGGAAATGGTTCAGTGTCGCGGAACTGGAGGAGGCAGATGGGTCCTGCCTGGTGTTGAAACTTGCCTGCCTTGCACCTGTGAGGTGAATCAGTACTAGAAAGCATCAGGCCTTTCTGTGTTTCTAGACTGTGGCCTCTAACGCTCAAAACATTGACCCAGTGGGCAATGAATGAAAGCTATGTATTGTCTGAGGAGACCCCACAGTATCTGAATTGGTTCACTCATTCCTTGTCAGGAGTGCATACAGGGATGGGGGGGGGGGGGCATACAAACTGCTGAGTATGATGAAATTCACTCATATTGGATACATCTGTGATTTCAATTATTTTGTTAGATTTTTCTGGTGCCCATTTCTTTTGTAGTCACTCCTGAATTTGGCTAAAAAAAAAACGCAACAAAATTTGCAACTAAATAAAAGCATACTTTCCGCAGCGCCTTAGCCTTAAATGGATTGATGATTTTAGTTTCCAGTGACCACTGATAAGTCTTGCTGTTCCCAATTAATTGCACAATTTATATTAGTAAACATTTTTAACTTGAATCTTTATTTTCATCAAGATCTGGTGAGGTGAGTTCACTGTTCCCTTATTCTCAATTCAGTTTATTTTTGGGGCATATGGGTGAACTCTTAATGAATTTAATGATGAACTTATTGATGAATTTATGATATTGTATTTGTTTATTAATTAATTGTTCTCTTCATATTTGATGTGAGCCAGTGAGGGCAATTTTTCTCACCAATAAACACACTTTATGATAATCAGTTTTAAAATATATTTTAAGAGTAATAATTAGAGATGGGCAAATCTCAGAAGAGTTGTTTCATTTCGGGTTCAGGTGGTTCAGATCAAAGATTTGTTCGAGTTTAATAAGTTCACAGTGAACTGGAACTCTTCAGATTCCAGAGTATAATAATTTCACTTCTGGATTGCGGCAGTTTTGGGCTCTGGTTAGTTTGGAAAGTATTTGCAATATAGATATATATACACACGTGGACAAAATTGTTGGTACTCGTTGTTTAATGAAAGAAAAACCCACAATGGTCACAGAAATAACTTGAATCTGACAAAAGTAATAATATATAAAAATTCTATGAAAATGAACAAATGAAAGTCAGACATTGCTTTTCAACCATACTTCAACAGAATTTTTAAAAAAAGAAAACTCATGAAACAGGCCTGGACAGAAAAGATGGTTCCCTTAACTTAATATTTTGTTCCACAACCTTTTG
Source organism: Leptodactylus fallax (assembly GCA_947044405.1). Classification (NCBI taxonomy): domain Eukaryota; kingdom Metazoa; phylum Chordata; class Amphibia; order Anura; family Leptodactylidae; genus Leptodactylus; species Leptodactylus fallax. The sequence continues at coordinate 119,309 of CAMRHE010000901.1, forward strand.
AGGCAATCACTGCAATCAAATGATTCCTGTAACTGTCAATGAGACTTCTGCACCTCTCAACAGGTATTTTGGCCCACTCCTCATGAGCAAACTGCTCCAGTTGTCTCAGGTTTGAAGGGTGCCTTTTCCAGACGGCATGTTTCAGCTCCTTCCAAAGATGCTCAATAGGATTTAGGTTAGGGCTCATAGGGCCACTTCACAATAGTCCAATGTTTTCCTCTTAGCCATTCTTGGGTGATTTTAGCTGTGTGTTTTTGGTCATTATCCTGTTGCAAGACCCATGACCTGCGACTGAGACCAAGCTTTCTGACACTGGGCACCACATTTCTCTCTAGAATCCCTTGATAATCTTGAGTTCATTGTACCCTGCACAGATTGAAGACACTCTGTGCCAGATGCAGCAAAGCATCCCCAGAACATAACAGAGCCTCCTCCATGTTTCACAGTAGGGACAGTGCTCTTTTCAAGATTTGCTTCATTTTATCATCTGTGAACATAGAGCTGATGTGCCTTGCCAAAAATTTCGATTTTTGTCTCATCTGTCCATAGGATATTCTCACAGAAGCTTTGTGGCTTGTCAACATGTAGTTTGGCAAATTCCAGTTTTGCCAGATTCAAGTTATTTCTGTGATCATTTTGGGTTTTTCTTTCATTAAACGAGGGGTACCAACAATTTTGTCCACGTCTGTGTGTAAAAAATATATATATATATATATATATATATATATCTATACAGTGCCTTGCGAAAGTATTCGGCCCCCTTGAACTTTTCAACCTCTTGCCACATTTCAGGCTTCAAACATATGGATATAAAATTAAAATTTTTTGGTGAAGAATCAACAACAAGTGGGACACAATCGTGAAGTGGAACGAAATTTATTGGATATTTTAAACTTTTGTAAAAAATAAAAAACTGAAAAGTGGGGCGTGCCAAATTATTCGGCCCCCTTAAGTTAATACTTTGTAGCGCCACCTTTTGCTACGATTACAGCTGCAAGTCGCTTGGGGCATGTCTCTATCAGTTTTGCACATCGAGAGACTGAAATTCTTGCCCATTCTTCCTTGGAAAACAGAAGAAAATCAGGCCCAAACTATGATGCTGCCACCACTATGTTTGACAGTGGGGATGGTGTGTTCAGGGTGATGAACTGTGTTGCTTTTACGCCAAACATATCGTTTTGCATTGTGGCCAAAAAGTTCGATTTTGGTTTCATCTGACCAGAGCACCTTCTTCCACATGTTTGGTGTGTCTCTCAGGTGGCTTGTGGCAAACTTTAAACAAGACTTTTTATGGATATCTTTGAGAAATGGCTTTCTTCTTGCCACTCTTCCATAAAGGCCAAATTTGTGCAGTGTACGACTGATTGTTGTCCTATGGACAGACTTTCCCACCTCAGCTGTAGATCTCTGCAGTTCATCCAGAGTGATCATGGGCCTCTTGGCTGCATCTCTGATCAGTCTTCTCCTTGTTTGAGATGAAAGTTTAGAGGGACGGCTGGGTCTTGGTAGATTTGCAGTGGTCTGATACTCCTTCCATTTCAATATGATCACTTGCACAGTGCTCCTTGCAGTGGTGAACCTAGCCTCTTTGCTGCCTGAGGCGGACTATAGAAAAACGGCCCCCCCCCAAAAAAAAACAAACAAACTGAGTTTCCATGGTACTAGTTTAACACACTGTTATCGTCGCACAATATACACAATACACAAAGTTATAAAACAGTTTTTAAGAATTCTTCTTCCTGTATTACTTCAGTATCAGAGCAACAACACGGCATTAACAATGAAAGTAACTTCCCACATCTTCTGCTTGGTGGATGGACAAGGCCACGTGGCCCCCATTCTCTATAATGGAAGCGCCGCAGATAGCTGAGTACTGGACTTCGGGTATCTTTGGCACTCCCATTGAAGTGAATGAGAACCACGCGGGTTCATCCATCCACCAAGTGACACACCTATATATATGGCTGCAGCCAGGCTGGATTCCCACCTAGTGGGGGGAAAAACCCAATTCTCAGGCCCATTGGGATCTCAGCAGACAGACCCCCATCACTCAGGTATTTATCCTCTATCATTTAGGTGAATACAGTGCAGTAACATTTTGTGACTTACCGGTGACATCTCTGACTAATCGGTCACATTTCCCTTCTCTTCCCTTTGGACCGCCATGACCACTTCTTCCATCTGTGACTTGTCTCTGTAAAGGTTGCAACACAGACATCTTTGGCTCCTCACTTTTCCAGGCATCCAACCCACATTGTCCTCACCTACACAAAGCCCCCATTCTGCTGCTACCCCCAATTATATAATATATGATATAACCCCCCCATAATGAATAATACCCCCAAGTGCATCTTTATATTAATAATGTCCGTGTGTACCCTGTATAAATAGTGCCCCTTATTAATAATACCCCAGGTGTTAACTAATTAAAAGGTTTTCCAGGTCATTATTAAACTAATCAGTGGGGTTCAAAAACCCAGGACCCCCACTGATCAGCTGTTTGAATGGTACCTGTGTAAGCGCCGTGACCGCTTCTCTGTTTACATAGTGTATTTCATCTCATAGCAGCCATGTCATGTAACTACAGCCTCGTCCTGTACATGTCTACAGTATGTGACAAGGCTACAATTACATCAAACGGTCACTATAAACAGACAGCGTATAATATAAACAGGTGCCATAGCCCATGTTTATAGCGCCCCATTTACACACACTATAAAGTTCCACAGCAGCCCCTGCACACAGTATTACACAGTGTTATGGCCCGCAGCGGCCCCTGCACACTGTATTATGCCTCTCAGCGGCCCCTGCACACGGTATTATGCTCCATAGTGGCCCCTGCTCACGGTATTATGCCCCGCATTGGCCACTGCACACTGTATTATGTTCCGCAGCAACTCCTGCACACAGTTTTATGCCCCATATTGGCCCCTGCACTGGTATTATGCTCCATAGTGGCCCCTGCACTTGTATTATGCTCTATAGTGGCCCCAGCACACGGTATTATGCTCCATAGTGGCCCCTGCACTGGTATTATGCTCCAGAGTGGCCCCTGCACAGGGTATTATGCTCCATAGTGGCCCCTGCACTGGTATTATCCTCCATAGTGGCCCCTGCACCCGGTATTATGCTCCAGAGTGGCCCCTGCACAGGGTATTATGCTCCATAGTGGCCCCTGCACTGGTATTATCCTCCATAGTGGCCCCTGCACTTGTATTATGCTCCATAGTGGCCCCTGCACAGGGTATTATGCTCTACAGTGGTCCCTGCACAGGGTATTATGCCCCATAGTGGACCACCCATGAACTATTATTATACTCTGGGGTCTTTTCAGACCCCAGAGTATAATGATTGGAGACCCAGGGGAGAATACAAACATAAAAATCAGAGTTACTTACCTATCCTGGACACCGGTGCACTCCTTGCAGCTTTCGGCCCTGTTTAATTGCGCACACGTCACGTGATCAGGCCGGCGACGCGACCTGATGACGTCACCACAGGCCTCAAGCCTGCTCGGAGTTACATCGGATCGCAGGAGGTGAGTAACACTGTTTTTTATGTTCCCTCACCAACCCTAGGCCTCCGATTATTATACTCCGGGGTCTGAATAGACCCCGGAGTATAATAATAGTAGTATTTGCGGCCCGCGGCCTAACTTACCGATGCCCGCGGCCGCTCACAGCGGCATCCGCTTCCCTTTCTGCGGCCCATAGCAGAAGGGGAAGCGGAGGAGGCCACGAGCAGACGCGGGTAGGTAAATAAATAGACCCTGACCTGCCGGAGATACTCCAACAGGTTACGGCCTATTTATATAGATAAAAAAAAAGCTATACTCACCTGCGATGCCTTGATGCAGCCGCCGCCTCCTCCTCTTGTCCGCAACGTCTGTGTCTCAGCGTAGGCGGCGTGATGACGTCATTGTATCGCCGCCTGCGCTGAGATGCGACGTCTTGTAAACCAGCCCAGGACAGGCCGCGCTCAGCTCTGTTTTTTTTTTTTTTTAAAGCGGCCTGTCCTGGGCTGGTTTACATTAAATAGTAAAATGCCGCCCCCCCGGACAGTGCCGCCCGAGGCGGCCGCCTCACCTCGCCTCATTAGCGGTGCGCCCCTGGCTCCTTGGTATGTTTAAAGTTTGGGAAATCTTTTTGTATCCAAATCCAGCTTTAAACTTCTCCACAACAGTATCACGGACCTGCCTGGTGTGTTCCTTGGTCTTCATGATGCTCTCTGCGCTTTAAACAGAACCCTGAGACTATCACAGAGCAGGTGCATTTATACGGAGACTTGATTACACACAGGTGGATTATATTTATCATCATCAATCATTTAGGACAAAATTGGATCATTCAGAGATCCTCACTGAACTTCTGGAGTGAGTTTTCTGCACTGAAAGTAAAGGGGCCGAATAATATTGCACGCCCCACTTTTCAGTTTTTTATTTTTTACAAAAGTTTAAAATAACCAATAAATTTTGTTCCATTTCACAATTGTGTCCCACTTGTTGATTCTTCACCAAAAAATAAAAATTTTATATTCTTATGTTTGAAGCCTGAAATGTGGCAAAAGGTTGAAAATTTCAAGGGGGCCGAATACTTTTGCAAGTCACTATATATAATATATATATACTAGCAGAAGGACCCGGCTTCACACGGGTATATTTAATTTTTTGTTTGTGTAGTAGCCCCATAAGAATTGGCCAGTTTTGCATTTGACATCCAGTATGGTAGTCCAGTATAGGTACAGTCTATTTATGGCTGTGTTGCTATGGAAGCCTGGTAAATGAAATGTGAACTTATATTGGCTGATACACGTCATATGACTGAATATTTAAGGACCTACGAAATGGTACTGACTCATACAGGTCATAAATAGCTTGGTTGCTATGGAAACCTGGTAAGTAAGGCTGCAGCAGGCGACCCCAAAGTATAATGATGGGAGGCCTAGGGGAGGTGTGGGAACATAAAAAACAATGTTACTTACCTCTCCTGTGCTCCAGAAGGCTTTGGGCCTCCTTGGTAACATCCAGACATCGGTGGGCTAGTCCGACATCATTATGCGTCGCAACGCATGCCTGGCTCACGTGACATCTGGTCCAACATTGACGAGGTAGCGGGGAGTGCACCGGAGCCAGGGAGAGGTAAGTAACATTGTTTATGTTTATATCCTCCCCTGGGTCTCCAATCATTATACTCTGGGGCCTGAAAAGACCTCAGAGTATAATAATTGTTCATGGGTGGTCCACAATGGGGCATAATACTATGTTAAGGGGCCACTGTGGGGCATAATAGTGTTTGCAGGGGACACTATGGGGCATAATAGTGTGTGCAGGGGCCACTACGGGGCATAATAGTGTGTGCAGGGGCCACTATGGAGCATAATACTGTGTGCAGGGGCCACTATGGGGCATACTATGGAGCATAACAGTGTGTGTAGGGGACACTATGGGGCATAATACTGTGTGCAGGGGCTACTATGGGGCATACTATGGAGCATAACAGTGTGTGCAGGGGACATTATGGGGCATAATAGTGTGTGCAGGGGCCACTATGGGGCATACTATGGGGCATAACAGTGTGTGCAGGGGCCACTATGAGGTATAATATTGTGTGCAGGGGCCACTATGGGGCATAATAGTGTGTGCAGGGGCCACTATGGGGAATAATAGTGTGTGCAGGGGCCTCTCTGGGACATAATACTGTGTGCAGGGGCCACTATGGGGCATAATAGTGTGTGTAGAGGCCACTATGGGGCATAATAGTGTGTGCAGGAATAAGGTTTGTGCGAGTGGGGGGGGGGGGCGACCCGGCTTCGCACGCGTATATTTCATTTTTTGTTTGTGTAGTGGCCCCATAAGAATTGGCCAGTTTTGCACTTGACATCCAGTATGGCAGTCTAGTATAGGTACAGTCTATTTATGGCTGTGTTATTATGGAAACCTGGTAAGTTAAATGTGAAATTATATTGGCTGATACACGTGATATGACTGAATATTTAAGGACCTGCGAACTGCTATTGACTAATAGAGGTCATAGCTTGGTTGCTATGGAAACCTGGTCTTAACCTTTGTGCCTGAGGAGACTAAGCGCCTGCGAGCTTCTATTGGCTGATAAGGGACATGTGACCATGTGTATGGCAGTTGGAATATGAGTGAAAGACTTGCAGGCTTGTATTGACTAATGCAGGTCATTTTTTGGGAATACTGTATCTCAAGAACGGTACGTCCTAGAGAACCGGTATAAAATCTTTCCGGACACCTGATGTACCTGTGTGACAAATTTGGTCAGGATCGGTCTTGTTGTTTGGTTGCGCATAAAGAACAGACAGACAGACAGAAACTCATTTTTATATATATAAGATATATATATATATATATATATATATATATACACACACACACACACACACACACACACACACACACACAAGTTTTTCGTACAAACAAGTTACCAGGGAATGCAGAAAAGTTAAAGTTTGTGTTACTCCTAAAAAAAAAATCACAAATGATGCCCCAGGAATTCAATAATTTAGACCTCAGTTTTACCATTTTAGGAGAAACAATCATAAGGAACTCTGGAAGACTGACTATATTGTGACATGCCATTCTTTACTTGGAAAGTGGCTTTTGGAAGGGGATTAATATGTTCTCAGGAAAGACAAACTTCTAGAGAGGTTGTTGACATACCTGCTGAATCATTACATGCATGACTCAAGATCTTCCATTTCATATTCCACAAACTGAAGGTCTCATCATTAATAATCCTAATGCCCAATTATTAATAACTGATAAAGACCAAATCAGTTCAGAAAGCAGAAGTTGTATGTGGTTTCCATACTCTATATGGGTGGTATATCTGTAGGTAAACACAATTCATTTTAATATTAACCTATTTATACAGGGTTTTATTGTATTAATTGTCATATCAATATTAAAAAACAGGAAGTTTCCTAATCAAACATACAATATGTTCCCTTGGTCACAGATCACCCAAGATCATTAATAATAGTAATTATTTTACGTGCTCATTATTCTAGCTTGATGTTTATGCTTTGCCAGTTCCATTCCACTAATACAGAATACCTTTACAAGCTGCAAACCTTTAGGCCCTTTTGGTAATCATGAATTAAAAGCTATACAGTTTGAGTGTTTAAACTATAGCATCCAGGGAGGGCTGTCACTGATAGAATACCATTTTCCCAACCCACATCCTCCAGCTATAAAAATTGAGTAACGATTATTTTCATTCAAAACGTGGAGCATATGATGAATGGGTTTTCCAGGAGTAGGATCTTGATGACTTATCTAAAGGATAGGTCATCAATATCAGATCAGTGGGTACCTGACACCTGGCGCCCTCACCAATCAGCTATCAAAAGGCAGCTATTCCTTGCACTTCCCAGCTCTCCCATACACATGTGTTCTCAATATTGAGAGGGGGGAGTAAGTTAATCTGAGACACCTTTGGTGGCAGTTTACTATATTTCAACATTTTAGAAAAAAGAGATGGGTTACACCCAGTATTATACATTGATCTATGCTTCTCAGCAAAATCAACAAAAATGACCATGAGGTTCTTAGTATACTTTTTGATCAAGGTATACAAGTCTGCTAACCACTTCCTGGTGACCTCTGTAGAGTGGGTCCCTACACTATTGGGTGCAGTGCTGCATGGAGACTGCCACCACAGGAGTACAGCACCCACAAGAAGAGCAGCTCAACTTCATCCCTGCTACCAGGCTAAGCCCCATGCTCTGGGCCACATCATCTCACAGGTACAGAAACACTGTAGTGGCAGCCACCATGTAACACTGCACCTTACTGTATTATTCCTGTTAACAAAAGGTTCAGGCATGTTAAAATTTACCAGCTTGAGCCTTCTTTTTCCCAACATCTGCCATTGGAAGAGAGCTTGGTGGCTCCCATACATTAGATGTTTGGTTGGTTCCACCAAAATAGGCAAGCCTTCATCTAGTGCATAGGACCATATTTACATTGTATTCAATGTTTTTACTAAGTATCCCCAAAACGTTTACACCCTGCCAGCAGATCTTCATCCATAAGATACCAACTTTTCAAAAGATAGCAGGAACAGCCTGACAGCTGTGCTTTAAATCTCTGTTCCACCTGTTTCACAGAAACTTATTCTTGCAAAATTGTTTTAACTTCCTAAGCATACTAAACTGACACAGATGGACACCCACTTTGTTCATCATACACACGTGGACAGAATTGTTGGTACCCCTCGTTTAATGAAAGAAAAACCCACAATGGTCACAGAAATAACTTGAATCTGACAAAACTGGTAATTTGCCAAACTACATGTTGACAAGCCACAAAGCTTCTGGGAGAATGTCCTATGGACAGATGAGACAAAAATCGAAATTTTTAGCAAGGCACATCAGCGCTATGTTCACAGATGGAAAAATGAAGCATATTTTGAAATGAACAATGTCCCTACTGTGAAACATGGAGGAGCTCTGTTATGTTCTGGGTCTGCTTTGCTGAATCTGGCACAGGGTATCTTGAATCTGTGCAGGGTACAATGAAATGTCAAGACTATCTAGAGAGAAATGTGCTGCCCAGTGTCAGATAGCTTGGTCTCAGTCGCAGGTCATGGGTCTTGCAACAGGATAATGACCCAAAACACACAGCTAAACACCCAAGAATGGCTAAGAGGAAAACATTGGACTATTCTGAAGTGTCCTTCTGTGAGCCCTGACCTAAATTCTATTGAGCATCTTCGGAAGGAGCTGAAACATGCCGTCTGGAAAAGACACCCTTCAAAGCCGAGACAACTGGAGCAGTTTGCTGATGAGGAGTGGGCCAAAATACCTGTTGAGAAGTGCAGAAGTCTCATTGACAGTTACAGGAATCATTTGATTGCAGTGATTGCCTCAAAAGGTTGTGCAACAAAATATTAAGTTAAGGGTACCATCATTTCTGTCCAGGCCTGTTTCATGAGTTTTCTTTTTTTTTAAAATTCTGTTGAAGCCTGGTTGAAAAGCAATGTCTGACTTTCATTTGTTCATTTTCATAGAATTTTTATATATTATTACTTTTGTCAGATTCAAGTTATTTCTGTGACCATTATGGGTTTTTCTTTCATTAAGCGAGGGGTACCAACAATTTTGTCCACGTGTGTAGGTATCATATAATTCATGCCACATGCACTTGCTGCAATGCCAGACCATCAGGATCATGTTTGTGTAGAAGATCACAATGAAATTCAAATGGTAACATACATTTTGTCTACAGCTGGGCTAAATTAGATAACTTTTATGATTCCTTTTATATGAAATGGTTTGGAAACTGGATGGATGCTACAAATAATATATTAAACTATATTATATTAAATTGTGTAATTTGAATTTCCTGCAATCCAATTCAAAATCTGTAACAAGGCTCTCTACCTACTAGGTGCCATTTATAATACTTGAGCTTTCTTATGTGGCAGTTGCCCTTTAGTCCCCTTCAGGCTCCCATATCCAGAGCCAGCTACATTCAGAATCCATTCAGATTACAACTGACTAAAAAAATAGCGTATGACATTTACATTGACTATTTGATAGAAGTGGATTTATAAAAGTAATACTTTATTTGTAACATATGTTATATTTATGTTCGTCAATCATGATGCTTTGAACATCAGAGCATGCATTAATCTTCCCGGCCTCCTTTATACATTCTCGGCTGAGATGCACAAGATTTTAAGGAGAAAGTGTTACAAATGAAATGAGAAGCTCTTCTCTATGTGAATTTAGTGGCCCAGACTTACACAAAGTAAAGCACACCTCACTTAGTCACTGATGTGGAATGTGTTAATCCTCAGAATGGGATTTACTGTAGCTATAGTACAGGTGTAGATAATGAGCTTTTAGAAATGATAGAGTGATACTAAACTACAGACAGTGCCAGTCTGGTCACATGCCACATGACAACAGCCATTTAACTATTTAACTACCCTTTTCATACTACTGAGTTCATGAACATTTAATTTGTCTGTGACTATTATCTACAACTTTATTGCAACTAATGCAAATTGTAGAGAAGAGAATTTTGGGCAGGGATACATCAATATGACAACTTAAAGGGAATCTATCACCACCAAAACCAGTTCTAAACCACTTATTTACTGTTGAAGTGGCCATTAGTGGCATAGTGAACATACCTCTTTTGTGTAAAAGTGCAATCCCACTGATGAGAAAATCAACTTTTAATCCATATGCAAATTAGCTGTTTGGTGCACCTGTGGCATTGCTGTGCCAAAGCACCCATTTTTGCCTGTGGTCTCCACCCAGTGCCATCCCTAATATAAAGATTGACACAGCCTGATGTGCATGGCTTAGTAGCAATTTTGGTGGTGGTAGACTCCATTTGAAACCACACTGAGGGCCAATGTCCTCTGCTGTTTTTAAAATATTAAAACAAAGGCAAAAGAGATCCATTGGTCCAGGTACCTCCATTTGTCACAAGCTCACATATGGATAAAGCACATAGTCGTACTGCATGACAAGGCGACTGCTTCCTGAAATGTACCAGACTGAACCATGGATGGACTTGCATGAACTCTTGACTCTTGAAAAATCACAAAGATCGCTCTTATACAGCACACCTTCATCCTGGAGCAACCTAAGTGTCACGCCACAGCTGGGGTAGGGCAATACCACTGGAAATGCCAAAACAAATCCCACCATGGTATAACACCTAGGCACAACTTCAGTTCCATGTTATGCTTTTCGCCTGCAGGGAAAACACACCAATCAACACATTGCATTAACATGCCAACACAGCACATTGGCACATGAAACAAGCTTAACACAGAATAAACACCTTTACACAGGGTTTGCTAAGGGTGGGTTCACACTTGCGCCGGCACTCCGCCCGCCACGAATCCGACCTAAATGTCAGAAAACTGGATAGGGAAAGGTTTGCGACGCTTTGCTTAAAAACCCATTCACTTGAATGGGTTTTTAAAGCAATGCGCGGGTGTATGCTTACACCCTCTGCGCCGCGAAGGCATTTTTTTTTCGTTGGAAACAAAGTCGGACATGCAGGACTTTGTGTCCGAGAAAAAAAAAACGAAAAAACTGAAAGCTGACAGAAAGCTTTTTCTGGCCGTGGCCAGAAGGTAGCGTAAACACTGCAAAAGACGCAGCGTTTTGTTTTATAGTACCTGCAAAGTGGATGGGATTCTGAGAAATATCCGCAGCGGACACACGTTGCATTTTTGTAAATCGGAGGATGTCAATTATACCTACAGAAACACTGGCGTTTTCCATATAGGTATAATTGAAGCAGAAAGTCCGCAGAGAAAACTCTGAGGACTCTCTGTCAAAAGCGCTACGGGAAACACTGCAATGTGTTTCCGCTAGTTTTTGGCTGCGTCTCTCTATGTGAGGTCTTAGCCTCTGTCTGTATTCTTTTTCCCAATGAATTGTTCATTGAAATTTTTATATTTTGACCAAAATAATAAAACATACGGGTACTTAAAAGAAAAGGGGAAGAGTATCAGCAGTACAACGATCACAAGGCTACATGTACAAAAATCATGTTGCAGATGACACGTAGTGGATAGTGTGCATATGGATAATTATAGGGAAAATCTGCAACAGTATGATTCCCAGGGAGAACAGGTGTCCTAAAACTTGTCAACTGCATTTATGTAAGAAGGGCTATAAGATATTCTAAAGTCTGTAGGTCCTTAATACAGACATAAAGGTCTTATCTGAAAGGTGGGGCACTTCACCGCCCTCAGCACATAAATCAGCAGCCTGGCACCTAACTTTCTTAGATGTTTGAGGGGGAGATGAAGCAGAAAACAAGCAGTACCAGTAAGGAGAAATTTGTGAGCAAACTCAAAATACAGGATACGCAGTCAGGAAGATTACAAATTCAGCATTTGGAAGGGCAGGATATTTATGGAGGAGTTCCAGGATATGATACTATGTCAATAATAGTTGAAATTGGTTTTCGTTATATATAGTATATAACAATCTCTTAGGAGCCAAATAATTAATACATCAAAATGCTTCATATCTCATTTAGAATCACCCTCTCTAACCAGCATTAAAGATACATAAATACTAATATTCATTGAGAAGATTATAGATATCAGTCCCTCAGCAGGGAGGCCCTGAAAAGAAATACATTTGAATACAGTCGAACAAAGCATGGTCAGTGACCCCAAAGTAGTCATACAATAATACAGTTTTTGACTATAGCTATAGGGAGCAATTGAAAATTTAATGGCTAGGTCTTGAAATGGAAGAATCTGTCTGGTGCACATATTCACCAGGTCTTTGAGATCAAGGCTGGGACCTTGTGGTCAAGAAACTCTGGGAAATTAACTGTGAAGAGGAAATGTGTCAGGCGGATTGTAGAGTTGCCAACTGGTATCAGACTTAGCTTTTGCGACAATTTTCCCCCGAGAAAGCCATTAGTCCTAGTAGGGATCCAGTTTGTATCTTGGACTGAGGCTCTCAAATACGGGATGATAGGGTTCTAACCAGGGTTTTTCTACTTCTGGCCTTTAATTGTAAGTGTGAAAAGCATTGCAGGAGGGGAAATGCCAAGAATGGCATGGTAATAGAGTGAAGTCTTGTGGAAGACAAGCCCCCCTCTTTCCGGAGATAATGTTTTCTTTGCACTGCACTCAATCATGACTGATAATAGTTGTTCCTCTGAGGGATCAGAACAACGGACTGTAAAACGGTAGTGTGAAAGTAGCCTACTTACTGTGTAGAAACATATACACATAGACATTTACTGCTTACACATATACTCACTAACAGCATATGACCAGACACATTCTGTAAGTACACACCTGGACATGCAATCGAGGTGGATCCAGGATTGAAAACTAGTGTAATACTGCTTGCCATTATTGTAAATATGTAAACCACCACCATCAGCTCAAAAAAAATATTAAAGTGGAATACTTCAATGCACTGTGAAGGACATGTGTCACTTTTTAAGTCAGAGACAACAACCAATATTATACCGATACAATGATCATACAGTGGTCAGATACCAGTTGTACACTAATAATGTGCAGTGTGTACAAGAGAATACAGTACTGATCAAGTGTAATCACAGGCAGAATATGCAACAATTACAGAGTATCTTAGATCCCCTAATATATCTGATTAAAGAGGACTTTTCATGTCCTCTAAGATGGGCATTATATATATACATACAGTACAGACCAAAAGTTTGGACACACCTTCTCATTCCAAGAGTTTTCTGTATTTTCATGACTATAAAAATTGTAGAATCAAGAGAATGCCAAGAGTGTGCAAAGCAGTAATCAAAGCAAAAGGTGGCTACTTTGAAGAACCTAGAATATAAGACATATTTTCAGTTGTTTCACACTTTTTTGTTAAGTATATAATTCCACATGTGTTAATTCATAGTTTTGATGCCTTCAGTGTGAATCTACAATTTTTATAGTCATGAAAATACAGAAAACTCTTGGAATGAGAAGGTGTGTCCAAAATTTTTGTCTATACTGTATATAATATATATAGATTTTTTTTTTTTTTGCAGCATCCCAGAGTGACACTGCTTAAAATATCTTTTTGTGTTTTGTGCCTCTGGTTGTAAATATGTATTGTAGACAGGCAAAGGGCAAAGTTGTAGATGGCAGGTACCACTGAGGTGGCTGGTATCTGCAAGGTGACTGGCTTGAGTATGGGTCTGGGATTTGGGAGTTATTGCAGACCCAAGCCTATACTACAGTCCTGGTCTTGCTGGGTGCCCCAGGTGTTCAGCCATAAAGAGCTGAGGCTGTCCAAGGGAAGTGGGTCTGGCTGTCTCATGTATGAGAACCTGCTAGGTTGCAATACACACTGCCCTGTGTGTGTAGGACTGAAACCTACAAAACAACCAACTGTGTTGGTGAGGAAGCCCTTTTGAATTTGTGTTTGTATCCTGAAGTAAGCACAATTTATGTACCTGTTTTGTACCTTCATGCTGAAGCAAGCTGTTTAAGTTGGACTGTATGAACTTTTCCAATAAAACTGCAAGTGTGAACTGGTACCTACACCTCTATGTGCCTGTCTTACATGGTAACCAGCCTAGTCTGAAGATCCCGTGTTTGCAGTATGTGGGGGGGGGGGGATATATTATGTGTTTGTATATTTGCAGCTTCCCATAATGTGTTTTTCCTGTTAGTATTCCCCACTATTGGCTACCACTTTATCTTCTTATGGATTGGTACAGCCCTGGCCAATCACCAGCTGCTGGGCGGGGTTTAGAGACTTAGGTTTCAGGAGAACTGTTAGGGCCTCCGTTAGTGGTTACAGCAGTGAGTGTTGGCACTGTGACATTTGTGCTCTACAATGTTCTCTTCAGCCCCTAAGGGAAATTAGTATCACTGCCCAAGACTGGTGAGAGACAGCCCTGAGACAGGGAAGATTCTGCAGTCAGTGGTGAACCTAGCCTCTTTGCTGCCTGAGGCGGACTATAGAAAGACGCCCCCCCTCCAAAAAAAAAAAAATTGCGTTTACATGCTACTAGCTTCACACGCTGCTATCATTGCACAATAAACATACACAAAGTTATAAAACAGTTTTTAAGAATTCTTCTTCCTGTATTACTTCAGTATCAGAGATCAACAACACGGCATTAACTGAAAATAACTTCACACAACTTCTGCTTGAAATAGGAGCGCCGCAGATAGCTGAGTACTGGCGGGGGGGGGGGGGGGAGACAATTTTCAGGCCCAGTGGGGGTCTCAGCAGACAGACACCCATCAATCAGGTATTTATCCTCTATCATTTAGGTGAATATAGTGCAGTAACATTTTGTGACTTACAGGTGACGTCCTTCACATTTCCTTTCTCTTCCCTTTGGACCGCCATGACCACTTCTTCCAGCTGTGACTTGTCTCTGTAAAGTTTGCAACACAGATATCTTTGGCTCCTCACTATTCAAGGCATCCGACCCACATTGTCCTCACCTACACAAAGCCCCCATCCTGCTGCTACCCCAATTATAAAATATATAATATAACCCCCCACAATGAATAATACTCCCAAGTGCAACTTTATATGAATAATATCCGTGTGTACCCTGTAGAAATAATGCCCCTTATCAATGCCCCAGAGGTTTCCTAATTAAAAGGTTTTCCAGGTCATTAATAAAAAAAAAAAAATCAGTGGGGCTCAAAAGCCCAAGACCCCCACTAATCAGCTATTTGAATGAACTGTGGTATCTGTGTAAGCGCCGTAACCGCTTCTCTGTTTACAAAGTGTCATTCATTTCATAGTGGCCATGTAATGTAACTACAGCCTCATCCTATGCATGTCTATTTGACAAGGCTATAATTACATCGCACGGTCACTATAAACAGACAGCGTGTAATATAAACAGGCGCCATAGCCCCTTCATACAGCTGATCAGAGGAGGGGGGTTCACTGATCTCTTATTGATGATCTGTCCTAAGGATAGATAACCATTTTTTAATATGAGGCCAGAGAAGGTTCTCCAGTGTCTTCCAGCACATTCCAGTCCTGCTCCGGTGTTTTCTTCCCCACAGCACGGTAACGTCCCATGTCAGCGACCTCAGCAGTCATGTGCGGTGGGGACTTCCGCCAGAAGAAAACACCGGAACAGCAGAACCAGACCGCGGTGGGAGACATCGGAGCACAAGGGACAGGTGAGTAGGTTTTTTTTTTTTTTTTTTAATCAGTTTCCCCGGTCTCATATTAAAAAAGTAGTTATCCTGAACAAGCTCTTTCCATTAATTGCCCCCTGACATATTATTATGCTCCTGATTACCCCTGACATAAATACTGCTCCCCTAATGACCCTTTATATAAATATAAATAATATATATATATATATATATATATATATATATATATATATAAATGGTGCCCCCTTCTATTCATAATGTCCCCTAATGCCCCCTATATAATTGATGCTCCATAATGGCCCCTTATATAAATAACACCCCTTGTATTAATAATGCCCTTATATAAATAACACCTCTTAAGTTCATAAAGCCCCCTTATATAATATACCCCTTTCCTAGCAACCCCTTATCAGGGGCGTAACTAGCAAAGACTGCCCCCTCCCCACAGTATAGCACCCCCTTTCCTTGCCCTCACACAGTATAGCGCCCTATTTACACACACTATAATGTTCCACAGCGGCCCCTGCACACGGTATTATGCCCCACAGCGGCCCCTGCACGTGTTATTATGCCCCACAGCGGCCCCTGCACGCGGTATTATGCCCCACAGTGGCCCCTGCACGCAGTATTATGCCCCACAGTGGCCCCTGCACGCGGTATTATGCCCCAAAGCGGCCCCTGCACGCGGTATTATGCCCCACAGTGGCCCCTGCACGCGGTATTATGCCCCACAGTGGCCCCTGCACGCGGTATTATGTCCCACAGCGGCCCCTACACGCGGTATTATGCCCCACAGTGCCCCTGCACGCTCTATTATGCCCCACAGCGGCCCCTGCACACTCTATTATGCTCCATAGTGGCCCCTGTACACACTTTTATGCCTCATAGTATGCCCCATAGTGGCCCCTGCATACTCTATTATGCTCCACAGTGGCCCTGCACACTATTATGCCCCATAGTGGCCTCTGCACACTCTATTATGCTCCGTAGTGGCCCACCCATGAACTATTATTATACTCTGGGGTCTTTTCAGACCCCAGAGTATAATGATCGGAGATTCGGGGAGGTGACAAACAAAAAAACACCGTTACTTACCTCTCCTGGGCTCCAGTGCACTCCCTGTAGCTTCTTTAGCGTCAGCACAGGGCCAGAACGGTGTCGCGTGACGTCTGGGACATCACCATAAAGGCCCGAAGCCTGCTGGGAGTAACACCAGATCGCAGGAGAGGTGAGTAACACTGGTTTTATGTTCCCTCACCTTTCCTGGGTATGTGATTATTATACTCAGGGTCTGAAAAGACCCTAGAGTATTCAGTAATAATAGTAGTATTTGGCCTCACTTACCGATCCCCGCTCCTGCTCACAGCCACTTCTGCTTCCCCTTCTGCGTCCTATAGAGTATAGACAGTGTCGGACTGGGATGTCTAGGGCCCACCAGCAGAACTGTTTCTAGGGGCCCACCGCCAGGACCCCTGCAGATCAGCTGTACTGAGACAGGACGGCTAAGGAAATAACATGTTGGGAGCCATGCTGCTCACCCGCCATACGATGTGCACCACTGTACTACCTAAACTACAGATAAACTAAACTAAGCTACACACTGTATGGCAAGTGAACAGTGTGGCTCCTAGAATTGTTATCATTACCTGTAGCCGCATTGTTCTGGAATAGCTGATCCGCAGAGGTACTGGCTGTCGGACCCCTGCAGATGTATTATTGATGGCCTATTCTAAGGACAATCAATATTAGAAAGATGGATAAATACTTTAAAGTGGTTGTCCAGGAATTGGAACTATTTTTATTAGAAAAGTAGAAAAATTTTACCAACACTTAATCTGTCACTCCAAAAATACAGTATAAAACCATAATCAGACACAATACATAAAATCAAAGTAAAATCATAAAATAACATCAGAAAATAAGTATAAAACACTGGGACAAAAATCAAAACAAAAACCAAGCGCGAACCAGCCCCACATCCATTCTGCCTTTCACTCCGCCTTTCATTCTTCTTCAGTCTCTCTCCAACCATCCTTCAGTCAAAACTCTAATCATCTGGGGAAAAAAAAAGAAAACCAATATGAGCGATATACACCAACATAGAAACAAACATAAAAACAACAAAACCCCAACTAAAACTTACTAGAAAATGTTTTTTTTTTTTTTCTCTTTCCACACCCGGCCAGCACCACGCCCCATGTCCTCCCATGTCCGCATAGTCCTGGTGCTGGCACCACCCACCACCGAGCCCCTGAAACCCCCGACCTGGCTCTCCGCCTCATGTCCTCTCATGTCTGCATAGTCCAGAGCCAGGCCGGGCACACGAAAACCTATAAACCAAACCCTCCACCCCCAAAAAGAAACCCCCCTCCCAAACAACCTACCCCCCTAAAAAAACCCTTAACTACTAAAATGGAATTATGAAATGGAATATGGAAAATGAAAATGGGATATGGAAATGGATATGAAAAATGGAAATGGAAGTGGAAAATGAATATGGGATATGGAAAAATGGAAAATGGGAAAACGGACACAACATACGACAACAATAACAAATAACAAATACCAGACAAATAACCAATACCAGACAAGTAAAAAAAAAACCACCATCCTACATAACCTGTTGAGATTACCTTCCCTCCCAAGAACCTCCCATGGGCCTAGGGTCGGTTATACTCAAGCCTCTTACCCTTCTATCCATTTTTCCAAAACAAAAATGACTATGCGGTGACACACCAGCCCTCCACCAAAGAGAGCACAGGAGGCCTGTCCCTGTCTACTCGGCCTACCACTATATCCCTATCTGTCATTCTGTCCCTACCCTGTCCCTACCTGTCCCTCCCTACCATTAAAAAATAACAAACCCCACCCCTCGTGCAAAACCTTGCCCTCCCTATCCCTATCTGGCCCTAACCTAACTAACCTACTTTTAATCCCTTATTCTATTATTCTATCCCTCAGGGAACAGAAAAGGTGAAACCCCTCCAGAGGGTACCAGCCCTCTCTGCGCCCAGCCCCTCATACTCCCAAGAGCGCACCCTCACCAGGTCCACCATGATGTTTTTAACCACCTCTACCTCCGGGAGGATTTTGCCTCGCGTCGATACTAGACACCGGGATGACCACAAGTGGAACCTGACCACTGCACTAACTATAAAAAGTGTCTGGCAGTCCCTGCCCTCCGGGTGTTTGAATGCCCCATAGGCCCACTCGGCATAGGAAAGGCCAGCCAGCCGCAGCCAACCGGTGGAGGTACCCACCAATTTGCAAACCCTTATATTGAAGGGGCACTGAAGTAGGAAGTGCTCCATGCTTTCCAGCATGTCGCCACACTCCTCCCGAGGGCAGCCTCGCTCGTCGGAGTTCCGGTACTTCAAGTTCCCCCTCACATATAACTTACCTAGGAGGCAGCGCCAGGTCAGATCCCAAAACTTCTGAGAAAACCTTTTGGAGTTAAGAAAATGCAACCCTCCCTCTAAGGTTTCTCCTGGGCAATCTTTGAGCGCCAGAGGCTTCTGGAAGTGGGTCAACAGGACCTTGTCGTCAAGAAAACGTCTTGACTGAGTCCTGATCTCCCACACACCCAGACCCCACCGACGAATCACTTTCAAGACCAGGGAAGCATAGGCCAGGAGATATCCATGGGGTGCACGAAGATCTTTCACTTGCCCTCCTGACTCCCATTTCTGGAAGAAGGACCGAAACCACCCCACCACGAAGGAGCCCCCTCGGCGGAGAGGTTTGGTAGATTGATCTTAAGAAAGGTGTTCATTAAGAACACCACGGGGTTAACCATATTTAACCCCCCTAGCCTCCTTGTGCGGTGTGTAACCTCCCTCTTGATTAGGTTGAGCCTGTTCCCCCATAACAGTTGGAAGAACAGGCAACAGATCCTACTCCAACAAGACTCCGGCAAGGCACAGACGCTACCTAGATAGATCACCAACGGAAGCAGGAAGGCTTTGGCAAGGTGAACCCTTTCTCTCAGGGTCAAAGACCAACCCTTCCAGCAATCAACTCTCTGGGCGACATCCTTAAGTCTACCTTCCCAATTTTGGAGTGGGTAATCACCCTGGCCAAAATGGATGCCTAAGATCTTTACAGACCCCTGGGGTTCTGGAAGGGTGTCCGGGAGAGAAAAACCAGGCTCTCCCCCTCCCAGCCAGAGGCTTCCACACTTATTCCTGTTTACAGCTGATCCGGAAGCCTTCGAGTAACTGTCCACTTCAGACATCACCCATTCAAGCTCCTCCCGTGACGAGACAAGAACGGTGACATCATCCGCGTAGGCTACTGTCCTCAAAGGGGAGCCGGCGCCCTCTAGGTCCATCCTGACTCCCGCCACCGGCCCACCATTAATCCGCCTGATCAGGGGATCAATGGCGAACACATACAGTAGCGGGCTCAAGGGACATCCCTGTCGGACGCCCGACCCCACCTCAAAAGGACGACCAACCCAACCATTCACAAGTGGGAAAGACTCAGCCCCAGCGTATAAGGTCTGCAGCCACTGAATGAACCCCCCAGGCAGGCCATACCTCGAGAGAGTTGACCACCAATACTCATGATTCACCCTGTCAAAAGCCTTAGCCTGATCTAGGGACAGCAAGTACCCCTTCCACCGACCTGCCCTACTCTGCTCCACAGCCTCCCTGACACTCAGGACCGCACTTAAGGTGCTACGACCGGGAACAGAGTAGTGCTGAGCCGGCGAGAGGAGCCGGGGCGCAAACTATACCAGCCGGTTGAAAAGTACATTCGCCAGAATCTTCCGGTCCGTATTGAGAAGTGCTATGGGCCGCCAGTTCTCAATATGGCTCGGATCCTTACCTTTTGACAGAACTATAAGGGCGGACCTCCTCATTGACTTCGGCAGAGTGCCCGAGGATAGACACTCATTAAGCACGTCAGTCAAGAGGGGAGCCAAAGCTCCTTTAAAGGTCCGATAGAACTCAGATGTTAAGCCATCTAGGCCAGGTGACTTCTTGAGGGCAAGACCCTCAATAGCCCTGACGACTTCCTCTTCCCTTATAGGTTCTACCAAAGCACCAAGAGAAGGGTCTTCTGCTGACTCAGGAATGGCTTCAGCCAAGAAACCTGAAATCCGATCCCGATTCAGTTCCTTCTTTGCCAAAAGGTTCGAGTAAAAGGACCTGACGACCTCCAAGATCCCTGACCTGGATCTTGTCAGGGATCCTGTACTGTCAATCAGGCCTGTTACTGTCTTACAAGCCACTGACATCTTACAGTTCCTGTAGGGGTCGGGCGAGCGGTATTTCCCGAAATCCCTCTCAATAACCAAAGATGCGTGCCTATCATACTGACACCTTTTAAGCAAAGCCTTCACACGGGAGATATCCTCCTGGCTACCTCCGGTCGAGACCAGATGTTCAAGTCTCTTCCTCAGTGCACTGTACATGCGGTACATGTCCAGTGACCTGAGGCATGAGAGCCGGCGGAAAAAACCCGCCACCCTTTTTTTGAATATCTCCCACCACTCTGACCTAGTACCTTCAAGACCCAGTAATAGTACCTGATCCTGAAGAAACTCCTCAAAGGTTTGTCTTACAGCTGCCTCCTCAAGGAGTGACGAATTCAGCCTCCACAAACCTCTTCCTCTCCGGAGGGTCTCTGAAATATTCAAAGAAAACAAAATTAGACAGTGATCGGAGAACTCCACCTCCACCACGGACACAGGGGTGGTGACGGAATTCTCCTTAAAAAAAAACCTATCTATCCTAGACCTAACACTACCTCTCTGAAAGGTGAACCCACGGTGACCTGGGGAATGCCTGATGTGGATATCCTCCAGGCGAGCTTCACTCACTATGCTATTTAACGTGACGCCATCATAGGGCAGTCTATCTCTGGTACCTCCTCGGTCTTGGGGTCTAGTTATGGTATTAAAATCCCCACCAAAGATGACTTGTTTGCCCGTAAAAAGAAAAGGCTTGATCTTCACAAAGAGGCTTTTACGGTCCCACTTTGTCTGGGGACCGTAGATGTTAATGAGGCGCAGGCTTTGCCCCTTCATGAAGACGTCTAAGACTAGGCACCTTCCCATTTCGAGCTCGATCAGTCGCTGGCATTTCACCTCTGCGGTAAAAAGCACCGCCACTCCACTATACGGCTCAGCCGCAAGAGACCAGTAGGAGGGCCCCTGCGCCACTCCCTCCTTGCTCTGTATATCTCCGATAGAGTACAGAGCCTGGTCTCCTGCAAAAACAAAATGTCAGCTTCAACTCGGCCAAGAAAATCAAAGGCTGCAAATCTAGCCATATCAGACTTAATGCTGGCCACATTAATGGTGGCCAGCGTCAGTGGAGAAGGGACTGCCATTAAGACCGATTGAGCTCAATGACCTTCAGTTTCCCACCCCCTTTCCTCCTACCACCACCACCCATAGATGAGTCTGAAGAGGACCCGTGACTTTTCCTCGTCTTGCGGGTCCTCTTCTTACATTGGGATTGGTCCATCACCTCCCCCGGTGCGGTTTGGCCAGAGGAGGGATGGACCTCCCCCCGCAACTTCTCCCTGAGGAGTTACAGTGGTTGCAGAAACAGTAGCAACTTCGGCCCTGGGTGCATAATCTCCTCCCCCAGGCTCTAGGCCAGCCTCCCCCCCCCCCAGAGGGCAGGGGGCCCCTCCCGGAGGGAGACTCAGCAGCCCCTGACAGCTCCACCTCTCCCTCTGAAGCCTCCCCTGAGGCCGACGCATCCTCACAGAGGGATTGGTACCGGTTGGGACCTACCACTAGAGGGCCGTCGAGTCTACGTTCCTTCGTCGGGGGGGGGGGGGGGGCAGATGTTTTTGCCCTTACTTTACCCGGTGACTTTCTCCACTTGACCGTCTCTCCCTCCCCAGCACTAATGTACTGAGAAGAAGACGACTGGTCAGCCTCTTCCTCCCTCTGCAGTCTCCTCATCTCCTCAACCAGGGTTGTGCCCACTGCTGCCTCGGCATCGGGATCCGGCACAGCAGAGCCAGGGGCAGAAGGAAGGCACATAACTCCCTTCCTCTGCTCCCTCCTCCTCTCGCACCTCCTTGCCCTTGATGGTGGCTGGGCCTTCTCCTTTTGCTTTGGCAGACTAGTCTCTCCTCCCCCCACTCACCCCCTCCGCAGCAGGGACAGCCTCCTCAACTGCCCCCGCTTGCCAAAGGGTGGTGTTGGCGAAAGACCGTGGACACGCCCCGATCGGGTGCCCAAGGACACCACACAGGTGGCAACGCACCCTGCCGCAGGTCGCCGCGAGATGGCCCACCTCCCCACACATGGCGCACTTCTGCACACGGCAGGAGGCGCTCAAGTGTGAGGGGACACCACACCTGTGACAGAGTTTTGGCTGCCCCTGGTAGAAGACAAGGATCCTGTCTTTCCCAAGGAAGGTTGAGGACGGGATATGCATCACCGAGTTATCCTCGTGTCGCAATTTGACCATGAAAGTCCAGGCCCCCGACCAGATCCCAAACTCATCCAGGTTTTTCTTGGGAAAGTCTTTGACCTCCCCATACCTGTTGAGCCAGGTCATGATGTCCATATAAGAAAGTGACTCGTTACGAGTTAAAACGGTCGCTTTCTTAATGCTATCCTGGCGTGACACCGCCCACACCATAAAGTCACGCCAGGCGGGCTCGTCCTTCACCAGCGTGTAGTTTCCCCAGAAGGTTTCTAGGCCCTCCGGGGTAACAAAGCTGATGTCGAACTCCGAGGAGCCGACAGGATGAATCAGGGCAAAGATGTCGCTCGCCCTGAAACCCATCCCGAGTAGGAGTTCCACGATCCCCCTCCTCTGGGGACAAGGGCCGGTTCCCCCACACACGAGACGAGACACGTTCCTCCGTGTCGGCCCCCTACGCCCGGGTGTAGGAAAAGTCCATCTGGTCTCACCTCCTTCCTCTCGGAACTTCCCTAGGCCAAAACACTCGACCCAGAATCTAAGGTCTCTCGACTGCCCATCTATGGTCATTGTGGACTGGCCCGCCCGTAAAGCCTCCAGGAGCTGCCGTTGCAAATCGCCGTCCCTGGAGCCCGGCGGAAGACATGATGCACCCCCAGGGGCCCCAGAAGCGACGCTGGCATAGGAGCGTGGGAGCCCGGAGGCCGCAGCAACCTCCGCTGCCGGAGTACCAGCGCCACTCCCAGGGACCCCCACAGAACTACTTGGCCCAGCCACGGCAACCGGAGCACCAGAGGCGGCAACAGTCCGCCCTGGCATAGTTGCCGCGGACCGGGTCACTCCAACTGCAGCAGAAGGAACAACAGCAGAGAGGACAAAAGGAGCAACAATATCAACAACAGGAGCAACAACAGGAGCAACGACAGCATCAGGAACAGCATCAGGAACAGCATCGGGAACAGCATCGGGAACAGTAGCAGGAACAACAGCAGGGACAACAGCAGAAGTATTATTAGCAGTAGAAATACTCTTTTTAGCAGCAACAGTAAAACAGTAATAGCCCCTCCACCCGCAGCCTCCCTGACTACAGGCTCTTGGACCCCCATACATACTACACCACCTTCTTCAGGAAGACTACTAATTACCACTTTTGTCCCACCCGCTTTCCCCTTTATCTTACCCGTCTGCTTAACTATCTTCTCCATTCATCCATCACTCATACCTGCGGTCTTCCTTCTCACAGCGGGGCCGGCCGCACCACTTGCTGATGGCTTCCCTGTTTTTACCTCGGCCTCCGCATCCACAGTCACCCTGGCGCCGGATGTTTTAGGGGGACACGCCCCCTTAGCGCCGGAAGTGACCTCCGCATCACCGGCTTCATCGGCACTGGAGGAGGATGAGCCACGCCCACCTGCCACTCCCCCTTTCCTACGTCTCCCCCTGGGGGAAGCCATCGCCATTTTGAGACCTCCTACCAGGAAGGGGGGTTTCCCTACGCCACTCCCCTCCGCAGGGGGGGCTTCTTTGCCTTTGCCCTTGTCCGCAGCTATGAGCGCCTTGTCCACAACCATGAGTGCCTTGTCCGCCGCCACCTGAGAGATACTATCAGGCGCCATTTTGACTGCTGGCACCCCGGGCACCCCGCCACTTGGCGCGACCCGAGGTGCCTGCGCCTCCCTTTTCTCTCCTGGAGGCATCGCAACCTGGGCTGAAGTCCCGGCGCGATGCTCCCCAGGCAACGACCTGCCAAATTTAAATGTCTCTATTTCTCTTTTTTTTTTTCCTTCTTCACCTTCTTCCTGGTCTTGGCTCCTTTTCCCGCCTCCTCCCCGTCCAAATCTGACATGCTGAATGCTAATTGGTCCATTCTGGACGGGGACTCTAATTGGCAGATTTGCCTCATCAGCTTCCCCGCCTTCTCCCGAGGCTCCGCACTCCTCCTCCTCCGTCTCAGGCAGTGGTTGGTTCTCTGGGAGTGCGGGAGATTGCGTCACTTCCTGTCCTGTCATTCTGACTGCCGGCGCCGATGCCGGCGTATAAGTGGGTATCGGGCTGCAGCTACTAGGGACGGCTGCCCGACTATACTGTACCACCATGCTGTCATTCGATTCTAGGTCTGACTCGCAATAGCCGTCCTCTCCCGAGCTGTCTGAGGACGCGGGGCCATCCTTCAACAACCGCTCCTGCTGTTTGCGTAAAAAGCGGTTATCATTCAGCAGCTTTTCTCTGAATGGCCCCGCGCCCTCCAGAATCTCCGCGCACCTGGCTTCCAGGGCCTTGATTTGTTTCTTCAGGCTCCTTACTTGTTTGCTGAACACCGGGCGGTCCTTCCTTGAGGCCCTGTCGCTACGGGCGCGAGCGCTCTGAAGATCTCCACCCATAGCGAACAGGGACCTCCGGGCCCGGTCATACTCCTCCAGGACCGCCTCGATCCTCCGGCTGTAGATGGCAACCACTTCTCCAGACTTCCGGATGCCCCATCCTGCGGGTGATTGAGGCAGCGATGACGGTAAGGTGTCTTTCCTCCTGCTTGCAGGGACCCTTCCAGATGGGAACCGCATATCCGGCGGCCGTAGCCCCCTTCGGACCGGCTCCACCCGCCACTGCCGCTGATGTTACCGCCGTGGCTGATGTTGCCGTCTTCACGGATCCACCTGCCAGGACTGCTGACACCCCTGTCGCCTCTGCTACCTCTGCCGGCGTCGCCCGCTCCACGGACGTCGCTGCTCCCGATGCTGTTCCTAATGCTGCAGCTGCCAGTGTTGCTGCCGCCGCTCCCGATGTTGTTGTCCCGGTCGCCAGCCTTGCTGAGGCTTGCTGCCTCTGTGACCTCCGCCTGCCCTGCTCCACTGATGCTGTGTCGGCAGACATTTTCCTGCCCCCCGCCTGTAAGGTCCGGGGGGAAGGCGCTCCACGCTCCATGATAAGGCTCCCCTCCGCACGGGGAAGGGAGTCGGAGCTACGGTGTGTAACAAACGAAAGACCGAAAATCACACACTATAAACGGCCTCCAAGCGTCCAAAACCACTCAAGCCTCTGGAGCTCAGGAGCTCAAACAGGCACGTCTGACTCCCACGGTTGCCCCGAAGGAATTGGAACTATTTTATTATAAAAGTAGAAAAAGTTCACAAACACTGTCACATACGAAAAATACCATACAAAAACCATAAACAGAGACAATACATAAATCCAAAACATAACATAAATAACATCAATACAAGAAAACGTCAAGACAAAATTAAAAACCCGAAAACATGTGCAAACCAGCCCCCATCCATTCCGTCTTTCACTCCGCCTTTCATTCTGCCTTTTACTCCGCCTTTCATTCTTCTTCAGCCATCCGTCAGTCAAAACTCTAGTTATCCTAAAAACAAAGAAAAAAAAACCAAAATGAGCGATGTAAAATGAAACATATAACGAAAACATATAACACTAATAAACCCCAACTGAAGCTTACTATGAAATTTTTTTTTTTTTTTTTTTTTTCCCTTCACCACACCCGGCCAGCACCACGCCCCATGTCCTCCCATGTCCACATAGTCCTGGTGCTGGCACCACCCACCACCGAGCCCCTGAAACCCCGACCTGGCTCTCCGCCTCATGTCCTCTCATGTCCGCATAGTCCAGAGCCAGGCCGGGCACACGAAAACCCATAAACCAAACCCTCCACCCCCAAAAAGAAACCCCCCTCCCAAACAACCTACCCCCCCTAAAAAAACCCCTAACTACTAACAGGAATCAGAAATGGGATTGGAACGAAATGGAATATGGAAAAAAAAATGAATATGGGATATGGAAAAGATAGGAAAAATGGAAAATGGGAAAACAGACACAACATATGATGAACGACAACAATAACAAATAACAAGTACCAGACAAATAACCAATACCAGACAAGTAACAAAACCCACCATCCTACATAACCCACCACCCGTAACCTGTTAGATTACCCTCCCTCCCACGAACCTCCCATGGGCCTAGGGTCGGTTATCCTCAAGCCTCTTACCCTTCCATCCGTATTTCCAAAACAAAAATGACTATGTGGTGACACGCCAGCCCTCCACCAGGAAGAGAGCACAGGAGGCCTGTCCCTGTCTACTCGCCCTACCACTATGTCCCTATCTATCATTCCCCCCCTGTCCCTACCTGTCCCTCCCTATCAGAAAATAATAAACCCCACCCCTCGTGCCAACCTTGCCCTACCTGTCCCTATCTGGCCCTAACCTAACTCACCTACTTTGAATCCCTTAGTCTAACCCTCAGGGAACAGAAAAAGGTGAACCCCCTCCAGAGGGTACCAGCCCTCTCTGCGCCCAGCCCCTCATACTCCCAAGAGCGCACCCTCACCAGGTCCACCATGATGTTTTTAACCACCTCCACCTCCGGGAGGATTTTGCCTCGCGTCGATACTAGACACCGGGATGACCACAAGTGGAACCTGACCACTGCACTAACTATAAAAAGTGTCTGGCAGTCCCTGCCCTCCGGGTGTTTGAATGCCCCATAGGCCCACTCGGCATAGGAAAGGCCAGCCAGCCGCAGCCAACCGGTGGAGGTCCCCACCAATTTGCAAACCCTTATATTGAAGGGGCACTGAAGTAGGAAGTGCTCCATGCTTTCCAGCATGTCGCCACACTCCTCCCGAGGGCAGCCTCGCTCGTCGGAGTTCCGGTACTTCAAGTTCCCCCTCACATATAACTTACCTAGGAGGCAGCGCCAGGTCAGATCCCAAAACTTCTGAGGAAACCTTTTGGAGTTAAGAAAACGCAACCCTCCCTCTAAGGTTTCTCCTGGGCAATCTTTGAGCGCCAGAGGCTTCTGGAAGTGGGTCAACAGGACCTTGTCATCAAGAAAACGTCTTGACTGAGTCCTGATCTCCCACGCCCCCAAGACCCCACCGACAAATCACCTTCAAGACCAGGGAAGCATAGGCCGGGAGATATCCATGGGGTGCACGAAGATCTTTCACTTGCCCTCCTGACTCCCATTTCTGGAAGAAGGGCCGAAACCACCCCTGGCAGGAGGCTACCCACGAAGGAGCCCCCTCGGAGGAGAGGTTTGGTAGATTGATCTTAAGAAAGGTGTTCATTAAGAACACCACGGGGTTAACCATATTTAACCCCCCTAACCTCCTTATGCGGTATGTAACCTCCCTCTTGATTAGGTTGAGCCTGTTCCCCCATAACAGTTGGAAGAACAGGCAACAGATCCTACTCCAACAAGACTCCGGCAAGGCACAGACGCTACCTAGATAGATCACCAACGGGAGCAGGAAGGCTTTGGCAAGGTGAACCCTTTCTCTCAGGGTCAAAGACCAACCCTTCCAGCAATCAACTCTCTGGGCGACATCCTTAAGCCTACCTTCCCAATTTTGGAGTGGGTAATCACCCTGGCCAAAATGGATGCCTAAGATCTTTACAGACCCCTGGGGTTCTGGGAGGGTGTCCGGGAGAGAAAAACCAGGCTCTCCCCCTCCCAGCCAGAGGCTTCCACATTTATTCCTGTTTACAGCTGATCCGGAAGCCTCCGAGTAACTGTCCACTTCAGACATCACCCATTCAAGCTCCTCCCGTGACGAGACAAGAACGGTGACATCATCCGCGTAGGCTACTGTCCTCAAAGGGGAGCCAGTGCCCTCCAGGTCCATCCTGACTCCCGCCACCGGCCCACCATTAATCCGTCTAATCAGGGGATCAATGGCGAACACATACAGTAGCGGGCTCAAGGGACATCCCTGTCGGACGCCCGACCCCACCTCAAAAGGACGACCAACCCAACCATTCACAAGCGGGAAAGACTCAGCCCCAGCGTATAAGGTCTGCAGCCACTGAATGAACCCCCCAGGCAGGCCATACCTCGAGAGAGTTGACCACAAATACTCATGATTCACCCTGTCAAAAGCCTTAGCCTGATCTAGGGACAGCAAGTACCCCTTCCACCGACCTGCCCTACTCTGCTCCACAGCCTCCCTGACACTCAGGACCGCACTTAAGGTGCTACGACCGGGAACAGAGCAGTGCTGAGCCGGCGAGAGGAGCCGGGGCGCAAACTGTACCAGCCGGTTGAAAAGTACCTTCGCCAGAATCTTTCGGTCCGTATTGAGAAGTGCTATGGGCCGCCAGTTCTCAATATGGCTCGGATCCTTACCCTTTGACAGAACTATAAGGGCGGACCTCCTCATTGACTTCGGCAGAGTGCCCGAGGATAGACACTCATTAAGCACGTCAGTCAAGAGGGGAGCCAAAGCTCCTTTAAAGGTCCGATAGAACTCAGATGTTAAGCCATCTGGGCCAGGTGACTTCTTGAGGGCAAGACCCTCAATAGCCCTGACGACTTCCTCTTCCCTTATAGGTTCTATCAAAACACCAAGAGAAGGGTCTTCTGCTGACTCAGAAATGGCTTCAGCCAAGAAACCTGAAATCCGATCCCGATTCAGTTCCTTCTTTGCCAAAAGGTTCGAGTAGAAGGACCTGACGACCTCCAAGATCCCTGACCTGGATCTTGTCAGGGATCTTGTACTGTCAATCAGGCCTGTTACTGTCTTACAAGTCACTGACATCTTACAGTTCCTGTAGGGGTCGGGCGAGCGGTATTTCCCGAAATCCCTCTCAAGAACCAAAGATGCGTGCCTATCATACTGACACCTTTTAAGCAAAGCCTTCACACCGGAGATATCCTCCTGGCTACCTCCGGTCGAGACCAGATGTTCAAGTCTCTTCCTCAGTGCACTGTACATGCGGTACATGTCCAGTGACCTGAGGCTTGAGAGCCGGCGGAAAAATCCCGCCACCCTTTTTTTGAATATCTCCCACCACTCTGACCTAGTACCTTCAAGACCCAGTAATAGTACCTGATCCTGAAGAAACTCCTCAAAGGCTTGTCTTACAGCTGCCTCCTCAAGGAGTGACGAATTCAGCCTCCACAAACCTCTTCCTCTCCGGAGGGTCTCTGAAATATTCAAAGAAAACAAAATTAGACAGTGATCAGAGAACTCCACCTCCACCACGGACACAGGGGTGGTGACGGAATTCTCCTTCAAAAAAAACCTATCTATCCTAGACCTAACACTACCTCTCTGAAAGGTGAACCCACGGTGACCTGGGGAATGCCTAATGTGGATATCCTCCAGGCGAGCTTCACTCACTATGCTATTTAACGCGGCGCCATCATAGGGCAGTCTATCTCTGGTACCTCCTCGGTCTTGGGGTCTAGTTATGGTATTAAAATCCCCACCAAAGATGACTTGTTTGCCCGTAAAAAGAAAAGGCTTAATCTTCATAAAGAGGCTTTTACGGTCCCACTTTGTCTGGGGACCGTAGATGTTAATGAGGCGCAGGCTTTGCCCCTTCATGAAGACGTCTAAGACTAGGCACCTTCCCATTTCGAGCTCGATCAGTCGCTGGCATTTCACCTCTGCGGTAAAAAGCACCGCCACTCCACTATACGGCTCAGCCGCAAGAGACCAGTAGGAGGGCCCCCTGCGCCACTCCCTCCTTGCTCTGTTTATCTCTGATAGAGTACAGAGCCTGGTCTCCTGCAAAAACAAAATGTCAGCTTCAACCCGGCCAAGAAAATCAAAGGCTGCAAACCTAGCCGTATCAGACTTAATGCTGGCCACATTAATGGTGGCCAGCGTCAGTGGAGAGGGGACTGCCATTAAGACCGATTGAGCTCAATGACCTTCAGCTTCCCACCCCCTTTCCTCCTATCACCACCACCCCTAGATGAGTCTGAAGAGGACCCGCGACTTCTCCTCGTCTTGCGGGTCCTCTTCTTACATTGGGATTGGTCCATCACCTCCCCCGGTGCGGTTTGGCCAGAGGAGGGATGGACCTCCCCCCGCAACTTCTCCCTGAGGAGTTAGAGTGGTCGCAGAGACAGTAGCAACTTCGGCCCTGGGTGCATCATCTCCTCCTCCAGGCTCCAGGCCAGCCTTCCCCCCAGAGGGCAGGGGGGCAGGGGGCCCCTCCCGGAGGGAGACTCAGCAGCCCCTGATGGCTCCACCTCTCCCTCTGAAGCCTCCCCTGAGGCCGACGCATCCTCACAGAGGGATTGGTACCGGTTGGGACCTACCACTAGAGGGCCGTCGAGTCTGCGTTCCTTTGTCGGGGGGGGGGGGGGGGCAGATGTTTTTGCCCTCACTTTACTCGGTGACTTTCTCCGCTTGACCGTCTCTCCCTCCCCAGCACTGACGTACTGAGAAGAAGACGACTGGTCAGCCTCTTCCTCCCTCTGCAGTCTCTTCATCTCCTCAACCAGGGTCGTGCCCACTGCTGCCTCGGCATCAGGATCTGGCCCAGCAGAGCCAGGGGCAGAAGGAAGGCACATAACTCCCTCCCTCTGCTCCCTCCTCCTCACACGCCTCCTTGCCCTTGATGGTGGCTGGGCCTTCTCCCTTTGCCTTGGCAGACTAGTCTCTCCTCCCCCACTCACCCCCTCCGCAGCAGGGACAGCCTCCTCAACTGCTCCCGCTTGCCGAAGGGTGGTGTTGGCGAAAGACCGTGGACACGCCCCGATCGGGTTCCCAAGGACACCACACAGGTGGCAACGCACCCTGCCACAGGTCGCCGCGAGATGGCCCACCTCCCCACACATGGCACACTTCTGCACACGGCAGGAGGCGCTCAAGTGTGAGGGGTCACCGCACCTGTGACAGAGTTTTGGCTGCCCCTGGTAGAAGACAAGGATCCTGTCTTTTCCAAGGAAGGTTGAGGACGGGATATGCATCACCGAGTTATCCTCGTGTCGCAATTTGACCATGAAGGTCCAGGCCCCCGACCATATCCCGAACTCGTCGAGATTTTTCTTTGGGAAGTCCTTGACCTCCCCAAACCTGTTCAGCCAGGTCATGATGTCCATATAAGAAAGTGACTCGTTACGAGTTAAAACGGTCACTTTCTTAATGTTATCCTGGCGTGACACCACCCACACCATAAAGTCACGCCACGCGGGCTCGTCCTTCACCAGCCTATAGTTTCCCCAGAAGGTTTCTAAGCCCTCCGGGGTAACAAAGCTGATGTGGAACTCCGAGGAGCCGACAGGATGAATCAGGGCAAAGATGTCGCTTGCCCTGAAACCCATCCCGAGTAGGAGTTCCACGACCCCCCTCCTCTGGGGACAAGGGCCGGCTCCCCCCCACACGAGACGGGCCACGTTCCTCCGTGTCGGCCCCCTACGCCCGGGTGTAGGGAGAGTCCATCTGGTCTCACCTCCTTCCTCTCGGAACTTCCCTAGGCCAAAACGCTCGATCCAGAACCTAAGGTCTCTCGACTGCCCATCTATGGTCATTGTGGACTGGCCCGCCCGTAAAGCCTCCAGGAGCTGCCGTTGCAAATCGCCGTCCCTGGAGCCCGGCGGAAGACATGATGCACCCCCAGGAGCCCCAGAAGCGACGCTGGCATAGGAGCGTGGGGGCCCGGAGGCCGCAGCAACCTCCGCTGCCGGAGTACCAGCGCCACTCCCAGGGACCCCCGCAGAACTACTTAGCCCAGCCACGGCAACCGGAGCACCAGAGGCGGCAACAGTCCGCCCTGGCATAGCCGCCGCGGACCGGGTCACTCCAACTGCAGCAGAAGGAACAGCGGCAGAGAGGACAACAGGAGCAACAATATCAGGAGCAATGACAGGAGTAACAACAGGAGCAACGACAGACAAAAAAAAAAAACAGCAGGGACAACAGCAGGGACAACAGCAGGGACAACAGCAGAAATTCCAGAAACAACAGGGGCCACAACAGAAATATTACTAGCAGTAGAAATACTTTTTTTTAGCAGCAATGGTAATAGCCCCTCCACCCGCAGCCTCCCCGACTACAGGCTCTTGGACCCCCATGCATACTACACCACCTTCTTCAGGAAGACTACTAATTACCCCTTTTGTCCCACCCGCTTTCCCCTTTACCTTACCTGTCTGCTTAACTAGCTTCTCCACTCGTCCATCATTCACACCTGCAGTCTTCCTTCTTACAGCGGGGCCGGCTGCACCACTCGCTGATGGCTTCCCCGCTTTTACCTCGGCCTCCGCATCCACAGTCACCCCGGCACCTGATGTTGTAGGAGGACACGCCCCCTTAGCCCCGGAAGTGACCTCCGCATCACCGGCTTCATCAGCACTGGAGGAGGATGAGCCACGCCCACCTGCCACTCCCCCTTCCCTACACCTTACTCTGGGGGAAGCCATCGATATTTTAAAACCTCCTACCAGGGAGGGAGGTTTCCCTACGCCACTCCCCTCCGCAGGGGGGGCTTCTTTGCCTTTGCCCTTGTCCGCAACTATGAGCGCCTTGTCCGCAACCATGAGCTCCTTGTCCGCCACCACCTGAAAGGTACTATCAGGCGCCATTTTGACTGCTAGCACCCCGGGCACCCCGCCACTTGGCGTGACCCGAGGTGCCTGCGCCTCCCTTTTCTCTCCTGGAGGCATCGCAACCTGGGCTGAGGTCCCGGCACGATGCTCCCCAGGCAACGACCTGACAAATTTAAATGTCTCTATTTCTCTTTTTTTTTTCCTTCCTTGCCTTCTTCCTGGTCTTGGCTCCTTTTCCCGCCTCCTCCCCGTCCAGATCTGACATGCTGAATGCTAATTGGTCCATTCTGGACGGGGACTCTAATTGGTAGATGTGCCTCATCAGCTTCCCACCTTCTCCCGAGGCTCCGCCCTCCTCCTCCTCCGTCTCGGGCAGTGGTTGGTTCTCTGGGAGTGTGGGAGATTGCGTCACTTCCTGCCCTGTCATTCTGACTTCCTGTCTTGTCATTCTGACTTCCTGCTTCACTGCCGGCACTGATGCCTGCGTATACGTTGGTATCAGGCTGCCGCTACTAGGGACGGCTGCCCGACTATACTGTACCGCCATGCTGTCATCTGATTCCAGGTCTGACTCGCAATAGTCGTCCTCTCCCGAGCTGTCTGAGGACGCGGGGCCATCCTTCAACAACCGCTCCTGCTGTTTGCGGAAGAAGCGGTCATCGTTCAGCAGCTTCTCTCTGAACGGCCCCGCGCCTTCCAGAATCTCCGTGCACCTGGCTTCCAGGGCCTTTATTTGTTTTTTTCAGGCTCCTTACCTGCTTACTGAAAACCGGGCGGTCCTTCCTTGAGGCCCTGTCGCTACGGGCGCGAGCGCTCTGAAGCTCCCCACTCATCGCGAACAGGGACCTCCGGGCCCGGTCATACTCCTCCAGGACCGCCTCGATCCTCCGGCTGTAAATGGCGACTTCCTCTCCAGCCTTCCTGATGCCCCAGGATTGCGGGTGATTGCGGCAGCGATGACGGTAAGCTTGTGTCATTTCTCCTGCTTGCAGGGACCCTTCCAGAGGGAACCACATATCCTGCGGCCGTAGCCCCCTTCGGACCGGCTTCACCCGCCACTGCCGCTGATGTTACCGCCGTGGCTGATGTCGCCGTTTTCACGGATCCACCTGCCGGGACTGCTGACACCCCTGTCGCCACCGCTACTCCTGCCGGCATCGCCCGCTCTACGGACGTCGCTGCTCCCGATGCTGTTCCTGATGCTGCAGCCGCCAATGTCGCTGCTGCTGCTCCCGATGCTGTTGTCCTGGTCGCCAGTCTCATTGAGGCTTGCTGCCTCAGCGACCTCCGCCTGCCCTGGTCTGCTGGTGCTGTGTCGGCAGACATTCTCCTGCCCCCCGCCTGTAAGGTCCGGGGGGCAGGAGCTCCACGCTCCATGATAAGGCTCCCTTCCGCACAGGGAAGGGAGTTGGAGCTACGGTCTGTAACAAACAAAGACCGAAAACCACACACAATAAACGGTCTCCAAATATCAAAAGCCATGTAAGCCTCTGAAGCTAGGAGCTCAAACAGACAAGTCTGACTCCCACGGTTGCCCCGAAGGAATTGGAGCAACCCCTGTGGCGAGCAGGAGATGTAAAATAATTAAAAAATTAGATAAATAAAAAAAGCATACTCACCTGTCCCCAGCGCTCCGTTGTGTCCGTTGCCAGTGTCCATTCAGTCTCGTGCCGGCGCCTTCTTGCTGGGAGTCCTGCACCTGTGACCGCTGAGACCAATTAGGTACAGGATTTCTAGAAATAAGGCACCATGAGACTGAACAGACACAGGCGGGGACAGGTCAGTATGCTTTTTTTTTAATTGTTACTAGAGATGACTGAATTGATTCTGCAAAAGCGGAATTCGATCCGAATTTCAGGAAATCTTCGATTCTCCACGATTCTGGATTTCCTGATGGTAATGAATATTTAGTAAGGACCTTTGTGACATCAGACGGTCAAAAGATATTCTCTAGTGATGTGATTGGGTAGGTGTGTCTTTGCTTGTTAGCAGATCCTTCCACATGAATAAAAGTTGTCCGTGCTGAGAGAGAGAGAGAGAGAGAGAGAGACATGACCGCGGCATCCAAGGGCTTCCGCCATTTTGCCGCCCACCCCGGCTCTCTGTAGCCCGGAAATAGCAGTTTATTCGCCGCGAAGTAATTTGGATGGAAGCAAATTTTTTTGGAACTTCAAATCAAAATGCTGAATCGAACTTTTGAGAAATTCGCTCATCTCTAATTTTTACACCTCCCTGGCCGCAACAGTGGTTGCTCCAATTTATGGACAACCTCTTTAAAGTGGTTTTCTGAGCCAAATTTTTTTAATGGCCCCCAATACAGTGGCCTCTGCACTGGTCCCCCATACTGTATGTGATGGGGCCATTATATTGTATGGGGGCAGTGATGGAGGCTAACATCCAGAGGGGGGTACGTTAAACTGTGTGGGGCATATTAATGGGGTTGTCTAGGGTTAACTTTTTTATGGCCTATCCTTAGGATAGGCAATAAATACCTGATTGGTAGGGGGCTGATAAACGGCCCCATCAGCTGTACGGAGCCACTTCTGTTCTGTAGGCACCCGTTCTGTAAATAATACAGGGCCAGAAGCAGAAAACTCCATCCGCTGTATAGCAGCCCGGCACCTTCACAGCAGCTCAGCTCCCACTAACTTCAATATGTGCTGAGATGCAGTGAAGGTGCCCAGCTAATATACAGTGGGCAGAGCTTTCTGCTTAGGGTCTCATATTGTGTATAGGACCGGTGCCGAAAGTTGCTCTGCACTGCTGATTGGTCCGGGTGTCGGCCCACTACAGATCAGGTATTTATGACCTATCCTGAGGATAAACCATAAAAAATTCTGCCTGGACAACCCCTTTAATATATCCCCCTAATGCCTCACACCTTAAAAGAGGTTGTCCAGCATAATTTTTATTTTATTTTTTTATTATTAGTCCGAAGGAGGTGATAAAACACTCAACGCCTCCCCACCCAAAAAAACCTACTCACCTTTCCCTGGTGCTCTGGTGTCTTCCCAGCAGGGTCCGGTTCTGCAGCTCCTCTGTTTTCTGTTGCCGGAAGTCCTCACTGGCACAGGTAGTCATATTCAGTGGGAACAAAACAACAGAGCTGCAGGACCAAACCGTACTGGGAGACAATGGGCACAGAAGAGTACGTTTTGGGGGGGATTGCCTGGAGCAGGAAGAAGCAGGAGGCGCTGTAAATATTGGAGCTTAGCTTGTAGGCCACAGGCTCAATGGGGCCCGTGGCCTACAAGTCTGTGAGGGGTAGAGCAGAAAGCCAGTGACTTTTGCTCTACTAGTATCAGAACCGGGTCGGTGGTTATTAAATTCATATTGCAAAATCAGGGAGAACCTGGCTGCATCAGTTACCTCTCCCTGCTCCTGCTCGCAGTCTCTCCTCTTCTCGCAGCAGCCTGGTCCCTGTGCGCCGCACATTACGTCACGTCGCGATGACATCATGTGTGGCGTAGGGGAGGCCCTCTGGCCTGGAGCTGGGAGAGGTAAGTGAATGGGGAGCCTTACCGCGCCTCCACTGCCTATCAAAAAAAAAAAAAGCAGTGGGGGTCCGGTAGAGTCCCATAAAGGCATGGGGTATCGGTGAATCCTCCGATGGGCCAGTCCAACCCTGAGTATAGGAGTCCTGCTTCCCAAGAAGCTGCCTACTGGGACCCATCTAATAGACAGGTTTGGGCCCAATGGACTTCCTTACATTTAGCCCCCAAAACCTTACTATGGGTGAGGCTAAGTTTATTATTTATTTAGAGGGGAGTAAAAGGCACCCTTTCATCACCACCACAAGTCTGGGCATCCCTCATCCCAAGCCTGGGTGCAGTCAACAACTACTACCCCCATTGGGAAGCTGCACCAGTAAACTGTTAAGAGTTATCTGGTTATCACAGTAAAGTTTACTTTGGTTCATCAGCACCACTGCCCCCTGAGTCGTTCCTGCACTTACTATCAGGGCCCTTCCCAACACCATCATATGGCTCAGGGTGAGTACCCCTCTCCAACTGGAAGTGTTCTGGGGAAACAATTACCACTACCATCAGGTACCACACAGGCCCCTCTTGTCAGTGTCCGGCCTGGGAGGTGGGATGGAGGAGTTTGGTTGAGTGTACTCTGCCTACTCTGTGACATCACCACCGTCACTACTACGCCCATCCTCCGGGTTCCCTCCATCTGGGTTGCGGCAAATTTACTGTACTTTCAGTTTTGCAGATATCAGCCCCATTTTAAGAGATGTCGGTGCCGAAACTAACCGCCAATATCTCCGGAAGCAGGGCAGATAAGTGCAAAGCTGAAAGGGTGCTGAATTCAGTGCACTGCCAGGTATATAACATGCCCTATCTTAGAAGACATGAAAGGTCCCCTTTAAGTAAATACTTTTACTTGACAAATAACAGTTCTGCAGCTTTCTTAGAACTTTGCACTGTGGTATTTCTTTTGTGATGCCTCTTTGAAATGTATGACTATGTCAATGGCTGGGATTTACCATTCTTCTTTTAGTCTAAGGCCCAATGTAGTGAAATGCAGGTAAAAAACGCTACATAAAAATAGCAATGGAAATGTGTTTTTTCTTCAGTATTTTTCCATGAATTTTACTGCATTTTTCTAGGTACTTTTATATTTCTCAATTAAGTATATAGGGAAAATGCTCAATTCCATAGCTAAAATGAACATGCTACGTTTTTAAAATAAAATGTATGTTTTTCTGAAAACACAACTTATTTACAGCTTTTTTCCCCCCTGTAATGTGTAGATGAAATTAAACAAAACAAATTCACTTTGCTGGCACTGTATAACGCAATGTTTTTCCTCTCAGTTTTTGTAGCAGATAAAAATGCTGTATTTCCACAAGGTGAGGTCCTAGCCTTAAAGGGGTTTTCCGGGCAAAAAATCTTTTTTTTTTTTTTTTTTTTAAAAGGTCTGTTAGTGCTATTAAAGGGTTAATAAGTACACCCATATACCTTTAGCAATGTTTTGAGTGATTTCTGTGTTTCTCTGGGAGCTTCTGGCATCTTCTGCATTTGTTTACATGGTGTAACTTCCTGCTGTGTAGCTTCCATACTACCTCCCTTTCACTGCCCCCCCTCCTCTCTCACTCCGTTACATCCCCTCCCTGTCTCTCTAGCTATCCTGCCCACTACTAGCCCTTCCCAATTAACTAACTCAGCCCACTCCCCCACCGCATCACACTTACCTGTCTTTCTCTCTGTGCGCAGGCTGGAGACTCCTCTCTTCCTTTCTGCTAGCGCGTGCACAGACAGGAAATGCCTCTCACACCTGCACAGTAGAGATGGAGTGCCATCTCTACTGCGCATCTGTCACAGGCACCTCCAGACTGCGCAAGCGCTTACAGAGAGGAAGAGTGGATCTAGCTGTTACCGGAGAGGAAGATACATAAGATATGATGGGGTTGGGGGGGGGGGGGTAATAGTGACGATCTGTTTCGGAAACGGGGAAATGAAACGTCATAGTTGGAACATAGTGCTGCCATATAAACTACACACAAATATTGTCGCTATACAGTACAAATAACAAATGCTGTCATGTAAAAAAATAAATAAATAAAAATAACAAGGTATAAGCTAAAGTGGTTATCCAAGGAAAATAAAAGGTTCCTGGTGTCAGCAGCAATCATAACAACAGCGGCAGTAGGCTCTGACTGGTCCACCGGAACTGGTGAATCCCCCAGTGGGCCCCCGGGATCCAAAGCCTGATGACTCTGGATCCTGGAGTCAGGCTCGGCCACATCGTTAATGAAAAGGGGCCCGGTGTCATGTGCTGTGATTGAGCCACAGCCGTGATGATGTCTGGAACGCATGATGTCAGCCACAGACCTGAATAAGAAGCTGGCGGGAGTGGGAGCAACGTTTCCCTCACCTTCCCTGGGCCTCCAATTATTATACTCTGGGGTCTGAAGGGGGCCGAATAATTTGGCACGTCCCACTTTTCAGTTTTTTATTTTTTACAAAAGTTTAAAATATCCAATAAATTTCGTTCCACTTCACGATTGTGTCCCACTTGTTGATTCTTCACCAAAAAATTCACCAAATCAGTCTTCTCCTTGTTTGAGATGGAAGTTTAGAGGGATGGCCAGGTCTTGGTAGATCTGCAGTGTTCTGATACTCCTTCCATTTCAATATGATCGCTTGCACAGTGCTCCTTGGGATGTTTAAAGTTTGGGAAATCTTTTTGTATCCAAATCCGGCTTTAAACTTCTCCACAACAGTATCACGGACCTGCCTGGTGTGTTCCTTGGTCTTCATGATGCTCTCTGCGCTTTAAACAGAACCCTGAGACTATCACAGAGCAGGTGCATTTATACGGAGACTTGATTACACACAGGTGGATTATATTTATCATTATCAGTCATTTAGGACAACATTGGATCATTCAGAGATCCTCACTGAACTTCTGGAGTGAGTTTGCTGCACTGAAAGTAAAGGGGCCGAATAATATTGCACGCCCCACTTTTCAGTTTTTTATTTTTTACAAAAGTGTAAAATAACCAATAAATTTCGTTCCACTTCACAATTGTGTCCCACTTGATGTTGATTCTTCACCAAAAAATAAAAATTTTATATCCTTATGTTTGAAGCCTGAAATGTGGCAAAAGGTTGAAAAGTTCAAGGGGGCCGAATACTTTCGCAAGGCACTATATTATATTGTGTGGGGCCACTGTGGAGCTTTATACTGGGGGGCAGTGTGGGGAGCCTATTATACTGTGTGGGGCCACTGTGGAGCATTATATTGGGGAGTGCTGTGGGGAGCATATTATATAGTGTGGGGCTTCTCAGGAGCATATTATATTGTGTGGGGGTCACTGTAGAGCATTATACTGTTGTGGGGGCAGGCTCTGAGGAGAATATTATACTGTGTGGTGCCACTGTGGAGCATTATATTGGGGGGGCACTGTGGGGAGCCTTTTATACTGTGTGGGGCATATTATATTGTGTGGGGCCACGGAGCTTTATACTGGGGGCAGTGTGGGAAGCCTATTATACTGTGTGGGGCTACTGTGGAGCATATTACATTGTGTGGGGCTTCTCGGAAGCATATTATACTCTGTGGGACCACTGTGGATCATTATACAGGAGGACTGTGGGGGAGATATTAAACTGTGTAGGGGCCACTGTGGAGCATTATACTGTGTGGGGGCAGGCTCTGGAGAGTATATTATACTGTGTGGGGCTGCTATGGAGCATTATATTGGGGGTGCACTGCGGGGAGCCTTTTATACTTTGTGGGGCTGTTGGGAAGCATATTATACTGTGTGGGGCCACTAAGGGGTATTATACTATGTGGAGGCTCTGGGGAGCATATTATACTGTGTGGAGCATTATATACCATGTGGGGCCACTGATGGGGAGCATTTTATATTGTGGATAGCACTATGGAGAATTATATACCATGTGGAGCATTATACTGTGGAGAGGCTCAAAATTCCTGCTGGCAGCCCTGTGTGCTATATTTGCATCACAGCTGCCTCACTATAATCTTGCACATACGTGTAGTGCTCCATGGCTGTCTCATTCCCCAAACAATAATGTGCATGAACTATCCATGGAGCTATTGGGGCCTTCACAGTACTATAGGGGATGACTATACTGGGAACATACTCAGTAATGCCAGATAGTCAGAACATATGTAAGATTTTAGTGAAGGAGCTGTGGTGTAGACTATTAGCAGGAAGCTGTTGGATGGGCCCTAGGACCTTCAGCCCAAAACTGGCTACTAGTGGTGGGCCCCTAGAAACAATTTCACTGGTGGGCCCTAGACATCCTAGTCTGACACTGAGCAGCAGGATGACTTCATTAGAGATGAGCGAATCAAAGCTGCATAAGTGGAATTTGATCCGAATTTCAGGAAATCTTCGATTCACTTCGATTCCGGATTTCCTCACGCTTCGATGCATCGAATCGCATTTTTTTATAAAATGGCCGCTGCACATGTTTGGTCAAGGGGCAAAGGACTCTGGGAACACGGGATCACCCACAATGCCAAGCGTGAAGCTAAACAGCAGCCAGCCGGCCCTGTGATGTCACAGCACTATAAAAACCCTCAGCCATTTTAGGTACAGTCATTTCACATTGCTCTTACTGTAGGGACAGACGTCAGCAGGAGCTAGGGAAAGACTTAGAAAACAGATAGAAGTTAAGGGAAAGAACCTTAGAAGTGTAGGGAAAGGATAGGGAGGAATTGAGAGAAGAATTTGGTTGCAGGGTCATTTATAGCAAGAATTTTAATACACATTACAGCGCAGTCACTGCCGTTATACTGCTGCTCATTACTCATACCTGTGTTTTCAAGGTGGAACACAACAAGGCACAAAAACCAGTGAATTATCATCCACTAATATCTGCACTTGTAATAAACGCCTTTAAAAAGCGTTTATTACAGATAAGGGGCTTATTCACTGTTCTTCCAAAGCATAACATTACTGGTCATTTGTCAGTACTACTGTACCAAAGAAAACTGAATTATCATCC
Organism: Leptodactylus fallax; assembly: GCA_947044405.1. NCBI lineage: Eukaryota > Metazoa > Chordata > Amphibia > Anura > Leptodactylidae > Leptodactylus > Leptodactylus fallax. The sequence goes on from CAMRHE010000901.1 coordinate 161,138, forward strand.
ACTAATATCTGCACTTATCTGTAATAAACGCCTTTTTAAAGGCGTTTATTATAAGGGACTTATTCACTGTTCTTCCAAAGCATAACATTACAAGCCATTTGTCAGTACTACTCTGCCAAAGAAAATTGAATTATCCTCCACTAATATCTGCAGTTATTTCTTCTAATGCCTTTAATGTGGGGAAAGACATAACGACCATATTCGCCATTTTGTTCCCAGTATAAAGTTGCTGGCCATTTATCAATACAGTACGGTCAAAAATCAATAATTCAATAATTCTTAGTGGTTATCACTTTTTTAAAGATGTATATTAGTGTGGAAACCCATAAGGACCATATTCACCATTTTGTTCCCAATATAAAGTTGCTGGCCATTTATCAATACAGTATTGTCAAAAAATCAATAATTCTTAGCCACAAATCTCTGCCTTTACCACACTTTTTTATAGGTGTTCATTAGTGGGGAAAGAAGTAAGGGGCATATTTGCCGTTCTCTTCAAAGTAGAAAATTACAGGCCTTTTTGCCCTGTATTTATTTCCTTTGCAATTATGTTTTTTCATCGAACAGTATGTCAGACAGAGAAGCGAGAGGCCATGCAAAGGGGAGGGCCACAGGCCTAAATGTTTCTGGCGCAGGCATAGGTCACAGCAGAGTAAGGGGGCGTGGCTACAGGGGTCATTTACAAAGGCCTGAGCTCCCAGTGTCAAGTAGCGGTCGTGTCTTGACCAGCAACCCAAGGGTTGTAGACTGGTTGACTCGGTCATCCAGTTCATCCCAAGTCACATCAGCCAAGAGTCGATGGGTTCATCAGACACAACCCTTAGTTGGCATGGCCCGGCAGCAGGCCCTGTGCCCTCACCTGTCCTCAACCTGCCTCTGTCCTTTTCTGTTCCTTCAGCTAGAGAATTACTCTATGCTGTTGGCTCAGATCCACTATACAGTGAGAAGGAGGTACTAGAGGACAGTCAGCAGTTACTGCTCAGCCAACATCTGGAGGAGACATTCACCGCTTCCTCCAGTAGGCGAGCAAGTAGTGATGAGGAGAGTGGAGTGGGAGCTGGTGTTGAGGAGGACATCAGTGACCTGCAGACAGTAGTGGACGACGACGTAACCAATCGTAATTGGGAGCTGGGTGATGAAGGGGCTTCATCGTCCTCAGGAGAAGAGGGTTATAGCTTGCGCATGAGTCAGCAGCGGAGTCAGCAGGGTGGCAGCAGTTGGAGGTCAGGAGCTAAACATGCCTGGTGTAGACCACCCGCTTTGCAGCAGCCTATCTGCCCGGAAAGCAGTGGTTCAGGGGTTTATGGAGGCAGTGGCGGTAGCAGTCAGTTACTGCGGAGTGTTGGGGGTAAAATCACCTACTCAGCGGTGTAGCAGTTTTTTGTTAAGCTGTCGGGGGAGGTGAAAATGGCCGTATGTTCAATCTGTGGGCAGAAGGTGAAGTGTGTCCAGGGTGCCAATGTTGGCACCACAGCCCTGCGTCACTGTATGGCCTCCTCATGCTGTTGCCACCTCCTCACTCTTCCACTGCGTCACTGTATGCCCTCCTAAGGCTGTTGCTTCCTCCACATTATATCAACTTGCCACTCTATGGCCTACTCACGCTGCTGCCACCTCCACCTCTACCACTGGGTCACTGTATGGCCTCCTCACACTGCTGCCACATCTTCATTCTGCCACTGGGTCACTGTATGGCCTCCTAAGGCTGCTGACACCTTTACAATGTCACTGGGTCACTGTATGTCCTCCTCATGCTGCTTCCACTGGGTCGCTCTGTCACCGAGTCACTGTATGGCCTCCTAAGGCTGCTGACACCTCCACCTCTGCCACCAGGTCACTGTATGTCCTCCTCATGCTGCTGCAAACTTCACATTATGTCGCCTTGCCACTCTGTGTCCTCCTCATGCTGCTGCCAACTCCACATTGTCGCCTTGTCACCAGCAACTTGGCCAGGTGATGCCGCTTCTGCCTCCATATTCTCACGCCATTGGTCCTGCAACAATGTCCACCTCATCCTCCACTGTTTCCTCAGCCTCCACTGCAGGGACAATTCACAGTGCTCTTCCAGCATACCACATGTGCAGGGCACAGCGGTGTCATGCCATTCTACACCTCGTTTGTCTGAGCGAACAAAGTCACACAGCGGAGGAACTGGGTCACTATATGTCCTGCTCATGCTGCTTCCACTGGATCGCTCTGACACTGGGTCACTGTATGGCCTCCTAAGGCTGCTGACACCTCCACACTCTGTTACCTCACTGGGTCACTGTATGTCCTCCTCATGCTGTTTCCACTGGGTAACTCTGTGTCCTCCTCATGCTGCTGCCACTGGGTCACTGTATGGCCTCCTCATGCTGCTTCCACTAGGTCACTCTGCGTTCTCCTCATGCCGTTGCCAACGGGTCACTGTATGCCCTCATGCTGCTGCCCTTGGTTCATTGTATGCCCTCCTCATGCTGCTGCCACTACTGGGTCACTGTATGTCCTCTTCATGCCACTGCCACTGGGTCACTGTATGCCCTCCTCATGCCTTTTCCACTGGGTCACTGTATGGCCTCTTCATGCTGCTGCCACTGGGTCACTGTATGGCCTCCTCATGCTGCTGCCACCTGCACATTATGTCGCCTTGCTACTCTGTAGACATCTATGTGGAATCGGCAGACGACGGTGTAAAAACAGTGCGCTCTTTCACGCTATAGTAGGATGTTGGGCATCTGCACGGTTGTACCTGGCACTAACATGGACCTGTAAGGTTGAGTTCACACTTGAATTAGTTGGGATTAGCCAGAATCCCCATCCACTTTGCAAGTAATGTAAAATGCAGCATTTTTTGCCGTGGGTCTCCGGCCTCAAGGTTTATAGTATATTTATGTTTTTACATACAGCTGAGCATGATTACTTTAGGAATAAAAAACAAAACAAAAAAAAAAAACACATTCAGCTCAATTGAATACTCCATGCATGCTGTTAAAGAGGACCTTTCACGTCCTCATAGATGTGCGGTATTATATACAGGTAGAAAGTTGACAATACGCCCCGGTGATGGAGATATTGTTGCTGTTAGTTTCGGCACCGATGTGTCCCCACTGTCAAAAGCTCAGGCCTTAATGCTCAGTGTCATTGCTGGGCGATAAGGAATGCCCCCTGGCAGTACAAGTCTATGGAAGAGTACTGTTGGGTGGAGGGGGTAGACGTTCCTCACAGCCCAAAAATTATGCTAGGCTTTAAGGCTCGCCCTTCTGACAGTGAGGAGATATCGGTGCAGAAACTAAGAGCACCGATATCTCCTGAAGCGGGGCGCATACCGGGAAAGCCAATGCAGCATCCCAGAGGCTGCTGCTTTTAATTGTTTGTATTTTGTGCCTCTAGGTTGTGTTGGTACGTTCCGTGTTCTATGTTGAATATATTGTTATGCAGCTTTTCCCTATTCTTTCTCCCCTGCAGTGTTCAAACCTGGCCTATCACAGTCCACTTGGCGGGGTTGTGGGAGACTCCGTCTCCACGGTAACTGTTGGCCTGAGTTGAGTTTAGTCAGTTCAGTGTAACAGTGAGGGTGTGCAGAGTGTTCCTGTCCCCAGAAGCTGAACTTTGGCCAACGGTCAGCCATCATAGCCTCCAGAAGGAGTATTATCAGCCCCAGAGACAGCCCGGAGTAGTGATTCGGCTGTCTATAATTTTGGACCTTTTTGGTGCCGTGCCAGGAAGAACAGGAGAGGACCCTGACAGGAGGACCATGTCGGGCCTAGTCTTCAGGTAACCAGAATCCTGTCTGGCCTCCCTGTACCACCACTCTCCCTAGCATCCATCTCAGGGAGAGGCACGAGAGGAGGAGTAGTGGAGAACAAGACTGTGATAGTTATCCCTGGGCCCCCTCCTAGAACCAACGCTGGGGAATTGGACACTGTACTACTACCCCCATTTGGAAGCTGCCAGTTTGCTGTTACCAGTTGTTGTAATAAACTGTTCCCTGTTTGACCGTTACCATCTGGCTGCTTGAGACGTGCCTGCATCACCATCAGGGCCCTTCCGACTTCCATCACACCGGCTCAGAGAGGAGAGGTCCCCTTTCCAATAGAAAGCGCCCAGGGGGAAACGACTACTACCACCACCATCCGATAGTGCTGCAGGACCCCCCCTCAACTCTGCCCAGGAGTGGGACTGGAGTGGTTGGTAAGTGTACTCGGCCTAGTAGGTGGCTCATCTTCCGCCTCTACAACTCCCATCCTCTGGTCTCCTCCATCTGGGTTGCGGCACCAACAGTGCGCTGAATTCAAGTTTGTTCTTATGAACAAACTTTTAGTCAATCTTTGGCCTGTGTAAATGAGTCTAAAGGCCTAGTCCACACTTACCGTGCATTATCCATTATGTCTCCATTTTATGCCACCAAGATGTTTGCCAGAACATTTAAAGTTGTATCTGAACACTTGACTGAAAACAGTAGAGCTCTTTATGTGTGTAGGATGAAAACAGTCCCATCTGAGGTACAGTGCCTTGCGAAAGTATTCGGCCCCCTTGAACTTTTCAACCTTTTGCCACATTTCAGGCTTCAAACATAAGGATATAAAATTTTAATTTTTTGGTGAAGAATCAACATCAAGTGGGACACAATTGTGGTGGAACGAAATTTATTGGTTATTTTAAACTTTTGTAAAAAATAAAAAACTGAAAAGTGGGGCGTGCAATATTATTTGGTCCCTTTACTTTCAGTGCAGCAAACTCACTCCAGAAGTTCAGTGAGGATCTCTGAATGATCCAATGTTGTCCTAAATGACTGATAATGATAAATATAATCCACCTGTGTGTAATCAAGTCTCCGTATAAATGCACCTGCTCTGTGATAGTCTCAGGGTTCTGTTTAAAGCGCAGAGAGCATCATGAAGACCAAGGAACACACCAGGCAGGTCCGTGATACTGTTGTGGAGAAGTTTAAAGCCGGATTTGGATACAAAAAGATTTCCCAAACTTTAAACATCCCAAGAAGCACTGTGCAAGCGATCATATTGAAATGGAAGGAGTATCAGACCACTGCAGATCTACCAAGACCCGGCCATCCCTCTAAACTTCCATCTCAAACAAGGAGAAGACTGATCAGAGATGCAGCCAAGAGGACCATGATCACTCTGGATGAACTGCAGAGATCTATAGCTGAGGTGGGAGAGTCTGTCCATAGGACATCAATCAGTCATACACTGCACAAATATGGCCTTTATGGAAGAGTGGCAAGAAGAAAGCCATTTCTCAAAGATATCCATAAAAAGTCTTGTTTAAAGTTTGCCACAAGCCATCTGGGAGACATACCAAACATGTGGAAGAAGGTGCTCTGGTCAGGTGAAACCAAAATCGAACTTTTTGGCCACAATGCAAAACGATATGTTTGGTGTAAAAGCAACACAGCTCATCACCCTGAACACACCATCCCCACTGTCAAACATGGTGGTGGCAGCATCATGGTTTGGGCCTGCTTTTCTTCAGCAGGGACAGGGAAGATGGTTAAAATTGATGGGAAGATGGATGGAGCCAAATACAGGACCATTCTGGAAGAAAACCTGTTGGAGTCTGCAAAAGACCTGAGACTGGGACGGAGATTTATCTTCCAACAAGACAATGATCCCAAACATAAAGCAAAATCTACAATGGAATGGTTCACAAATAAACGTATCCAGGTGTTAGAATGGCCAAGTCAAAGTTCAGACCTGAATCCAATCGAGAATCTGTGGAAAGAGCTGAAAACTGCTGTTCACAAACGCTCTCCATCCAACCTCACTGAGCTCCAGCTGTTTTCCAAGGAAGAATGGGCAAGAATTTCTGTCTCTCGATGTGCAAAACTGACAGAGACATACCCCAAGCGACTTGCAGCTGTAATCGCAGCAAAAGGTGGCGCTACAAAGTATTAACTTAAGGGGGCCGAATAATTTGGCACGCCCCACTTTTCAGTTTTTTATTTTTTACAAAAGTTTAAAATATCCAATAAATTTCGTTCCACTTCACGATTGTGTCCCACTTGTTGATTCTTCACCAAAAAATTAAAATTTTATGTCTTTATGTTTGAAGCCTGAAATGTGGCAAAAGGTTGAAAAGTTCAAGGGGGCCGAATACTTTTGCAAGGCACTGTATGTTGAGCAGTCATTTGCTTTCAATAAAATGATGTCTCAATTTTGTTGTTCTGTATTTTGGTGGTTGTGGCTTATGGCTATGTGACAGACTTGTTAATGGGGTATTCCCATGAACATAATCATATCTATATTTGTAGATAAGTAAAAGTTAAACATTTTTGCAAATATAAGTAGTTAAAAACTCTGCAGAGTTTTAAAGATTTTCTCTAACTATATTAGTGATGGTAGTCTGTTTTCCTGATCGGTTGCCAATGGATACGACCACAAATGCAGAAACTTTCTATGGTCTGGGACTTGTCAGGAACCGAGCAATGATTTTCTTATTGTAGCTGGTTTATCAGGCAGGTACACTACATGTATCAGAAGATATCCTGGCAACAATAAGGAAGTCATGGCTAATTTTCTGAGCTTAGAAAGGTCCTGCATTCATGGTCGTATCCATTGGCAACCGATCAAGACAACAACTTGTGACCACAAGATATTTAGAGAAAATCTTTAAATCTCTGCAAAATGTTTAATTACTTATTTTTGCAAAAAATGCTTAACTTTTAATTATCTACAAATTTAAAAATGGTTATGTTCGTGGGAATACCCCTTTAAGTGGTCAGTCTTCTGGAAATAATTAACTCCTTGCTGCCTGTGCCAATTAACCCCTTTCATGCCTTGTATAGCACATCTAGTGTACTATAGAGCCATACAACTCATTGTGTGAATTTTATCAGTGAGGTCTTGTTTGCTGTATGCATTTGTAGGTTCAAGTGAACAGGCAGCGATGTTGTAGTGCCTTATATGTTGTAAAAGTGGATGTTAGTCATGTAAGCTGCTGTTATATCACAACACTGTGTCTCTATTTCAATAGTTTTTTATTTTCCAGAAAAAGGAGATGAACTCAGTTGTATAAGTGAATGTAGCAAACAGTTGTTTTACAAAAAGAAAATTTACAGCAAATTGCATTAGGTTATGAAATATTTGATAGTTTATTTACTAAGTTAGTTCAGTCATATTAGTGCTGTTTACAAAGGTTCAATAGTATTCAAATGTTTGACAGTGGAGTACATCCAATAACCATTGAATAGTTTCTTCAACTTATACTGAAAGGGGTTTTCCAGGCAAAAATGGACGAAAAGTTTATTTTTAAAATCAGCCGGGGCAGTGAAGAAAAAAAAAAAAAAAAATCATACTCACCTTTCCACGGTGTTCCGGTGTCTCCCAGGGCGATCCAGTCCTCTTGGTCCGTTGTTATCTTCCGGGCAGAAATTCACGCCACACGTGACCAGCGGCCTCAGCGAAGGACATGTGATGTCACTACCTGTGACATCTTCGGTCTCTGCCTGAGGCAGCTGATTGGCCTCAGTGGTCATGTGACCGCTGAGGCAAATCAGCGGCTTCAGTGGAAGGGATTTGGGATGTCACAGTGTAACACCCCAGAATGGATGTTACCACTCCTACGTCCAGCTGGTATCTTTATCTGCTAACCCAATGCCATTTTATGCATTTTCTTTCCAGGTCCTCCACCAATGTGCATTTATTATAATGTTATGTACCTGTATTACATGTAGTGTGCCTGGTTCACAGCAGGTGGCAGCAAACTGGAAGAGTTATCTTAGAATGGAACCTTCCATTTAACTAAAAATCCCCCTCTAAAGCGTAGTAGAGGATTCTTTTTCCTCTACAGCCCGGGTGGGGACCAGTTAGAACCAGTTAGTCTAAGTCAAGGTCTGGAGGAGTGCGGATTGAGACTCTATCTTGGAGCTGCCAGGAGTCAAGTTCCCTGGCACAACTGAGAGTCAGACTACAGACAGAAGTGTAGCTCACCAGTTTTATATGCTAAAGCCTGCTGGAGCCAAGACAGAGCCTGAATCTGTTTGGAAAACTGTTTTTTCAAGTAAAGCTGCTGATCAACTTCATCTTAAGGTCTGGACTCAAGTTATTCCTCAATCCCTCAATTATTCCTCCTATTTATTGCATCGGAGCCAAAGCCTGGGGTCTAGCTGTATCCAGGTAGGAGCACCGTGACACACAATAAGACTCATATAGGCCGTAACATACCACTTGGCATTCCTATACCTGGGACGAGCGACATAGAAGGCCCTAGGGGGAGGCGTCACCGTTGCAACAGCCAGTGAGCAGTTTCACTTTGAGAGAGCGCCAGAGCAGCAGGACCAGACCGTGCTGGGAGGACTCTGGAGCCCTGGGAACAGGTGAGTATGATTTTTTTTTTTTTTTTATTATTTTCACTTCCCCCTGTTTAAAATATAAAAAATGTGCCTGGACAACCTCTTTAAAGAACTAGAGGGGGATGGATCAGTAGAGTTTTATACATTGCATATAAGTGAGGAGCTGACGATGTCTTGAAGTATTCTAAAATGGGAGAGACGATGCCAAGCTTGATGACTTCCAGCAAAGGCAGTTTTCCAAAAATTTCTGATGTCTATGTTGGCTAAAGGCATATACAGTATATATTCGTAATGGTAATTTTTATTAACTTTGTCACTCACTATATAACTATATCAAAATGGTATTTCTTTGTGGTACAGTAAGTTTTTGTGACATCACATGTGAGTAAAAATGGGTTTTAGTCAATGTAAAGTAAGCTGACATTGCAAGTGCGTTTGAACAGGTAACATTTTGTGACATCTCAGTTGTAGTAGGGGGTTTCAGTAAGAGGGATTCAGTCACAGATGGGATTTTATTTATTTTTTTACATTTTTAACAGGTTCCCTACTTTCATTTGTTATAACTGGAGTGTGGCATATGGGTTTTACTTGTGTTTTTATAGTCTATCCTCAGGAAAGGTTATCAATATCTGATTGGGCGGGGGGGGGGGGGGCTAACAACTGGTCCCCACATCGATCAGCTGTTTGGGAGTGCTATTGGCCTCGGTAGTATAAAATGCATAGAGCCTGAACCAGAGGGCACCATACATTATATAATGGGTGTGCAAAGTTACATTTCACAGCCACTAGACTTTGTAGGAAGCTTTATGCTCCAGCTCAGTATACTGTATAGTACTGGGATCAGCTAAAGTTTTCAACAGCTGATTGGTGTTGGCCACCTTAACAATCAAATGTTGATGGCTAGAAAAACACCTTTAGGCTAAGGCCCCACGTAGTGAGCCGCAGAAAAAAAGCGCTGCGGGAAAAACTGCAGCGGCAACACATCACGGTTTTTCCAGCAGCGTTTTTTTACAGAAAGTCTGCAGATATTTCCTCTCTGGACTTTCTGCTTCCATTATACCTATAGGGAAACTGCCGGTGTTTCTGTAGGTATAATTGACATGCTGCGATTTCCAAAACCGTGGTGGTTTTGGAAATTGCAGTGTGTTCGCTGTGTGTATTTTTCACATGTGGGGATGGGATTCACTATGTGGGGCCCTGGCCTCGAGGTGAAGGCTTTGAATCATGTGAACTCTAAATCAATAGGGCTGTTGAGATCCCTGAGGTCTGTCACGAGATGTTCCACTTTACTGACTCCAGAAATCAAGATCCAACTCAAGACATATAAGTTCCCATTACACAAAAGAAATCTGATCTGTGGGGAAGCTCAATTGTATGCTTCGATAATGGAGCTGACTCTCCTGAACCTATGAGGTTAACTGTAGAGGATCCTAACAGGTAGGATGTCTACCAGAGGACTGAGACCAGAACCCAGTTCTGAGGTGGAGTTGGCTGTCCTTCCAATCAGAACCAACAAAGTAACAAGTCTGCTGGAGGAAGAGAAGGTAGTAAAAATGTGGGTCAAAAGCTCCTCTACTCTTTGAGCCAGAAGAGAAATTTTATCACCAGTTACATAAATTGGGTGATGGTGGATTACCATATCAATGTCCAAATACCAATCTCTATCAGTGCAATACTCTTAATGCAGACAGGGTTTGTTAGAGAGTCAGCTGTAAGAGATTCGGTAGCAGGACAGTTGTCTCCTGGAGTAATCAGCTTGCTGTTGCAGGAACACAAGTAAATGGCAGGTCACATGGAAGATTATGGTACAACTGACCACAGATAGTTTTATTTTCAAGTTGCCATAAAAGAAACTTCACAAAACAAGTAAAACAAAATGATATGCCTCTCTGGCTTTAACAACACAAAAGATATTATCTTAACTAGACATAGGCCTAATGTCTGAAATTATGTTATTGCAATTACACATGTTTTGTTATACACATGCTTATTCCCTTTGTGCGTATTGGAACAACACAGAAAACAGGAAAAAAAAAGCGCAAAAATTATATGATTTCACGCAAAACTCCAAAAAAGGACCGGACAAAATTACTGGCATCCTCAACTTAACATTTGGTTGCACAACCTTTGTAAAAAAATAACTGAAATCATTTGCTTCCTATATCTATCCACAAGCTTCTTACACCTCTCAACTGAAATTTTGAACAACTCTTCTTTTGCAAACTGCTCCAGGTTCTCTCATATTTGAAGGGTTCCTTCTCCCAACAGCAATTTTAAGATCTCTCCACAGGTGTTCAATGGGATTTAGATCTGGACTCATTGCTGGCCACTTCAGAACTCTCCAGCGCTTCGTTTCCATCCATTTCTGGGTGCTTTTTGAAGTATGTTTGGGGTCATTGTCCTGCATTGGGAACCAAAGTCCTTTGGTAATAATCTTCAGATTTCATGATTCCTTGCACACAGTCAAGACACCCAGTGCCAGAGACAGCAAAACAACCCCAAAACATCTTTGGACCTCCACCACATTGGACTATTGGTACTGTGTTCTTTTCTTTGTAGGCCTCATTCTGTTTTCAGTAAATAGTAGAATGATGTGCCTTACTAAAAAGCTCTATCTTGGTCTCATCTGTCCACAAGACGTTTCACCTAGAAAATCCAGTCTGATCTGGTCAGGCATAGCTGCTGCAGAATGAGAGAGGGCATGATAATGTAATTGTTTTCCTTGAATTACAGGAAAAGCAGCAAATAACTATGGATTCCTTCAGGGGCATAACTAGCAAAGACCAGTCCACATAGTAAACTTTTGACTGGGAACTCCATGTACATAAACAGTATAGTTTCCTCTTTACTGGCGCACACACAGTAAAACGCCACTTTCCTGGCCCCCACACGATAAAAATGCCCCCTTTTACTGGTCACCACATGGTCTAAGGCTCCCTTTATTGACCTCCACACATACATGAGGCCTTATGGCATGCTGTGTGGATCAGATCCAATATGAAAGAGGTATGAGATTTTCCTTTGAAAATCTTCGAATACTGTACATTACTAGTTTTTTTTTAAAAAAAGGGGTGTGGAGGAGTAGGAGGGATTAAAAATACATCACACACAAATTATGTGACTATCCTACTCAAATAGACATTAATGCTACTGAGGTCACGGATTGTTTACACAAATGATGTGGGTAGGGGGATCAATAAAATCTCATGTAATTAGGAAACATTTAGTAATAAAGCTTTCACAGTAGAAATATGTTCTTTTTATTTTACTTTTTGTGTGAACTTGAATATAGAAAAGGTTGTAAATCCTCCTTCAAATCTCTCCCATCACCAATAGAGTTTTACATCCAAAGTAATAAATATCCATTGACTGGTGGGTGTTGAAAAGAAATGAATGTAGTGACTGATAAGATAAGTGATGACTAAGTGATGACAAGCATAAATGTAGTTCTTTATCCGGTTCTTTTTGTGTATGGAAGTACTTTATTTTCTAGAAAAACAATTTTGAAGGTAAAAGTTTAGTTTTGTTTTTTATCCTACCATAAAATGCAACTCATAGTGGCCACATGTTGTTATGTTAGTGATTTTGCAAAAAAAAACAGTTGGATTCAACTCAACCAGCCGGGCTGCCACTTTCTTCTTCCTCAGCAAGGGCCTACCATGTATACTGGCAACACAAACCTCCATGTTTATCATTAATTTCATACAGTAAGATTTATTAGTATCGGTGACCTATCCTAAAGATAGGTCAGTATCTTACGTCTGGAAAACCTGTTTGAGGCTAAGGTCCCACGTAGTAGGCCACAGCCAAAAAGCGCTGCACGAAAAAACGCGGCAAACGCATTGAGGTTTTCCTGCAGCGCTTTTCACAGACTTTCTTCTTCAATCATACGTATATGTATTCTTGAAAGGGAGTGCTTAGCCATTAAGTGGGCCCTAGAATCCCTGACAACAACATGTTGGGCCAACACTTCAGGCTAACTACCGATCACTCCCCTCTTATGTGGATGTGTCAGTCCAAAGAGAGAATTGCTAGTTACCAGATGGTTTCTCACTCAAAATTTTACATTTTAAGTGGAGCACAGGTCAGGCAAGCTATAGGGGAACGCAGATGGAGAATCTGAGGCTTTTCTGGGGATGGGGTTCACATTTGTTCAGCAGTTTCGGAAGCTATCTCAGTAATTATTCTGGAGCGCCTCCTTTGGGGTCGCTCATCACTGGATGATGAGGAGGAGGAAAAATAGAGGAATGGGTCATTTTCGTCTTCTCCCTCTCTGGCCACATCAGTGTCAGAGGCCCGTAAGGCATGCGCCTCTTCTGCTGAATATCTTCTTCGGGACGTTTGGGAGCTTTGGGTAACTTTGGACATTTTTTATATGTGTTGTGTTTTTTACACATGTACAGTAGGGAAAAAAAAGTATTTAGTCAGCCATCAATTGTGCAAGTTCTCCCACTTAAAAAGATGAGAGGCCTGTAATTAACATCATAGGTAAACCTCAACTATGAGAGACAAAATGAGAAAACATATCTAGAAAAATCACATTGTCAGATTTTTTAAGAATTTATTTGCAAATTATGGTGGAAAATAAGTATTTGGTCACCTACAAACAAGCAAGATTTCTGGCTCTCACAGACCTGTAACTTCTTCTTTAAGAGGCTCCTCTGTCCTCCACTCATTACCTGTAGTAATGGTACCTGTTTGAAATTGTTATCAGTATAAAAGACACCTGTCCACAACCTCAAACAGTCACACTCCAAACTCCACTATGGTGAAGACCAAAGAGCTGTGGAAGGACATCAGAAACAAAATTGTAGACCTGCACCAGGCTGGTAAGACTGAATCTGCAATAGGCAAGCAGCTTGGTGTGAAGAAATCAACTGTGGGAGCAATAATTAGAAAATGGAAGACATAAAAGACCACTGATAATCTCCCTCGATCAGGGGCTCCACGCAAGATCTCACCCCGTGGGGTCAGAATGATCACAAGAACAGTGAGCAAAAATCTCAGAACCACACGGGAGGACCTAGTGAATGACCTTCAGAAAGCTGGGACTAACGTAACAAAGGCTACCGTCAGTAACACACTACACCACTAGGGACTCAGATCCTGCAGTGCCAGACGTGTCCCCCTGCTTAAGCCAATACATATCCAGGCCCGTGTAAAGTTTGCTAGAGAGCATTTGGATGTTCCAGAAGAATATTGGGAGAATGTCATATGGTCATATGAAACCAAAGAGAACTGTTTGCTAGAAACACAACTCGTCGTGTTTGGAGGAGAGTGAATGCTGAGTTGCATCCAAAGAACACCATACCTACTGTGAAGCATGGGGTGGCAACATCATGCTTTAGGGCTGTTTCTCTGCAAAGGGACTAGGACGACTGATCGGTGTACATGAAAGAATGAATGGGGCCATGTATCATGAGATTTTGAGTGCAAACCTCCTTCCATCAGCAAGGGCATTGAAGATGAAACGTGGTTGGGTCTTTCAGCATGACAATGATCCCAAGCACACCACCAGGGCAACAAAGGAGTGGCTTCGTAAGAAGCATTTCAAGGTCCTGGAGTGGCCTAGCCAGTCTCCAGATCTCAACCCCATAGAAAACCTTTGGAGGGAGTTGAAAGTCCGTGTTGCCCAGCGACAGCCCCAAAACATCACTGCTCTAAAGGAGATCTGCATGGAGGAATGGGCCAACATACCAGCAACAGTGTGTGCCAACCTTGGGAAGACTTACAGAAAACGTTTGACCTCTGTCATTGCCAACAAAGGATATATAACAAAGTATTGAGATGAACTTTTGTTATTAACCAAATACTTATTTTCCACCATAATTTGCAAATAAATTCTTTAAAAATCATACAATGTGATTTTCTGGATTTGTTTTCTCATTTTGCCTCTCATAGTTGAGATCTACCTATGATGTCAATTACAGGCCTCTCTCATCGTTTTAAGTGGGAGAACTTGCACAATTGATGGCTGACTAAATACTTTTTTCCACACTGTATAGAAACTTTTAATTTTGATTATTACAAAAAAAAAAAAAAAAAAAAACTGCACCTAAAAATTGAGAAATGTATATCACTGACCAGCGCTTAGCGTGGCAGGACGGACACAAGAAGACGGCTTGTGTGTGTGCTACAGTAAAAAAAAAGACTCTGTCCTAAAAGCCATCTAAAATGTTTCTATATAGACTTCTATCTATATTTATAGCAATTCTAACTAAAATTAAGATTATTACAAAAGGAAAAAAAATCTGCAGCCAAAAAAAAAAAAATTGAGCAGAGGCCCAATCAGTAACTTATGTCACTGAACAGAGCTCTGCGATCCCCGAGTCTGGGGACACAGTGACCACTGCCCGTTGTGCCATAATATTATGGCACGTCGCCATAAGACCCAGGCAGCTGCGCCGTAATGGCACAGCGCTTGTCGCCTAAGGGTTAAACAAGACGTAGTGCGTAGTGTCTTATGCTGCAGGTTTTGAACATCCAGTATGTCAATTATTGCTGCATGTTCGCCTGCAGATTCCTGCAGCTGTAGCAAATGCCAGCTGTTTTGGATTGCTTTTACTGCTGGTGGGTCTGCTGCCGGTTGTCTGGTGCCGGACATCCTGCAGCAGACCTGATTCTTGCCTTAGACTTAGTCTAAGGCTAAGGCCCCACGATGTGGAAAAGCTGATTTTTTTTGTTGCAGATTTTGCTGTTTTTTTTTTACTCAAAGCCAGGTGTGGATTGAGAAGAAACAAGAAATATAAGAGCTTCCTTTATATTTTGCATTCATTCAGTAGCCACTCCTGGTTTTGGCTCAAAAAAATGCAACAAAATCTGCAAAGCCACTAGGAGGCTGACACTAGGAGAATGCAAAGCTGTCGGCTCCGCCTCTGGGCTATACCCTTCTCACAGACACTGTGCTAGTCAGTTTGTACCACAGCAGTAGGAGAAAGACACCAAAGAGCAAAAAAGAGCACGGAACCAACAAACAGCAACATGTCCTGCACCTGAAAAAGAATCAAAACAGCTCGGGCAGGAACAACAGGAAAAAAGCAAGGGTGGGATCTGTGTCCCCCAGTGAATACAACGAGAAAAGGGTTTTCTCGCTTATTTCACTGGGGAAAACAGCACCATGGGATGTTCAAAAGCAGGGCCAGAGGGCGGGAATCATGCGAACAACCCAGCGCACTGTCGCCTGCAGAACCTCACGGCCGAACCATGCGTCGGCAGAGGTCACAGAACGGACCTGGGAAAACATTAGAGAAAGTATGAATGAAGCCCAGGTGGCAGCCCGCTGACTTGGACAGCAGAAAACTGATGCAGATCAGCACAGGAGGCCTCAACAGTTCTCAGAGAGAGCCGACACATGGAAGGGCAGAGCCCAACCCCTAAGTCGATAGGCCTCCTAGATCGCAGACCGGAGTAATCGGGAGATGGAAGTCCAGGAAGCACGTAGGTCCTAGTGAGGGTCCCCCAGGGATGACAAAAAAGCATCAGAATGATGGAAAGAGTCTGAGAGAGCCAAATAGACCCAAATGGCCCAGACGACATCCAGGCAGGGAAGAGAAACGCCAGCATGGATGCTTGATGACCGGGCAGAATGATGGCAAGCTACGCCCTGTAGATGACAAAGGAGGAAACCACCTTAGGCAGAAGGGCAGAGGTGGACAAAGGACAACCTTGTCTATGTGAAGAACCCGAAGGGAGGTTTCTGGCACAGAGACCCTGCATATGGAGGCAATGGCCACCAGTTAAGCGACCTTCCAGGCCAGAAGGCAAAAGGGGGCAACCCTGCAAAGGCTGGAAGGGGGAGCCTGATGCATCACGAGGGGAGAGTACGCCACTCCCTGTAGGAAAGTCTTTACCTGAGGCTGGAAGGCCAGGGTCCTCAGAAAAGGAACTGAGAGGGCAGAGACCTGTCCTTCAAGAGAAGAAAGCCAAGACCGTGATCCAGACCAGGCACGGCGGGGCCAAGTCGGATGCACCAGGAAGGCCAGAAACCCCTTCGGGCTGAAGCTTCTTGAAATCCTAAGAAGAAGAGGAGGGAAAAGGTGCAGAAGGAAGTCTGACCTGGGAATCACAAGAACGACAGCGGCAATGGCCCGAGGGCCCAGGGACCTGGCCACGAGGCAGGGGAACCTGTGACTCAGGAGGCAGACGAATAGGCCGACACGCCCCACGGGGAGCACAGCCAGAGTACGACCTACGGAAGATGCAACACTCTCCCGGGAACTTTTCCTCAGCTAGGTCGTGAGACACTCCACCCACTGAAGAAGGTGGGAAGCTTCTTAGAAATGCCGCATGGCACCAGGGACACCCCGGAAGGCCCAAGTAAGCGACTGCGGTGGAGTTGTCGGCCTGGACTCTGACCGGACGCCCTAGAAGGAGAGAGATCCAATGAGACAAGGTTAGGAAGATGGCCCCCCCTTCCAGATTTAGATCAGGAGGAGGACTCCGCTTGGACCACAGGCCCTGAACTGTCAAGGCACCGAAGACTGCTCTCCAGCCGCAAGACTAGCATCAGGGGGACAACCTGTGAAAGGATTTGGATGAATTTGGTCCTCCTGCCTACACTCCTGACACCCTTGGATGCCTGCTGGTTCCTGCTGCTGCTGTACACCCAGAGAGGAACCCTCTGTGAAACAGTTCCAATGCACGATATGGTAATTGTGGCCTAGCACACAACTCCCCAAGGTGAGTCATACCTTAAGTCCTACCATTACTTTTAGTGTCAAACAGTATTACACTTAAGCTAACCTGCGAAAGGATGGGGAGGAAAATTCCTCGAGAGAGACCCGGAGAGGCAAGGCGAGCCAACAGGTGAACCCGGAAAGACAGGAGAAACAGGCAGACGAGCTGGACTACAAGGGTCCGGTAGGAACTGACCCAAAGGGAGAACCTCAAAGGCCAAGACCATCATGCCTAGGACTCGCAGGCAGAAGTGAAGTGAGCAGAAAGAGAACCTCTGAAGGCAGGGCACAAAAAAAAAATGACTAGGAGCATATCGTGCATCATTCCCTGGGATTCCAGGGGCTGAGAAGACACAAGTCAGGACTTTTACCTGCTGATGAGCCAGCGAAATCAGCGAAGGGGCCCAAGGTGATCCACAAGCTGGTCATAATGTCTATCCTGGGGGAGGCTTGAACCCGGAGGACATTCAGGCACAACAGAGATAATAATATAATAATACATTTTATTTACATAGCGCCATCATATTCCACAGCACTGTACAACTTGTAGGGTTCAAGTACTGACAAAAAAGATACATTACAAAGAAATAGTCAATTCACACACTGGGACTGAGGGCCCTGCTCGCAAGAGCTTACAATCTATGAGGTAGAGGGGGTGACACAAGAGGTAGCAGGGGCGGCAATAGACGTAGCATTGTTTATACAATGGTCAGGCAATTGTGTAATAGAGGTTACTGTCATTACACATACAGTGCCTTGCGAAAGTATTCGGCCCCCTTGAACTTTTCAACCTTTTGCCACATTTCAGGCTTCAAACATAAGGATATAAAATTTTTATTTTTTGGTGAAGAATCAACAACAAGTGGGACACAATTGTGAAGTGGAATGAAATTTATTGGTTATTTTAAACTTTTGTAAAAAATACAAAACTGAAAAGTGGGACGTGCAATATTATTCGGCCCCTTGACTTTCAGTGCAGCAAACTCACTCCAGAAGTTCAGTGAGGATCTCTGAATGATCCAATGTTGTCCTAAATGACTGATGATGATAAATATAATCCACCTGTGTGTAATCAAGTCTCCGTATAAATGCACCTGCTCTGTGATAGTCTCAGGGTTCTGTTTAAAGTGCAGAGAGCATCATGAAGACCAAGGAACACACCAGGCAGGTCCGTGATACTGTTGTGGAGAAGTTTAAAGCCGGATTTGGATACAAAAAGATTTCCCAAACTTTAAACATCTCAAGGAGCACTGTGCAAGCGATCATATTGAAATGGAAGGAGTATCAGAACACTGCAAATCTACCAAGACCCGGCCGTCCCTCTAAACTTTCATCTCAAACAAGCAGAAGACTGATCAGAGATGCAGCCAAGAGGCCCAAGATCACTCTGGATGAACTGCAGAGATCTACAGCTGAGGTGGGAGAGTCTGTCCATAGGACAACAATCAGTTGCACACTGCACAAATCTGGCCTTTATGGAAGAGTGGCAAGAAGAAAGCCATTTCTCAAAGATATCCATAAAAAGTCTCGTTTAAAGTTTGCCACAAGTCACCTGGGAGACACACCAAACATGTGGAAGAAGGTGCTCTGGTCAGATGAAACCAAAATCGAACTTTTTGGCCACAATGCAAAACGATATGTTTGGCGTAAAAGCAACACAGCTCATCACCCTGAACACACCATCCCCACTGTCAAACATGGTGGTGGCAGCATCATGGTTTGGGCCTGCTTTTCTTCAGCAGGGACAGGGAAGATGGTTAAAATTGATGGGAAGATGGATGGAGCCAAATACAGGACCATTCTGGAAGAAAACCTGTTGGAGTCTGCAAAAGACCTGAGACTGGGACGGAGATTTATCTTCCAACAAGACAATGATCCCAAACATAAAGCAAAATCTACAATGGAATGGTTCACAAATAAATGTATCCAGGTATTAGAATGGCCAAGTCAAAGTCTAGACCTGAATCCAATCGAGAATCTGTGAAAAGAGCTGAAAACTGCTGTTCACAAACGCTCTCCATCCAACCTCATTGAGCTCCAGCTGTTTTCCAAGGAAGAATGGGCAAGAATTTCAGTTTCTCGATGTGCAAAACGGATAGAGACATACCCCAAGCGACTTGCAGCTGTAATCGCAGCAAAAGGTGGCGCTACAAAGTATTAACTTAAGGGTGCCGAATAATTTGGCACGCCCCACTTTTCAGTTTTTATTTTTTAGAAAAGTTTAAAATATCCAATAAATTTTGTTCCACTTCACGATTGTGTCCCATTTGTTGTTGATTCTTCACCAAAAAATTTAAATTTTATATCCTTATGTTTGAAGCTTGAAATGTGGAAAAGGTTGAAAAGTTCAAGGGGGCCAAATACTTTCACAAGGAGCTGTAAATGCAAGAAAATCATTAGTAAATGATATCATCACTAGCAGCAGAACAATCCCTTCAGTAATTGTATAACCCACTTGTAAATTGGTCATACATTTTAGATAGCTGAACATTCAGGGGACAGCTACAGTACATTAGCTGTCTTACGCCATATTCACACAACACAATACAAGCAAAGATCCACAATTATATGACAAATAAAGCTTAACATTTAATAATTATCTAAAATATAATTAATCCCAAAGATTGGATGGTATAAAAATCTGAAAATAATTGGAACGCTCTTAGCTGTTCCAGATGAAGGATGTCATACCCCACCTTTAGGGCCACAATTTATCCAAATGCAAAGGCAACCAAGAATGGGTGCAAGAGATTGACCCTGTGTAATTCTGTAACCCTTAACTCCCACCCTTACAAGGTCAGTCGCAATTCTGACCGTAAAATTGCCCTGTTAATATCTCCTTCCCATCCGACACGTTTCGCATCCAAAACATGCATGATCCTCTCACAGTCAGTCTCACCACTGTGAGACCGTCAGGAGTTCCCCTGCACTTGGAACAGGGCTCTACTATGCTTGGTCATTTCAATTGATCTTCCAACAATCCCCTAACCCCCAATGTCCCCTTTCACCCCACCATTTCCTATCATGTTCCTTTGTGCCCTAATATAGGAGTAGCGCTCTTACATTAATATCATACAGGGATGATTCATCCACTACACATTATAATGTACCCTAAGGGTAGGGCCCAAAGTACAGTGCCCCCTTAGTGGCCCTCATACAATATACCAGGAGTAAGCAACCTGTTATGTACAGCATGCCAATTTAAATTAAAAAAATAAAATAAAAAAATCAAGATCGGGGTACTTGGTGTGCCACGCAATAATGTTATCAAACCCTACATATGTTATTATGACTAACAAAATAGTGCTGCAGAAGGCTTCTTATTGCCCCCTATACACAGTATAATGCTCTATATTGGCCCCCTAAACACAGTATAATGCTCCATATTGGCCTGCTATACATGCCATAATGCTCCTTACTGGCCCCTATACACAATATACAGTACAATGCTCCATATTGGCTCCTATACACAGTATAATGCTCCATATTGTCCCTCTATACACAGTATAATATTCCATACACAGTGTAGTGTCCAAGTATAAGGTTTGAATGATGGAGCATAAAGCAGATAGCTCCTGGAGATGAGGAAACCGACTCATACTAAATATTAATCTCGGACAAACTAAAATGGGTCTATTCAGACCCTAGAGCAGTGATGGCGAACCTTTTAGAGACCGAGTGCCCAAACTGCAACCCAAAACCCACTAATTTATCTCAAAGTGCCAACATGGCAATTTAACCTTAAATTAACCAGGATCTGTTTTATAGTGACCGTGCAATGTTATTACAGCCTGTAATTATATCACAAGTCTGCTATAAAATAGATACTGTGTGATATAAATAGTGAAGGGCCCCCACACAGTACAATGCGCTCCACAGTGGCCCCCAGACAGTACAATTCGCTCTGAAGTGGCCCCCAGGCAGTATTATATGCTCCAGAATGGCCTCCAGACAGTATTATATGCTCCAGAGTGGCCCCCACTCAGTATTATATGCCCCACAGTAGCCCCCGCACAGTAGTATATGCTTCACAGTGGGCCCCCACACAGTAGTATATGCTTCATAGTGGGGCCCCACACTGAAGTTTATGCTTCACAGTGGACCCACACACAGTAGTATATGCTTCACAGTGGGCCCCCACACAGTAGTATTTGCTCCACTTTGGGGCCCCCACATAGAAGTTTATGCTACTTACCTAGTCCCACGAAGAGCTGCAGTCCCACGAAGAGCATCCTCCTCCTTCTTCTGATCACGCGCGCTGATGACTTATGTCATCACGCCTGTGTCGGGGCAAAGGTTACACTCTGCAATCAGTGTAAGCTGCAGAGTATCAGCTAGGCACCAAAATATCCGCTGCTACGCAGGAGCTCTGCCATGCGGTCAGAGAGACTCTGCAGATCTTGGAGGATCCGGATTCTACTTATCCAGAAGACATCTCCTTCCAGCCATCCCCTAACTTCCCCCAAACTTGGGGTGTGGACCATATCTTGATGGAACAATGGAATCACTCAAACTGTCTCCAGCAAACCGTGTCTCTATATGGTTGATGCCCCCTGCAGTGGGCCCCGTGATAGTTCAGCTTGCCCAGGCTACTATCCTGCACTTGGTAGAGGACTCCGCCTCCCTCTGTAATCCTTTTAGGGTGCCCGATGAGATGCACAACATAATCTAGCCACCAGCCACTATAATGAAACCCTTAAGAGTGCATTGGATGAGGCAGCTCTCCCCTCCACTTGAAAGGTTAGAAGCAGGAGGCATCAACCCTGGCACACGCCACAGACACGTGTGCTTCAGCGGTGCTCTAGGTGTGCTGAACGTCTGTTGTGAAAATCATGTACACCTGCAGACTTCCTTCACTTTAAATTTATGCTTAAAACCTATAATTCTGCCCTTCACCTAGCCAAACAAGCCTATTTCACCACTCTCATCTATTCTCTCTCCTGTAACCCTAAAAGGCTGTTTGAAACTTTTCATTCCTTACTTACCCCTAAGGTGCAGATGCCATTCACAGACCTTAGCGCAGATGACCTGGCCTCTTATTTCCATGATAAAATTGATAAGATCCGTCAGAAAATAACTGCCCAATCCCCAGGTGGCATTGACCCCCTCACTAGCCGCACTTCAGACTGTTCATTCTCATCTTTTGAACCTGTTACAGAGGAGGAAGTATCTCAGCTACTTTCCTCTTCTCGCCCTACGACCTGCAGTAGTGACCCTTTCCCCTCACACCTTCTCCAGTCTCTGTCGCCTGCCGTCAAGACTTACCTTACTAAAATATTTAACTTCTCTCTCTCTTCTGGAATTTTCCCATCCTCTTTCAAACAAGCTGTCATAACCCCACTACTGAAGAAATCCTCCCTTGACCCATCTTGTGCTGCTAACTATCGACCTGTCTCTAACCTTCCTTTTATCTCCAAAATCTTGGAACGCTTGGTCTATTCTCATTTGATCCGCTATCTTTCTGCTAACTCTCTTCTTGACCCCTTACAGTCTGGCTTCCAAACTCTGCACTCTACTGAAACGGCCCTCACAAAAGTATCCAATGATCTCCTGACGGCTAAATCCAAAGGTGATTACTCTCTTCTTATTCTTCTAGATCTCTCAGCAGCATTTGACACTGTTGACCATCAACTCCTCCTCAATATGCTCCCCTCTGTCGGCATCACAGACACCGCTCTCTCCTGGTTCTCCTCTTATCTCTCTTACCGCACTTTCTGTGTATCATTTGCAGGCTCTGCTTCTTCCCCTATTCCCCTTGCCGTTGGGGTTCCTCAGGGCTCAGTCCTAGGTCCCCTGCTCTTCTCCCTCTACACAGCACACAGCACCCATTGGACAAACCATCACTAGATTTGGCTTCCGGTACCATTTTTATGCTGATGACACCCAATTATATACGTCATCCCGTGACATCACCCCTGCACTAATACAGAACACCAGTGACTGCCTCTCTGCTGTCTCAAATATCATGTCTTCGCTCTATCTGAAACTGAATCTCTCAAAGGCTGAACTACTGCTGTTTCCACCATCTAATAGATCTGTTCCTGATATCTCCATTGCAGTCTCCGGCCTTACCATAACTCCTAGGCAGTATGCCCGCTGCCTCGGGGTTTTGTTTGACTCAGACCTTTCCTTCACCCCCCATATCCAATCACTAGCAAGCTCTTGTCATCTCCACCTCAAAAACATCTCCAGAATCCGCCCTTTCCTTACCACAGATACACTAAAGACACTTATTGTTGTCCTGATTCACTTTCGCCTTGACTACTGTAACTCCTTACTAATCGGTCTTCCCCTTACTAAACTCTCCCCTATACAATCTATTCTGAATGTGGCGGCCAGGCTCATCTATCAGTCTAGACGTTACAGCGATGCCTCTGGTCTGTGCCGGTCACTACATTGGCTGCCTATTCAATACAGAATACAATATAAACTTATCACCCTCGTCCACAAGGCTCCCCATAATGCTGCACCTCCCTACATTTCCTCCCTCATCTCTGTCTATCGCCGAACCCGTACTCTCCGTTCACTCAATGACCTAAGACTAACATCCTCTATTATCAGAACCTCCCACGCTCGTATACAAGACCTCCCGAGTTGAACCACTTCTCTGGAATGCCCTATCCCAGACTATCAGATTAACCCCCAACTTCCACAGCTTCAAGCGTAAACTAAAGACACATCTTTTCAGACAGGCCTATTACAACTCCTAATGTAAACCCTTCCATAGTAAGAATCCTTAAAATGTACCCTCCTCTGTTTATGCTTCAACATTACTTCACAGGATATGATGCCGTATCAGACTAGCTTTATATGTCCAGGCACCATCTGCATGTTAAAGGACACGACTGGTGACGGCTCATACAGCTTATATACAGTGCCTTGCGAAAGTATTCGGCTCCCTTGAACTTTTCAACCTTTTGCCACATTTCAGGCTTCAAACATAAAGATATAAAATTTTAATTTTTTGGTGAAGAATCAACAAGTCGGACACAATTGTGAAGTGGAACGAAATTTATTGGTTATTTTAAACTTTTGTAAAAAATTAAAAACTGAAAAGTGGGGCGTGCAATATTATTTTACTCACCCCCTTAAGTTAATACTTTGTAGCGCCACCTTTTGCTGCGATTACAGCTGCAAGTCGCTTGGGGTATGTCTCTATCAGTTTTTCACATCGAGAGACTGAAATTCTTGCCCATTCTTCCTTGGAAAACAGCTGGAGCTCAGTGAGGTTGGATGGAGAGCGTTTGTGAACAGCAGTTTTCAGCTCTTTCCAAAGATTCTCGATTGGATTTAGATCTGGACTTTGACTTGGCCATTCTAACACCTGGATACGTTTATTTGTGAACCATTCCATTGTAGATTTTGCTTTATGTTTGGGATCATTGTCTTGTTGGAAGATAAATCTCCGTCCCAGTCTCAGGTCTTTTGCAGACTCCAACAGGTTTTCTTCCAGAATGGTCCTGTATTTGGCTCCATCCATCTTCCCATCAATTTTAACCATCTTCCCTGTCCCTGCTGAAGAAAAGCAGGCCCAAACCATGATGCTGCCACCACCATGTTTGACAGGGGGGATGGTGTGTTCAGGGTGATGAGCTGTGTTGCTTTTACGCCAAACATATCGTTTTGCATTGTGGCCAAAAAGTTCAATTTTGGTTTCATCTGACCAGAGCACCTTCTTCCACATGTTTGGTGTGTCTCCCAGGTGGCTTTTGGCAAACTTTAAACGAGACTTTTTATGGATATCTTTGAGAAATGGCTTTCTTCTTGCCACTCTTCCATAAAGGCCAGATTTGTGCAGTGTACGACTGATTGTTGTCCTATGGACAGACTCTCCCACCTCAGCTGTAGATCTCTGCAGTTCATCCAGAGTGATCATGGGCCTCTTAGCTGCATCTCTGATCAGTCTTCTCCTTGTTTGAGATGAAAGTTTAGAGGGACGGCCGGGTCTTGGTAGATTTGCAGTGTTCTGATACTCCTTCCATTTCAATATGATTGCTTGCACAGTGCTCCTTGGGATGTTTAAAGTTTGGGAAATCTTTTTGCATCCAAATCCGGCTTTAAACTTCTCCACAATAGTATCACGGACCTGCCTGTTGTGTTCCTTGGTCTTCATGATGCTCTCTGCGCTTTAAACAGAACCCTGAGACTATCACAGAGCAGGTGCATTTATACGGAGACTTGATTTCACACAGGTGGATTATATTTATCATCATCAGTCATTTAGGACAACATTAGATCATTCAGAGATCCTCACTGAACTTCTGGAGTGAGTTTGCTGCACTGAAAGTAAAGGGGCCGAATAATATTGCACGCCCCACTTTTCAGTTTTTTATTTTTTACAAAAGTTTAAAATAACCAATACATTTCGTTCCACTTCACAATTGTGTCCCACTTGTTGTTGATTCTTCACCAAAAAATTAAAATTTTATATCCTTATGTTTGAAGCCTGAAATGTGGCAAAAGGTTGAAAAGTTCAAGGGGGCCAAATACTTTCGCAAGGCACTGTATACTGGCCTTTATGATCAATTAGAGATGACAGAATTGTGCATATATTGCTTGCTGTAAATAGGCCTTTACATTATATGTAACTTTCATGTATAATCATATTGTTTCTTACTGTTTCTAATTTTAAAGGGAACCAGTCAGGTGTTTTTTCAACTAAGCTTTATGTTACTGAAATGTCAAGTTGTAAGCTTTTAAAGACTTAAATTGGCATTTGCAAATTTTCTTCAACTAGTCATGGAGGACTGAGAGCAGATTCATCTAGTCATGCAGTCATTACATTAAATCACACCCTGTGAGGCTGCCCCCACTTCCCGTGACCAGTTAAGGTTTTAAATCTTATAACCTGACTTTTCAGCAACTGAAAGCTTAGTGCAGGGCACCAGAGGAAAGGTTATTACTTGATGCTGCTGTCAGTTTAGGGTAGAAAAAACACCTGACAGGTTCCCTTTAAGTAAGTCACAATACTATAAAGCATTTTATACACTGTAAAGAACCCTGGACCTAGAACACTAGTTATATTGAATAACCATTAAAAAAATCTTGCTTCTTGGGATCATGTAAAGTAACAGAGGCTCAAATCCAAAAACTGAGAAAACAAACTGCTTTTCCTCTCGTTGACGGATACCCACTGAAATTCCTTCACTCCGGGGGCCTCTTTAATTAAATGAAGATTTAAAAGAATATCAGTGTATAATCCAATTAGAAAGCAGGCTGCTGGTGACTTAAACCCTATGGCACAACAGAAAAGTGGCACAAGGACTTGACTGACAGAGAGCAAACAACAGAAGGCAGAGCAGACACAGTTTCATACATTAACTGCTTAATGCTTTGGTATGGGTTAAATTTTCAGCACTACCGGTAGATTCTAGTATTGTCTACTGACAGCATAATCTCTCCAGGAATGTCTAGAAAATTATCAAGAGATAAAAGACCCTTACCTCATTGGGTGCAATGTGCATGGTTATCAGGATTTGATAAACTTCAATAGTATGTTTGGACAGTTGGCCCATGCTTTGGTGTAACTGATATTTAAATGGTTACCCTTGAAAGAATGAGGTAAATGACTGCTTTTCCCTGTGATATGATTGGAATCTATCTTCTGTGTATAGGTGCCTGTCAATTGTCCCCAATTGTGGCTGTTGGGAAAAAGTGATTGGGCATGTTGGATGTCACCTCACCAAATCCTTTGAGAATCCTTGGAGAAAATCCGCTAACAGAAATTTGTTCCCCCTACTCTTAGCTGATCATAATGGTACACTTGGCATAATCTCATCTCACATATCATCTCATGTGAATGGCAAGCTTTAATCATATGTTGGTGCTACGAAAGTACTGTAAGCGTATATGAAGGGATTTGTTACAGGGGATTCCAGAATAAGTAAATTGTCTGCTTTTTTTTCTTGAAACAAGACCACATCATTCCATTTCCACTTATGTCCTCCTCATTATCTCCTTATCAGTCCCTATAGAATTGTATCTGTAGCCAGCTCATTCACAGAAGTCTATGGAGAGGGAAAGTGGAGGAGAAGACTGTAAATTGTTTTATTGCCCCATTCTGTGCACTTTTAACCTGTCATCTTGAAGCATAGTAGTGTGAAAAGAGCTATCTGACTCACAGAGTAGCAAAGTATATCAGCAGTCAATTTAGCCCCACATTTTTCATTTTCACCAAGGAGAAAAAGCGCCCCACAATCTGTTACACAATTTCTCCTGAACATGACAATACCCCATATGTGATTGTAATCTGCTGTATGGGTACATGACAGGGCTCAGAATGGAAAGAGCGCTATGGAGATTTTGCTGGAATAGTTTTTTAGTGCCATGTCACATTTACAGAGCCCCTAGAGTACCATTACAATGGAAACCCCCAAAAAGTGACCCCATTTTGGAAACTATACTGCTCACAGAATATATCAAGGAGGATAGTGTGCATTTTGACCCAAGAGATGTTTTCCGAAAAGAAATGTGTAGTGAATGATGCAAAATGAAAGTTGAAATGTTCCCAAATCTATGCTTTTAAGTGCCCGATGTCATGCCCAGCTTGTGGCAACATAAAAGGTCAGTTCTCCAGTTCTTATACTCTTGTTCCTGATTTTGGAAAGACCCTACATGCAGGCCTAATCTTTTGCCTGGAAATACGACAAGGCTCAGAAGTGAATGAGCACCATGCGCATTTGAGGCCTATTTTGGACATTTACCATGGTGAGTATTTGCAGAGGCCCTCAGATAAAATAAATAATTTACCCCTAGAATATGACCCCATTTTAGAAACTACTCCCCGACAAGGAATTTCTCAAAGGCTGCTATTATCATTTAGAGCCCAAGAGTGCTTCACAAAAATTGTGATAATTTAAATTTTTAAAGAAATATGCCATTTTAGTGACCAATATGTTGTACCCAATTTGTGTTAACACAGATACAAACTCTTAAATATTTTAAGTGGGTTATCCTCTGTATCTTTGGCGCGGCGAGATTGTGGAGCCGTCCTGTACCTAAGTCAGCCAGGAGCCTATTGAAGGCTCCCAGGCCTGTCATAGGAATACAGTGTTTTTGCAATACAGTGGACACCACATCATATTAAATGATACCATTAAGAAAAACAATTTGTCCTACAAAAAATACACTCCCATATGACTCTGTGAAAACAAAAATTAAAAAGGCCATGCCCTTTCCTGATAGGCCATGCCTGTTTTTTTTTTTTTGTACAAGTTGGAAAACACTTGACCAATGTGGCGCACAGCATGTTAGATAGTTTTTTTTGGTGCAAATTACACCAGAATTCTTTCTCATTTTGCTTAATAAATCTCCCCCATGGTGTAAGCTGTGAGATGTAGACAACATTATTTTCATTTACTGACAGCAAAAGATAGTTTGAAAATAGTAAGAAATGAAAATGCAAATAATCAAACTTATCTAAAATGTCCTTCAGGGCTGGCATCTGCTCCTGGAAAACCCGGGCAAGTGCCGGGCCCCAAGCTCCTGTAGGGGTCCACTTGGCTGCCGAGTGCTGACTGTGTCTACTGCTGTGTGTTTTTTTTTTTTTTTTGTTTTGTTTTTTTTTAAAACAGGCCATTATCTGCTAGAGTAACTTCAGCAGGTAACAGGCCCTGTTTACGTAACGATCCATGTTCCTGCTTACAGTTGCCTTCGCTTCCACTTAAGCCCTCCAGGGGATCCTGGCCTTCCCATATCACGCCGCTGTGAACAGCATCAGGACGTCGCTGACAGTGACGTGATATGGCACGCACGGGGCCCCCTGGAGGGCTGAAGTGGAAGCGAAGGCGTCCAAGGCCGGGAGCAAGGATTGATAAGTAAGACCTGTGGCAAGAGTATTTGTTGGGTGAACCTAGCAAGATTCATCTCGTGAGGATCGCCTAGTGCTTCCATTCGGACCCAATAAGTTCGAACCGAAATTGCTATCGTTATACTCAGTCTCTTCATGTTTGATCGCCTCCGCCCATTATACTCTGGGATCTGAAAAGTCCCCCCCCCCAAGTATAATAATACTTCTTGGGTGGTGAACCCCAAAGATTTTGGGTTCTGCCAAACCCAAAATTTTTGCAATATTTGCAAGGAACACCATAGGGGCCACTATGGGACAGGGACAATATACTGTGTGCAGGGGCCGCTATGGGACAATATACTGTGTGCAGGGGCCGCTATGGGACATTATACTGTGTGCAGGGTCCGCTATGGGACATTATACTGTGTGCAGGGGCCGCTATGGGACATTATACTGTGTGCAGGGGCGGCTATGGGACATTATACTGTGTGCAGGGGCCGCTATGGGGCATTATACTGTGTGCAGGGGCCGCTATGGGACATTATACTGTGTGCAGGGGCCACTATAGGTCATTATACTGTGAGGAGGGACTGCTATGGGACATTATACGGTGTGGTATACTGTCTGGAAGCCTCTGTGGGACATTATGGTGTGTAAATGGCACATTATACCATGTGGGGGCCAGGAAAGGGGGCTCTATGTCGTGTGTGGGTGGAGGGTGCTAGACAAACGTTTGCTATGGGGCCCAGTGTTTACTAGTTATGCTTACTAGCTATATCTATCTGTGGGGGCCCACTCCGTTTCTGCATTGAGCACTTCCATTAATACAGATGAAAATGTTCAGGTGTATCAGGCCCTGTTCACATGGTGGAATCTGTAGCTGATTTTGCAGCGGATTTTGCCCTCAAATCGGTGATAGATTCTTCCCTCTTTCTGACTCCCATTGAAAATAATTGTAGCAGGATGCTGGAAATGATTCGGAGGCTGCGGCTTGAGACTCCCTACTGATTAGACCCATTCATTTGGGCCTAATCAGCAGTGGAAAGCCACAAAGGAATACTGATGCTCTGCAACATGAGCCGGGGGGCAGAAAATAAAAAGGAATCCGAGGCAGATGTCCACCTCTAATTCCTCTTTACTTTCCAACGTCTGAACAAGTTATATCTACTTGCATTACAGTCCACTCCAATAGGTTTGCCTCAGCAAAAAACACCCATTTTGTTTTTGTTTTTTTTGCTGCAGTGCACGAGTTGCTACAAAAAGGGACCACTGAGGCTCTGTTGCTCAAAGGCCTACGCAAACCTGTAGGCGGTGCTGATAACCTTAATCTTGTCATAACCAGTTAAAGAGGGCTTGTCTGCTCTCCTGACATGTTTGTTTTTGTATTCAATTCTGGAACAATTTTTCTTACATCCCTACAATGTTCCTAACATCCTCCTGTTATTTCTTCTCTAAATATAAGAAATTCATTGAACAGGGTTAGTATATACTGGCCTTGGGCTCCCCCTGCTGGCATTAGCTTACCATATAGTATTAACTTAGCTGTATTGTATTATTAGTAGTTATTTTTATTCTTTACATGCTGTGTGGTGAAAGCTTTATATTAATGCTCAATAATTTCTGTTTGTTTTACCAGATGTTTAGGCTGTCTGTTAGCAGGAAGTGCAGGTGCATAGTCCCCTACCTATTGAGTTCCATAATATGTGATAAACTGTATAATACCATTTCTGTTTTTCTGCATATCTTGGTTTGTGACATGTCCAGGGGTAGATCTATATATACTTTTCAACTTTCAGAGAACACAAAGAGGAATATATGTACCATATAAGGAGTGTCCCGACACACCACTCCCTGGGCTTGTGTCTCAGACGTCAGAAGCTCCGTTATTCTGTATACAGGCCCCCTGGCTGACACCACTAGTGACGTTCCGTTTGGCTGCAGCGGTCCCCTCACACAATCACAAGCCTCAGCAATAACCTCTTCACAAACAGCTTGTGACTTCTTTGTAACAAAGACTATGAAGAGGTCTGTGATTGACTGCAGCAACACCAGGCGTAATCAGCTGTGGGACCTTTATAAAAACTAATGTAACTGCCTCCACTGGTGAGGACCCGGGGACAGGTGAGTACTTGTTTGTTATATTTATAGGTCTGCTAGCACCAATATTAAATTTAAAAAAATGTGTTGTTGGAACACAACTGTTAAGCTTTTCCTCTAAACCCGTTCATGTCCTGCCATGGCCCATTTCACCCAGGCCATTCCCAACCATCTCATTTATGCCCCCACACAGTAATAGTAACCTTCTTTGTGCAACAGACAGTGATGATGCCTACTTAGTTCCCCCACACAGTATAATGCCCATTTAGTATAATGTCATCTTAGTACCCCCACACAGCTTAAACAGTATCCCCACACAGTTTAATGCCTCCATAGTAATTCAGTTAGATGTCCCTTAGAGCCTCCACACAATATAAAGCCTTTTTAGTGCCCTCACACAGCACACCTCTTAGTGCGCCCAGACAGTATGATGTCCCTCTAGTGTCCCCCCCCACAGTATAATGCCCCCTTTAGTGTTCTCATTAAGCATAATGCTCCCATAGTACTCCCACAGTATGATGCCACTTTATTACCATTACACAGAATGCTGCCCCATTAGTGTTTCCTCACAATATAATGTCCTCATAGATCCCTTAATCAAAATAATTCTAGATTAGTCCCTTTAGTTCCCACAAACAATATAGTATTACCTCAGTGCCTCCACACAACATAAAATTCCATTAGTCTTGCACACACAGTATAATGCCTGCTTAGTGTCCCCACACAGTGTAATCCCTTCGCTGCCACCACACAATATCATGCCTACTTAGTTCTTCCACACAGTCTAATGCCCCCTTAGTTCCCTCACACAGTCAAATGCCTCCCTAGTTTTTTCAGACCGCATAATGTCCTCTTAGTACCCTCTCACAGCATAATATCTCCTCTAGTGCCCCTAAACAGTATTCTGTATTTTCTGAAGGTCTCTGCAGGTCTATGTAGTTTCTGTCTTAGAGTACCAGGTATGACAATAGTATAATGTTGTTCCGTGTTAGCCATTGAAAGTAGTGGAAGAGTGAAGAAATCAGGCGATACCTTTTAGAGGCTAACTGAGTATATTTATAAGTAAGCTTTCAGGAGTACTAGCTCCCTTCATCAGACATGGTGTGATACAAGAACTGAAAATTCACAGATTTTTATACACATGGTTTTCAAAGCATTTTAGAGTCCTTAAAAAAAATGCAATCTAAGTAGAGAAGTTATTTACAACAGGTCAATAACTTCTCCTGCGTCGACGCAGGAGAAAAGGAAAGAATCGGAGTACAAATTTATGCAAAAATTTCAAACTCTGCAATATGGACTTAATATTCATGCCAGCTTCATGTCACACTATGTATGAACCATGAACTGAACTCAATATTCATGCCAGCTTCAAGTCACACTATGTATGAACTGTGAGGGACACAAATCACCTCCTGATAGCAAACAGATAACAGCAAGAATTACTGATCCCTCCATCACGCCCCACAAGTTTCCAGACTGTTTTTTTGACCTGTTGTAAATAACTTCTCTACTTAGATTGCATTTTTTTTAAGGACTCTAAAATGCTTTGAAAACCATGTGTATAAAAATCTGTGAATTTTCAGTTCTTGTATCACACCATGTCTGATGAAGGGAGCTAGCTAGTACTCCTGAAAGCTTACTTATAAATATACTCAGTTAGCCTCTAAAAGGTATCGCCTGATTTCTTCACTCTTCCACAGGTATGACAATGTCATTGCATTGTGCCTGCCTGTGCCAAACTGCAGATGCAGGGGGGTCACAGGGTGAATGGGGGAGCAGGCTGATGACAGTTCCCTACCCTACTATTCTATTCAACTATATCTGCATCCTGGTGTGACAGAACAGCACTCCAAATGTAGGACTGTCCCCTTTGATTTCGGGCAGTCGGGAGGTATAGAATTACCACCTGTCTTGCTTTTTCAGTTGTACACAGACCAAGATAAGAGGGGGACTTATCCCAGTAGAGCAATTGAACCTCAGTCAGTACTATAAGAAAAATAAGGTAAACTGGTTAATGGGATTTTATTACAGTTTTTCCCTTAAACATGGGAAGCAGGTGCATAGCTTTGTGATACAAGTATGTGGAGCTTAACATTATTTGTGGATGGAGCCTAATTGTGGCAAGGACCTGATGTTATCAAAGCTACAAAAAAAAAAAAGTACAATTGCAGTGTAATTAAATTGTTTAGATGATGCTGGTTGTAGGAATGATTTGTGTTTGGTGTTTGCAGTATATAGTGTATGATTGAAAATTGCACACACAAAGTTAATGTGCAAGTGATTTCTGTGTGTCAAGCATTCTTAAGGGAAATCTGCATATTGTTTTAGGACACTAACTCACCAGCATGTCCTTATGGGCCAATGGTTTAGTGTACTAAAGATGCCTATTGTATGCCTATATGCCCTGAGGTTTTTAAAGTGAACCCGGCTTCAGCCTAGTCACTCTGTCCCCTTGCTAATCACACTTCCGGTTCCCTCACTCCCTAATGTCATGAGGGAGATGTTACAATTACACTCAAGAAGCATGATTAGCAAGGGGACAGCATAACTAGACTGAAGCTGTTCCCCGCTCACTGTGACTACTTAGGTTAATTTGCATATGACTTTTTATGCTTTCAAACATTAACTTCATATAACTTCACTTTGCTGGAACAGAAAGATTACAGAGGGTCACCAATGGAAAGTGAATTACTTCATCCTGTACATGATGGGGCCAGTTTATAGTGGAAAAACCACCTGGTAGGTTGCCTTTAATAAATCAATCACTGTGAAGGATGCCATCATGTGCCTGTCTCCAGCTTGCATTCCTTTCTAGAGTGTTGCCCAGAGTTCATCATTTCTAGAAGATAACTCTTATCTATAGATTTGACTTATTCATTAGCTATGTGCCAAAACTTATGTTACAACTTTATGAACAATCATGCAATGCTAATTATGCTAATCACACCTTCTCTTTGTCTATGCAATGATAACCACACCTACAATGTATGTAAACCTCACCCTTACCTCCATTAAAAACTGAATCCATTTACCACACTATGATGCGGTCTGTAGTGTCTTAATTCTCTGAGCTAGCTCATATACCAATTGTACTAATTTGGACTTCAATACAGTGATACTTAGAGCGGATTGTGCTCACAGAAAATGGCACCCAATGTGGGGCCAGAGGTTAATGTCTACCAACCTGGATAAACTAGAGGAGGGAAAACTGGACAAGGGGAAAGTTGGAAACTGGTCTAAAATGCGGCTGCAAGGTAAGAAGCCTTATTCTTACTACTTCCATTTTCTTCTTTTCCTTGTCTTGTGTGTCCTCTCTCAAAGTCAGGTGAGTTGTAAAAAAAGTAAATCCTCTGAAGAAAGACCAATTTAGAGATTTTATGCTGTGTTTTGACATGCATCGCATTTGGTTTATTTATGTGCTGGATCATGTGGAAAGTTAAGGATCAGCGTTAAGGTTACCCCACCACCTGTCTCCTTTAAGTTGTGATAGGGGAGGAGAAAATAGTAGCCCAGGCTACTGTGTGATTTCCTTGTATTTGGTTAAGTGCTCTGTCCACCCGAGAGATATCGTTTGAGGGTCTAGGAAAAGATGTTGTACTTAATTAAACACTACATGTACCCGAGAGATATACTTTGAGGTTTCAGAACAAGAAGCTGAACTTGGTTAAGTGCTGTGTGCACCAGAAAGGTATTGTTTTATGTACCCTTTGCGGTTCCAAAGCAAATCATAGAGAATTTACCTGGGCAGTGTTGGATTGATCCTAAAAATAGAGTAATTCAAGCCAGAAAGATTGTGAAAACAAAGGAAAGTAGTGATGCAGTAAAAATATGCCATAGAAAATGTTGTCGAAAATGCTTGAGGAAGTGCACAAATGTGAATTTAAGTCCACTGAGAGCACATAAAGAATTTGGTATCATTGTTTCAACTATGGTATGAAAGAGGAAGGGCGTAGCCCTAGCGCTTCAGTGCCATATTTAGTCTAAATTCCCACTCCATGTGTCCTTTTGTCATGAACCCTGCCCCAATAAATCAGGGCTGTTTCCCATTGTAGTAAGACATTACTTTTACAGGGAGACTTAGAGAAATAAATAAGGTGCCCCTCTCCTAAATTTGCACAATATATACGGTGTAGTAATCAGAAGGAGACCTAGTCCAGACTCTCATGTAAAAATGTTTGTAGAAGAAAATGTTTGTTTCAGTGCTGACTATGTCAATTAAAAGTATCTCACATATCTGTTTTGTAATGTCTTTTTGTTATGGTGAGAGTTTAACCCTTTAAGGACGCAGGGTAGCTTGTACATTAAAGGGATTGTCCAGACCAAAATGGACAACCCTTTTAACTTTTAAATCAGCCAGGGGCATTGAAAAAAAAATTTAAAAATGCATACTTACCTGTCCCCGATGCTCCGGTGTCCTCCCGATGCGTCCCAGTTGTGGCTTCTCCCGGGTCTCTTCCAGAGTTCCGCTGATTGGCCTCAGCAGTCACGTGACCGCTGAGGCCAATCTCAGGCCTCAGCAGGCCTAAGGAAGAGGACCTGTGATGTCACAGGTAGTGATATCCCATGCCATTCGCCATTCGCTGATTGTCAATCAGAGGCTTCAGCGGAATTCCAGGAGAAGTCGCCACCAGGACGCACTGGGAGGACACCGGAGCATCAGGGACAAGTGAGTATGCATTTTTTTTTTTTTTTTTTTCAATGCCTCAGGCTGATTTAAAAGTTAAAAGGGTTGTCCATTTTTGCCTGGACAATCCCTTTAATGTTCGGCGACTGTTTTCATATTTTCCCTCCCTGTCTTCCAAAGTTCATAACTTTTTTATTTTTCTGTTGACATAGCTATGCGAGGGCTTATTCTTTGCATGACGAGTTGTACTTTTATTTGCCACCTTTTTGGAGTACATATGTTTTGATTAGCTTTTATTTACATTTTTGGGAGTCCATGTGAAATAACACACAATTTTATCTATAATTCTATTCTATAATTTTTTGCATTTTGTTTTTATGGCGTTCACGCAATTAAAAATTACATGACAGCTTTGTCCGGTGGGTCATAGCGATTACATAGATACCATATTTATATTGGTTTTTATTACGTTTTACCGCTTTTACAAATAAAACGTCACTCTTTGAAAATTAACGATTTTCCTGGGGTCACCGGATTCTGACGCCTATCAATTTTTTACTGTACTGTTGACAGAGCTATATCAGGACTTTTTATTTGTATATGTGTGTGTGTGGGTGTGTGTGTGTGTGTGTGTGTGCACGTGCGTGTGTGTTTTATCACTTTTTACATGTCCCACAAGGGGACTTGAGGCTGGGATCTCAGATCTCCAGTGTAATATCCTGCAATACAGTACATAGTATTGATGAACAATGCACATTAATTCCTATGGGAACTGTACATAGTCAGTCAGGAGGCCGTTGTCCGGCCTCCTGGCTGCCATGACAACCCCTCAGAACCTGCGATCTTATCACGGGGTGACAAGGGCGAC
This sequence comes from Leptodactylus fallax, assembly GCA_947044405.1. Classification (NCBI taxonomy): domain Eukaryota; kingdom Metazoa; phylum Chordata; class Amphibia; order Anura; family Leptodactylidae; genus Leptodactylus; species Leptodactylus fallax. The sequence continues at coordinate 197,480 of CAMRHE010000901.1, forward strand.
AATCTTGCACCCGGACCTGCTGGATGCCATGATTGCTATTGATCACGGCATCCAGTGGGTTAATTTGCTGGAATCAGATGTATCTTCCAACTCTGGCAGCTGGTCCCGGCCCTCATCTGTGTAGCACAACCAAGTGTTAGAAGTAATGCTGCAGGCACAGCTCTTGTGCCCATGCCATTACAGCGCCGTACTATTACTGTGCTGACCGTTAACTATTTGCTCAACGTGACGTAATAGTATGGCGCAGTGCGGAAAGGGGTTAAAGGAACTTATGTGTTAAGGAGTTGAGTAGATGCTGCATGGTGGGTGGATTGGGAGTTCAAGTGGCCACAATATGGATCAACTTTGACTCCTTATTTCATGTTCTCCTATTTCTTCTGCCTGCTGCGCTGATCAAGATTATTTTGTGTATTCACTAACCGCATTGAATTGTTTGTAATTCTGAAGTAAGTATATGAGTATATAAGTAAGTATAAGTATAAGTAAGTAAGTAAGTAAGTATAAGTAAGTATATACAGTACAGACCAAAAGTTTGGACACACCTTCTCATTCCAAGAGTTTTCTGTATTTTCATGACTATAAAAATTGTAGATTCACACTGAAGGCATCAAAACTATGAATTAACACATGTGGAATTATATACTTAACAAAAAAGTGTGAAACAACTGAAAATATGTCTTATATTCTAGGTTCTTCAAAGTAGCCACCTTTTGCTTTGATTACTGCTTTGCACATTCTTGGCATTCTCTTGATGAGCTTCAAGAGGTAGTCACCTGAAATGGTCTTCCAACAGTCTTGAAGGAGTTCCCAGAGATGCTTAGCACTTGTTGGCCCTTTTGCCTTCACTCTGCGGTCCAGCTCACCCCAAACCATCTCGATTGGGTTCAGGTCTGGTGACTGTGGAGGCCAGGTCATCTGGCGTAGCACCCCATCACTCTCCTTCTTGGTCAAATAGCCCTTACACAGTCTGGAGGTGTGTTTGGGGTCATTGTCCTGTTGAAAAATAAATGATGGTCCAACTAAACGCAAACCGGATGGAATAGCATGCCGCTGCAGGATGCTGTGGTAACCATGCTGGTTCAGTATTCCTTCAATTTTGAATAAATCCCCAACAGTGTCACCAGCAAAGCACCCCCACACCATCACACCTCCTCCTCCATGCTTCACGGTGGGAACCAGGCATGTAGAGTCCATTCGTTCACCTTTTCTACGTCGCTCAAAGACACGGTGGTTGGAACCAAAGATCTCAAATTTGGACTCATCAGACCAAAGCACAGATTTCCACAGGTCTAATGTCCATTCCTTGTGTTCTTTAGCCCAAACAATTCTCTTCTGCTTGTTGCCTGTCCTTAGCAGTGGTTTCCTAGCAGCTATTTTACCATGAAGGCCTGCTGCACACAGTCTCCTCTTAAGAGTTGTTGTAGAGATGTGTCTGCTGCTAGAACTCTGTGTGGCATTGACCTGGTCTCTAATCTGAGATGCTGTTAACCTGCGATTTCTGAGGCTGGTGACTCGGAGGAACTTATCCTCTGCAGCAGAGGTGACTCTTGGTCTTCCTTTCCTGGGGCGGTCCTCATGTGAGCCAGTTTCTTTGTAGCGCTTGATGGTTTTGGCCACTGCACTTGGGGACACTTTCAAAGTTTTCCCAATTTTTCGGACTGACTGACCTTCATTTCTTAAAGTAATGATGGCCACTCGTTTTTCTTTACTTAGCTGCTTTTTTCTTGCCATAATACAAATTCTAACACTCCATTCAGTAGGACTATCAGCTGTGTATCCACCTGACTTCTGAACAACACAACTGACGGTCCCAACTCCATTTATAAGGCAAGAAATCCCACTTATTAAACCTGACAGGGCACACCTGTGAAGTGAAAACCATTTCAGGTGACTACCTCTTGAAGCTCATCAAGAGAATGCCAAGAGTGTGCAAAGCAGCAATCAAAGCAAAAGGTGGCTACTTTGAAGAACCTAGAATATAAGACATATTTTCAGTTGTTTCACACTTTTTTGTTAAGTATATAATTCCACATGTGTTAATTCATAGTTTTGATGCCTTCAGTGTGCATCTACAATTTTTATAGTCATGAAAATACAGAAAACTCTTGGAATGAGAAGGTGTGTCCAAACTTTTGGTCTGTACTGTAAGTAAGTATATGAGTTCTAGAATTTACTTGTATGGGATTGTTTGAATAAGCTGCTGGCCCTTTAAAAACTATTAATTACAGTGTATAGCCAGGTTTTGCCTTGCTGGGCCATATTGTTCTACAGGACAGTATTAGATACAGTGGGGAGAAAAGGCGCAGCTACGTGGAGGTGTAGCTAGAAAGGAATGTGTGTCTTTGACCAGTAGTCTATATGTTCCTTATGATAATTTGATATGATATATAAATAAGATTGTTTATATCTTACAACACTGAAAGTTTTAAAAAATGTAGAACAAGACTCCATTCTCAATGCAGATTTTGAGTTTGGAAGTACTGGACTATAAATTCATTCTTCTGAGCACATGAGGCACTGGGAATGTGTATTCTTGTTCGCATAGAGACGTTGGGAATACTTATTTGAATTTTTGCTAGTGTCCGAGGGACCTGGGAAGTCACTGTTACAAGGGGTATAGCATCAAAAGCACAGCTGGGAATCCTATGTACAGTGGGTATGGAAAGTATTCAGACCCCTTTAAATATTTCATTCTTTGTTTCATTGCAGCCATTTGCTAAAAGCAAAAAAGTTCATTTTATTTTTCATTAATGTACACTCTGCACCCCATCTTGACAGAAAAAAAAACAGAAATGTAGATATTTTTGCAAATTTATTAAAAAAGAAAAACTGAAATATCACATGGTCATAAGTATTCAGACCCTTTGCTCAGTATTGAGTAGAAGCACCCTTCCTTTTGAGCTAGTACAGCCATGAGTCTTCTTGGGAATGATGCAACAAGTTTTTCACATCTGGATTTGGGGATCCTCTACAGATCCTCTCTAGTTCCATCAGGTTGGATGGTGAACGTTGGTGGTCATCTTTGGGTTCTTCTTTACCTCTCTCACCAAGGCTCTTCTCCCACGATTGCTCGGTTTGGCTGGACGACCAGGTGTAGGAAGAGTTCTGGTCGTCCCAAACTTCTTCCATTTAAGGATTATGGAGGCCACTGTGCTCTTAGGAACCTTGAGTGCTGCAGAAATTCTTTTGTAACCTTGGCCAGATCTGTGCCTTGCCACAATTCTGTCTCTGAGCTCCTTGGGCAGTTCCTTTGACCTCATGATTCTCATTTGCTCTGACATGCACTGTGAGCTGTGAGGTCTTATATAGACAGCTGTGCCTTTCCTAATCAAGTCCAATCAGTTTAATTAAACACAGCTGGATTCCAATAAAGGAGTAGAATCATCTCAAGGTGGATCAGAAGGAAATGGACAGCATGTGAGTTAAATATGAGTGTCACAGTAAAGGGTCTGAATACTTATGACCATGTGATATTTCAGTTTTTCTTTTTTAATAAATTAGCAAAAATATTTACATTTCTGTTTTTTTTCTGTCAAGATGGGGTGCTGAGTGTACATTACTGAGAAATAAAATTAACTTTTTTGCTTTTTAGCAAATGGCTGCAATAAAACAAAGAGTGAAAAATTTAAAGGGGTCTGAATACTTTCCGTACCCATTGTATACAGGGAATAGTTAGAAACAGAGCAGGAAATGAAGTCACCAAAGGATGTACATGGTATGTTGTTCCAAGTCCAGCCTAAGCACATTTCAATGGCTAGACAACTCAGATTACAGTGTGCCTTACTTATGCCTCCTAATGTCACCCTTGCATGCTGCACAACACTCAATCCCTCTACCCTGTTACCTATAGATTCCGGGGGAGAATAGGGAAGGACAGCTAAACAACCGATACACACATGTATTTTGTGATGATAATATGTAACATTGTTGTATACAAATGAACAATGCAACAAGAAACTGTAATGTTTGATCATGAACCTATTGCTAACCCTGATTTTGAGTTCTTTGTAGATGGCTCTCGATTTGGAAAGGATGGCAAATTCTACACCAGATATGCCATGGTCATTGAATATGAGGTAAAACAAGCAGAACCATTATGTATGTCTCAGCTCAAGAAGTTGGACTGAAAGCACTTACCGAAGAATGTAAAATGGCTGAGGCTGAGGGTAAGCTCGCTATACCTGTGGTCTAGGACACTAGTATTGCCCGATTTGGAGAGCAAGAGCTTTCCTCACGTCTAATGGTTAGCCCATAAAGGATTTCCAGGCTGTTCAGGAACTGAAGGAGGCCCTGCTGCTACCCAAACAGCTGGTTATAGTCAAAGTTAAGGCACACACCAAGGCTGATACAAAAGAAAGCAGAGGTAACATGAGGACAGGTGCTGTCACCAACATAGCTGCAGAAAAGCCTAGGGAACATGCCTCAACACAGGTGGTCACCATAACGGACCAAAGCTCTTAGCTCTCTATTCAGGTTCTAAAAATACTACAGGACCAAGCTAGCCCAGAAGAAAAGAAGACTTGGGAGCAGCAAGGAGCAAAAAAGGATGATCAACTTTGGTAAGAGAGTATGTTTACTGGGATCATTGTTCTCAATGATGCTTCAAGCTCATTTCCAAATACACCACTCAAAAACTCATGTGTGACCTGGTGAAGAACCAATGGGTAGCTGCAGGTTTTAGCACCACTGCAGCCAGATACGTGCACGCCTGCATAACATGTGCCAGGCACAATGTATCCCAAAAAATAAAAGTTTCTCAAAAACAGACCCCGAAAGCCCTTGTACCAGAGATTGCAGGTTGCCTATATACAGTTACCAAAGGTGGGAAGGAGTACATGCTTGTGTGTATCGATCTCTTTTCAGGCTGGCCTGAGGCATTTCTGGTACAGAAAGCCATCGCAAAAGCAACTGCAAATAAACTACTGAAACAAGTGGTGTGCCGGTATGGGATCTCTAAGACCACTGAAATTGATAATGTAACTCATTTTACTGGTAATGAGAGAAATAATGGAGGCATGGGGATGCAGCAACAGTTCCCTACCCCATACCATCCTCAGACTTGTGGGAAAGTGGAGAGGCTAAATGGTACCCTCAAACTGAAAATTCAAAAAGCTAAGGAAGAGACAGGGAAGTCATGTATCGAGTGCCTCACCATGGCTCTATTCTCAGTAAGGTACATAACAAATAGGAAAACACACTTGTCAATTTATGAAGTGCTTGTTGGTAGTGTCCCAAGACTAGGACTCTATTTCCTAGTCAAGTGTTGCTGACAACATCCACTTCTGTCAAACTGGAAGGAAAATTACATGGACTCATGCTAGCCATGGCAAAAAGGTTACTGCCCTTGATAGCGATATGAACACTGACACTGATGATTCTGTGGTCTCAGGGGAAAACTGGGAACCCCTGGTATTCCTCTTTAAAGGCTTTAGGTGAGAGCAAATAATGGTTGATTTGTCCTTCTATGGAGGTAAACCGTTGAGAGGATGGCCCGAAGGAACCAATACAGACAGAAGGCAAGATAACCTTGAATGCGTTACTAATTAGACTTGCACTATATGGAAAATTACTTTCTCTCTCATCCATTGAAATTTGGACAATTTGGGTATTATATGGTTTTGGGGAGTGAAGATGGTAGTCTGTAAGTAAACATTTTCAACAGCACTACTGTGCATTTCTGCAATTATACTTTGGAACAACAACATATGCCTTCAGAAGTAAAATGTAATGATTATGTGTACAGGAATCTTTTCAACATATGAAGTTATGTCTAGTGCTATATTGTGTGAATTTAATGTGTCGCCAGTTCAGGTGGGTCTGCGGATGCCAAAGATTTTTGGTAGGCTACTATCTGCTGAGAATACCACACATGATGAGTCAACATGTACAGAGACAACAGAAGGGTTGGTTTGTGGTCAGCAATCAGGAACATATGACCCTTGTATATTGTAACCTACTGATAACATATGCCCATTTGTAGTTACACCTTCTAGTTTATTCTAAATGTTTGTAGAGATATGGCCACAACATGTATGCATAGTGACACTATAAGAAATTTTAATCTCACGGGTCCATTCTCTAGATGTTTATATAATGTCAGTCACATATTATGGACAGGCAAGACTATTACCTTCTTACAAAACGAAGAGGCGACAGTATATGGTGAATGGGTATCTGAGTCCTTATTGTTACCTGAAGTAACGTATCCACTGAAGGAAATAAAATATATTTTGCATAAGAGCCCTGAGATCAAGGAGAAAATAGATTTGGTTAATATTACGTTACATGCACTGTAAAAAATGCTGTAATTAGTGGAGATTGGTATCCATATCCTCCAATATAAAAGATGTCACCGCCCACCATTGGTATGATATTTTCACTGGCTTCTCACCAACTGCAAATCAGATAACGCATGCCCTATGTTGTTACTGTTTGGAGGCTTGATATTATTGACATTGCTGAATATATATACTGCGCATATATATATATATATATATATATATATATCTATTGTGAGAAAGTGACAGGACAAGTGCTGGAGTCACGGTATGTCAGTCCCCGGGTTTTGTCATATAGCTGGTCCAGCACGGGATTTTGAGTAAGCCCCAGCTCAGGTGCGAGTCTTGAGGCTCATTACTGGCCCATATAGACCTGCAGAGCCTGCACTTGAATGCAGATCCTGGGGAGTGAGAGCAGGCGTTTGGATTTGTCCTGATCTCCCAAAAACGCTTATTGTGCCAAACTGGTTGCTGGTGTGGCTGGCAGACAGCCACACAGGTTAGTAAGCAAGTGTTTTGTTTAGATAGCCGCTCAGACGAGCAGGAGTTTTGTTTATTTTTTGTGCCTGTTGTTAAGGCTGATATTGTTTTGCCTGTTTTCCTGAAAGGGAAGGTTTATTTATTTTGTTGCCATTTTCTTAAATAAACCTGTTACACCCTAGCTCTCGTGTCACTGTCTCTGACTGTTTGGGCCCGTACCTAGGCTGCTACCGAGCTACCTCCCTCACACTATATATATACTAGATAGATAGATATATATATAGATATATATAGATATTAGCAGAATGACTCAGCTTTACAGAGGTATATTTTCATTTTTTGTTTGTGTAGTGCCCGCCCCATAAGAATTGTCACTGGTCTATTTTGTATGTCATTTGTGTGTAGTTTAAATATGTTTCAATTTATAAGAATGCTGACATCCAGTATGGCAGTCCATTATAGGCACAGTCTATTTATGGCTGTGTTGTTATGGAAACCTGGTAAATTACATGTGAAGTTATATTGGCTGATACACGTCATACGACTGAATTTTTAAGGACCTGCGAACTGCTATTGACTAATACAGGTCATAAATAGCTTGGTTGCTATGGAAACCTGGTGTAAAGCTGTGTGTATGTCAAGACTGAAGAACCTGCGAGTTTCCATTGGTCCATAAGCATCATGTGTAAATCAGTTTGGATATCAGTGAAAAACCTGTGATTGGTTTTTATGGAATCCTGGAGTAAAGCTGTGTGTATGTGACCTTGTGTAACAGTGTCATCCACAGCACCCTGCCCCTTTAAAGCTGACATACAGCAGTGAAGAAAAATGGCTGGGTTGTTATGGAAACCTGGAGTAAAACTGTGTGCATGTGGACACTAAATGCCTGCGAGCTTCTATTGGCTGATAAGGGACATGTGACCGTGTGTATGGCATTTGGAGTATAAGTGAAAGTGAAAGACTTGCAGGCTTCTATTGGCTAATGCATGTCATTTTTTGGGAATACTGTATCTGAGCTGAGACCTGGTCTAAAACCTTCCCGGACACCTGATGTACCTGTGTGCCAAATTTGGTGAAGATCGGTCCAGTCATTTGGTCGTGCATAAAAAACAGACGGACAGACAGAAACTAATTTTTATATATGTATATATAGTAAAATATAGTTTGTAATCGGCTTGACAACTGGTTAAATGATCATATCCAGAGAGTTGTGGTCAATGACTGCAACTCAGACTGGTCCTCTGTTATAAGTGGTGTACCCCAGGGTTCAATCCTGGGTCCTCTCTTATACAGTGGGGAAAAAAAAGTATTTAGTCAGCCAGAAGTTCGAATGTAACACTCACCCTTTCCTTATTTACAGGATAACTCCCTGATCCAGCTTGATTCCGACATTTCTACTGACTTGGAACAAGACTTCCCTGATTCTGAGATCACTTATGCTCCCATGATTGTCCTTTTCCCTCTCAATCTCTTTAGATCCAATCTTTTTGCTTAATATAGACGTAAAAATAGACGCCAAAATACCTCATATACCAGGGATGATTCACCGGGAACAGGTGGGTTTTGTCCTGGGCCACAAGGCACAGGACAACACCATTAAATCCATCTCACTCATTCAAAGGCACCTGGAGCCCCCCATGTTTGCTGGGGATGCCCCCGGGTCAATGTCCTCTGTAAACATATTTTTCTTTTGTACAATACTATGTGTTGGCCATCAGTGAACCCCATGCCTGAACGAGCACTCCTGTCATTCATACCGGGCCCATTATCGAAAATAAAAAGGGTCTATTGAGATTTTTTGATGTCAACCAGGCAGGTTATACCTGGTTGTGGAGATTGATGGAAGCTAAGTAGGTGGAGGCCTTAAACCGTATTAGATGAATGGTGGAGCTGGGAGCAGTCAGACTATGGTTAATTGTATTGGGATGCCTTGGAATATGTTCTGTTTTTTACGGGACTTCGAGACTTGGGTCTCGGGCGGTAGACTCCCACCTGACTTAGACCCAGGGCTACACTAGGCCGAAGAGTTTTTTTCTATCATTTCTCATCTCATTTCTTTTTTCTTTCTTTCTTTCTTTTTTTCTTTTCTTTTCTCTTTTCCCCTTTTGCCCCCCTTTCACCATTTCTCCATTACTGTTTCCCTTTATGATGCCAGGACGTGTGGCTGTCGAATCTGAATCCTTGATTTTTGTTTCCTTTCCTTTTACAGTGCCGTGCGAAAGTATTCGGCCCCCTTGAACTTTTAAACCTTTTGCCACATTTCAGGCTTCAAACATAAGGATATAAAATTTTAAATTTTGGTGAAGAATCAACAAGTGGGACACAATTGTGAAGTGGAACGAAATTTATTGGTTATTTTAAACTTTGGTAAAAAATAAAAAACTGAAAAGTGGGGCATGCCAAATTCGGCCCTCTTAAATTAATACTTTGTAGCGCCACCTTTTGCTGCGATTGCAAGTCGCTTGGGGTATGTCTCTATCAGTTTTGCACATCGAGAGACTGAAATTCTGGTCCATTCTTCCTTGGAAAACAGCTCGAGCTCAGCGAGGTTGGATGGAGAACGTTTGTGAACAGCAGTTTTAAGCTCTTTCCACAGATTCTCGATTGGATTCAGGTCTGGACTTTGACATGGCCATTCTAACACCTGGATACATTTATTTGTGAACCATTCCATTGTAGATTTTGCTTTATGTTTGGGATCATTGTCTTGTTGGAAGATAAATCTCCGTCCCAGTCTCAGGTCTTTTGCAGACTCCAATAGGTTTTCTTCCAGAATGGTCCTGTATTTGGCTCCATCCATCTTCCCATCAATTTTAACCATCTTCCCTGTCCCTGCTGAAGAAAAGCAGGCCCAAACCATGATGCTGCCACCACCATGTTTGACAGTGGGGATGGTGTGTTCAGGGTGATGAGCTGTGTTGCTTTTACGCCAAACATATCATTTTGCATTGTGGCCAAAAAGTTCGATTTTGGTTTCATTTGACCAGAGCACCTTCTTCCACATGTTTGGTATGTCTCCCAGGTGGCTTGTGGCAAACTTTAAACGAGACTTTTTATGGATATCTTTGAGAAATGGCTTTCTTCTTGCCACTTTTCCATAAAGGTCAGATTTGTGCAGTGTACGACTGATTGTTGTCCTATGGACAGACTCTCCCACCTCAGCTGTAGATCTTTGCAGTTCATACAGAGTGATCATGGGCCTCTTGGCTGCATCTCTGATCAGTCTTCTCCTTGTTTGAGATGAAAGTTTAGAGGGACGGCCGGGTCTTGGTAGATGTGCAGTGTTCTGATACTCCTTCCATTTCAATATGATCGCTTGCACAATGCTCCTTGAGATGTTTAAAGTTTGGGAAATCTTTTTGTATCCAAATCCAGCTTTAAACTTCTCCACAACAGTATCACGGACCTGCCTGGTGTGTTCCTTGGTCTTCATGATGCTCTCTGCGCTTTAAACAGAACCCTGAGACTATCACAGAGCAGGTGCATTTATACGGAGACTTGATTACACACAGGTGGATTATATTTATCATCATCAGTCATTTAGGACAACATTGGATCATTCAGAGATCCTCACTGAACTTCTGGAGTGAGTTTGCTGCACTGAAAGTAAAGGGGCCGAATAATATTGCACGCCCCACTTTTCAGTTTTTTATTTTTTACAAAAGTTTTAAATAACCAATAAATTTCGTTCCACTTCACAATTGTGTCCCCCTAGTTGATTCTTCACCAAAAAATTTAAATTTTATATCTTTATGTTTGAAGACTGAAATGTGGCAAAAGGTTGAAAAGTTTAAGGGGGCCGAATACTTTCGCAAGGCACTGTATATCCTGCTCATTTGTCTGTGTACTCCCTACCTCCCACTTTGTTATATCTAAAATTGGCATTTGGACTTTTATTCACTAATGATATGTTTTGTCTGCAATTCATGTGTGTCTTGATGACATTCAATAAAAATCTATTGAACCTAGAAAAAGGGACCAAAAATTATCCCTAGATGGGAGCGGATGTGAAATCAAATAATTATTATTTATTTTTATTTATACCAACACTACAGTGGCATCATCAGTGTGCTATAGTGGAATGTGATGGTGGACCAGGCCGCAGGACTGTCTGGTTGAGTGGTGGCAGTGGTGGTAGGCACTATCCAACAATGGCAATATGTGTGGCAGTGTGACAGGGCATAATATGATGATCCTGTTGGATATACAACAGCTTAGCTTTTGTCTGTATTTGCAGGATTGACTGCAGTTCACATTTATGACACTAGATGTAGCTGTTACCAAATATTTATCTGTAGATACTCTGTACTTTGTTTGATGTCTGTTGGTACACTTCCTGTGCTGTACTCAGGGCCGTTTTAGACAAAGTGGGGCCCTGGGCAAAATTAAAAGCGGGGCCCCAAATGCTGATATGCAAACAACACCATCGTCTTCCAGTGGCAACCCCTATAATAACGCCTCCTTTCTGCCAACAAAAAAGTAATAAGCCCCATTTTACCACACACAATTCAAATGAGCACCTTTGTACCACCTAATAGATTTTTGCACCCAGTCATCAGTTATTATAGCACCTCCTTATAAATAATAGTCTCTGCTTATAAATAATATTAGACCTTTATCAGTAATAGCTCCCTTATAAATGATAAATAGTGCCCTGTATCAGTAATATACTCCCTTATCAGTAACAGTCACCCCGTAAAAATAATACTGCTCCCTTATAAATAATAGCCCCCTCATAAATAATAGTTACCCTTATAAATAATAGTCCCCATTATCACTAATAGCCCCCTTTCTAAATAAGCCCACTTAACAATTATACCCCCCTTATAAAAAGTTCCCCTCTTATAAATAATAGCTCCCCCCTTATAATGGATGTCTTATATATAATAGTTCCCCCTTATAAATAATAGCCCATCTTATAAATAATAGTTCCCCCTTATAATAGCCCCCTCATACTTAAGTTTCCCAATTACATATAGTAACCCATCCTTATATATAATAGTTCTCCGTTATACAGTGTCGGACTGAGGGGCCTTAGGCCCACCAGAGGATCTTATTCTGGGGCCCCACCCAACAGCTTCCTGCTAATAGCCTACACCACAGCTCCTTCACTGAAGTCTTACATATGTGCTGACTATCTGGCGTTACTGAGTATGTTCCCAGTATAGTCAGCCCCTATAATACTGTGCAGGCCCCATTAACTCCATGGCCAATTCATGCACAGTACTGTATGGGGAATGACATGGCCATGGAGAACTACACGTATGTGCAAGATTATAGTAAGGGAGCTGTGATGCAGACATAGCACACAGGGCTACCAGCAGGAATTGTGAGCCCCCCCCCCCACAGTATAATGCTCCACATGGTATATAATGCTCCACAGTATAAAATGCTCTCCTGAGCCCTCCAGTTTCCCCACATGGTATATAATGCTCCACAGTGACCCCACACAGTATAAAATGCTCCCCTGAGCCCCCCATAGTGGCCCCACATGGTATGTAAGGCTACACACAGTATAATACTCCACAGTGGCCCACACAGTATACTACCCCTTAGTAGCTTCAGACAGTGCTATATGCTCCCCAGCAGCCCCACACAATATAATATGCTCCAACATACAGTATAATATGCACCCCACAATGCCCCCCAGTATAATGCTCTACAATGGCCCCACAGAGTATCATATGCTCCCGAAAAGCCCCACACAATATAATACACTCCACAGTGGCCCCACACAGTATAACAGGCTCCCCACACTGTCCCTTCCCCCAGTATAAAGCTCCACAGTGGCCCATAGTATAATATGCTCCCCAGAGGGCCCCCGCTAGTATAATGCTCCACAGTGCCCCTTCAGTATTTTGCTCCACAGTGGCCCCACGCAATATATTATGCTCCCCAGAGCGTCCCCCCAGTATAATGTTCCACAGTAGGCCCCACGCAGTATAATATTCTCCCCAGAGGGCCCCTAGTATAATGCTCATTAGTCCCCCCCGAATAATGCCCCACAGTGGCACCACACAATATAATATGCTCTGCTGATGGCCCCCCCCAGAATAATGCTCCACAGTGACCCCAGTAAGTATAACATGCTCCAGAAATGGCCTCCACACAGTATAACCCCAGCCCAACCCACAGAGGCCCGAATATACTGCCCAGAGGGTCCCCCCAGTATAATGCTCCACAGGGCCCCCGAACAGTATAATATGCTCTGGGGGGCCCCCCCGGAGAGCATATTATGCTGTGTGGGGCCACAGTGGAGCATTATACTGGGGGGCCCCTGGACAGCATATTATACTGTGTGGGGCCCCTCTGGAGCATTATACTGGGGAGGGGGCCCCGGGGGCGTGTGGGGAAACTGCGGGGGCTGGAGCATTATAAAGTGGGGGGGGGCTCTGGAGAGCATGTTATACTCTGTGGGGCCACTTTGGAGCATTATAGGGGGGCCCCGGGAGCAATTATACTGTGTGGGGCACTGGGGGCCCTCTGGAGAGCATGATGATCCAGTGGGGCCCCCATATATAACATTATCCAGAGCCCCCCCCAGTGGGGGGGCTTCCATAGTGGCCCCATGAATTTAACATGCTATCCAGAGGGCCCCTTCCCCAGTATAATGCTCCACAGTGGCCCCACACAGTATAATATGCTATCCAGAGGGGCCCCCCAGTATAATGCTCCACAGGGGCCCTATAGTGCTATTATTATATTATATTCTGGGGTCTCTTCAGACCCCAGAGTATAATAATCGAAGGTCCGGGGGAGGTGAGGGAAAATAACAAACAGTTATACTCACCTTGTCTTACCCCTCCTGGGCCTCATTGCGCTGCTCCGTTATCCCTGCTGGCGCTAGCTTCTTCTTCTCTGCGGCTGACGTCACGCGTTGTGGACGTCACCGCTGAGGCCTGTGATTGGACCTCAGCGATTACGTGGGGCACGCTGTCAGCACACCCCACGTGATCGCTAAGGCTGAGGCCTGGCCTCAGCGGTGATGTCCGCAACGCCAGAAGATGACGTCGGACGCCAAGGACAGGTGAGTAAAAATGTTTGTTATTTTTACTCACCACGGAAAGGGGCCCTGTGGTCCCTTTCTGTTATTGATTTGTCCGGGCCTGACTCCGGGATCCGGAGTCATCAGGTTCCGGATCCCGGGGGCCCCTTTCTGGATGGGGCCCTGGGCAATTGCCCAGTTTGCCCTCCCTAACGCCGGCCCTGGCTGTACTAGATCTGTTATTCACCATGTGAGGTGACCTTCACTTACTACACTCATGTTCCAGTGAAGTCTGTTCCTGTTACATCACAAATGTCTATCTGGTTTTTACTCTGCCACATCCAGCACTCATACTCTGCAACAGGTTATGGTATGGGTCTAGTGATCAAATGAAGTCCTAGTAATTGGATAAAGCCCAGTGACCAGACGCAGCTCAGGCAGAGTGAAGTCCAGAACGAAAGACGGAGCACCCGATGCGGAGATCGACATAAGGAATCTTCCACAGAGACATCTCCTGTACAGAAGTAAGACTGTTCCTATACATAAAGGATTGAGAATGGCCTGTAGTTCAGAACCTAAACTATCAGTGGCCAAGCTGAACAATGACAATTATCAGCTATGGAAATTTAAGGTGGAACTTTCAAAGGACAAAGTTGGCACATTTAGCTCCACCCACTTCTACGTTGACTCCGCCCATTCTCATCCATTTTTCCATGTGCCTCCACACAGTATAATGCTTCTACAGTCACCCTAAAATTATATGCCCCCACATTATAATGTTCTCCTCCAATTGTCCCACAGTATTAAGTCCCTCTCCTTGTGCCCCAGTTTAAATTGGCGGAAACTAGAGGGAGACATTAAACTAGGGCAGCTGGAGGGGGAAATTATACAGTGAGGGTATTTGGAGGGGGACATTAAACTGGGGACAATTAGAGGCAGAGATGTCCTCCTCCAGTTGCCCCCCAGTTTAATGTCCACTCCTCAATCTGTCCCCAGTTTGATGTCCCCCCTCCATCTGTTCCCATTTTAATGTCCCCCTTTATCTGCCACTAGCTTAATGTCCCCCTTTATCTTCCCCAGTTTAATTGCCCCCTACATCTTCTCCCAGTTCCTTCTCTTGCTCACACATGCTGTCTCTTCTCTCCTCACCTTCAGTAACCGTTCGTTCCCAGCAGCTTCCTCTTTCTGTGTAACAAAACACTGACCTGTAGTGTCCAGACTAGCTCCGCCCACCAAAGAGTCTGATCACATGGTCATGACGTCATCAAAGGTCCTTTAACCCACTAGGATTTAGCATCTACCATCTAGCCTTTTACCCTACTCTAACAAAGTTTGTTAGCAACAAAACACTTCAGGGGCATAGCGGGACAAACTGTAAGCTATTCGGGACGGTGGGGCACCAGTGTAAAATGGAGACTGTCCCGACGGATGTGGGACGGTTGGACCTAGGGGATGACTTTTGGGAAGTTATCACTACAGAAAGGCCACAGGATGATTATCAGGACTGGGACAGGAAAAACAGATGGGCGCAGGCCACCATAAGCTTACTAGTAGAAGATGATCTGCTTATTCACATACGCAGTGAGAATACAGCGAAAGGCATGTGGGATGTACTGAAAAGACTGCATGAGAGGTCAAGTTTAAACAGCAAGTTGTTTCTGCTGAGGAAACTCTACAAAATGAGGCTTAGCAGAGAGCAGGACATGCAAGAGCTTATACAGGGGGTGGGGAAAAAGTATTTGGTGAGACACCAGGGCAGCCCCCCTAAAAAGGGGGGGGGGGCGGGAGGGCCCCAAGGGGGGGCCCCCAAAGGGGGAAAAAAAAGGGAAAAACAAAGGCAAAAAAACAGGTGGGTTTTTTAAAAAATTTGAGGGGGGAAAGGGGGGGGGGAAAAGCTCTCTTTTTTTTTTTGTGGGGGGGGGGGGGGGGGGGCGGGGTTGTTTTGGTCGCGGGGGGGTCGCTGGGTGGGGGGGGGGGGGGCCTTGCCTCTGTGGTCTCCCGTGGGGGGGTGGTGGTGGGGGGGGGGGGCGGGGGGGGGGGGGCTTCCCCCCTCCTCCTTTGGTTGGTGGGGGGGGGGGGGGGGGGGGGGGGGCGGGGGGCCGGGGGGGGGGGTGGTGGGGGGCGGGGCCGCCGCGGGGGGGGGGGGGGGGGGGGGGGGGGGGGGGGGGGGGGGGCGCGGGGGGGGGGGTCGCTCCCCGCGCTGGGGGGGGGGGGGGGGGGGGGGGCACCTCCGGCCGGCCCGGCCCTTTTTTTTTTTGGTTGGGGGGGGGGGGGGGGGGGGTGGGGGGGGGGGTCCCAAAGCATGATGTTGCCACCCCCATACTTCACAGTAGGTATGGTGTTCTTTGGATGCAACTCAGCATTCACTCTCCTCTAAATACGACGAGTTGGGGGCGTGGCCTGGCTATGGAGGAGTGAGGCTGTGTTTTCCTCAGCTCCTTCCCTGACTTACCCGGACCAACGCTGATCCAGCTGACCGGATCGTTTTCTGCCCCCAGGGTTATGGGCAAGTCCCGGCGGTTACCCTCCGGATCCTCTTTTATCCCTCCTGGGGCCTCCACGGAGTCCATCATGGACAAATTTCTGCGGGGCCCGGCCGCTCCCGGCCTACAACGTACGCCCTCCAAAATGGCGCCCGACGTCGCCGCCTCCTCAAGCGGCACCCCCGCGGGTTCGCAACCGGCGGCCGCTGCGGCTCCTGACATAGAGGCGCCCCGGCCTCTACCAGCAACTGGGGCCTGCTCCATCAGCCCCCCGGAGCCTTGGATCGTGCGGGAGTGTGAGCTCCGCTCAGCCCCCCGCTTCTCCCCTAACAGTTACCGCGGGGCAGGACTAGCCTTCGTTACCGCCGTCCCCCGCATCCTCCGGGCACTAGCGCTCCACTGACACCAACGCACCGCTGCAGCGCTCTCTCCTGGACCCAGCCAGAGGTAGGGAGACATCTAATCTGCCCTGGCCTGTGGCCTTCTCCACTCCCACCACAGCACTGAAGCCTGTGCTGCAGGCCCCTCTGTTTGCTCCTCCTGGCACTGGGCCACAGTTGGCCACATCTCCACTGGGCGCCCCTACCATCCGCAGCCCCTGTCCGGTTACCACCACGGCCCCTCTGAGCCAGTTATCGGCCTCAGCAGCCCCGTACTTGCCTCATGTTCCTCTGTTAACAACTCCTGTCACAGCCCCCACCTCTGCTGGTCAGAGTGCGGGAGACCTCACTGGGACTATTGCAACCTGTGCACCTTCCTTCTTTGGTTCTTCCTCCGACACCCTGGCTGAACTGCGTCAACTGAGCGCCCATCTACGTGCCATCCCTACAAAGTCTGACATGGAGGAATATGTGGCGCGTCTGGAGCAGTCATACAAAACAGAGCTGTCAGCCGTCCGTGCCACGGTGCAATCACTGGAGGGAAGAGTGGACACCTTGGAGGCCTCTGCCGCTTCGTTTTCTACCCAGTTATCTACCTATGACTCCATATTGCTGTCTCATACTCACCAATTACACTATCTGACAGATCTCATGGACGACCTCGAGAACAGGAACAGACGGAATAACATCAGGGTACGGGGCCTCCCTGAAGTCATTGAACCCCAGCAATTGGACGCCACTCTACGTGGCATCTTTAACTCCCTCTTGGGGGTCCCTCCTGACTCTCCACTCGAGTTGGACCGGGTGCACCGCTCTTTGGGCCCACGCCCTCTGGACTCTGCCAACCCTAGAGACGTCATCTGCCGGGTGCACAGATACCAGCTCAAGGAGGCCATCATGCGGAAGGCCAGGGACACCCGCCAAGTGGTTTTCCAGGACGCTCCCATCAGCTTGCTCCCGGACCTGTCCAGACTCACTCTTGCTAGACGGCGTGCCTTGAAGCCTCTTCTGGACCTCCTGATCCAACACCAGATCCCGTACTCCTGGGGATTCCCCTTCCGCCTGCAGGTCCGGCGGGATGGCCGCATCATCTTCCTGTCTCGTCCAGACGATGTTCCTGCCTTCACAACTGTTCTTGGTCTTCCTATGGTACAGATCTTGGATTGGCCACTGCTACCTGGCTCCTCAGAACCAGCCCAACCAGCACAGTCTCAGCGCCGTTCCAGACGCCGCCGAAGCGACCGAGCTTCCACACCTACAGCACTGACACGGGACCATCAAGCCCTTCCAACTTGAACACTGAACTGTTCCTTTTACATGCCAGTGAGAAAGTCTCTCCGTAACCCCTAGGGGTTCTCGTCCGCCCCCTTGTGGGGCAGTGAGTATTGTTATTATTTTTCCTTCCTTCTTCTTTTCCCTCCCCCCCTTTTTTTTTTTTTTTCTCTTTTCTCTTACCCTTCCTTCCCTCTCCCCTCTTTTCTTCTTTTTTTCATTTATGTTTATGCATATCGTGTTTCTCGGTCAGCTTATCTTGTTACTACAGTTATCTTTACAGTGGCGTGGCCCGGGGTCTGGGGGGGGGGGCAGCTCCTCTTTGGAAAGCTCGTTCCCCACCGGGGTCTCCATGCTACTGTGTAGCACGTGTTTTGGCATTGTTTGCCTTTTCCCCACCTGGTTCGGTGGTGGTTCACCCCACCACCTTACTGTTTAGTCAGTTAAGACTTTGTTTCATAGCTGTGTTAATTAGTGATAAATTGCGTTAGATTTTCCCTTACCTAAGTGTGTCTTCCCTTCCCCTCTCTGTTTAGCTATGTCTACCCTGAATATTTGCACACTGAATGTACGGGGACTTAACATTCCACAAAAACGCAGCCAGATTTTGTACCAACTTCATAAAAAGCATTCTCATATCCTTATTCTACAGGAGACGCACTTCAAGGAAGGCCACGTACCGGATATCCGCAACCGCCATTTCCCCGTTTGGTTCCACAGTGCCAACCCGGCCGCCAAGTCCAAGGGAGTATCTATTGCTTTGCATAGGTCTCTGCATCACGAGGTAATGGACACCCTGATTGACCCTGAGGGCAGATTTGTTTTTCTTAAATTGCGCATCGCGGGTACGGTTCTTACCATAGCGGGTTGCTACCTCCCTAATCAGGGACAATTGCGGTATTGTAGGGACCTGGTCGGCAAACTTTCTGATTTTGGTGAGGGGGTCATGATTCTCGGGGGCGACTTTAACTTTGTATTGGATCCTTTGATTGACTCTACCCCATCCCGCCCTCCCCATTCTCAGTCTCATCTGCATAGCCTTAAGACTGCCCTCCATAACTCCCAGTTGGTCGACGTGTGGCGCATCCTGCATCCTAATGAGCGAGACTATATGTATCACTCCCCTGCGCACAACTCCTATAGCCGCATTGACTTTTTCTTGATCAGCCATCATGCCCTCTCTTGGGCCCCCACAGGACAGATTGGTTCCGCCCTTTGGTCGGACCATTCGCCAGTATTTTTGTCACTGGAGATTCCGGAACTCGCACGCCGTCCTTTTACCTGGCGTCTAAACGATAGCCTTTTAAAAGATACCACATGCCGGGAGGACGTCGGCGCTGCGATCAGGAACTTTGGCCTTGATCATGCCCGGGACACTACATCACCCCCTCTTCAATGGGAAGCGTTAAAATGCGTGGTCCGGGGGAGTCTTGATTAAACATGGTGCGCGCCTTAAAAAGGAGAGGGTGGCCTGGGTTTCTGCGCAGTTAGCCAAGATCCATTCCCTTGAAGTGCTGCATAAACGGTCTTGCTCTCAGGCAGACTTCACGGAGCTCCTCAATGCTAGAGAGGAGCTCTGAGCCCACCTGGACGAAGTGTCCATGCTTTTCCGTGATCGTGTTCGGAAACATTACTATGAGTTTGCGGATAAGTGCAGTCGTCCCCTTGCGCGTCGCCTACATCCTCGCAACACCTCCACATACATTCCTCGGATTAATAAAGGCACTGGGAGATCGGTCCATAACCCAGCAGACATAGCAGAGGCATTCCGCTCCTTTTACCACGACCTCTATAATATTCGGGGACAATATGCTGATCTTCCCCCGCACTCTCTTTATGAGAAAATCAGGGAATACATCGGTGAGACCTCTCCCCCCATCATCGCTCCCTCGGATAGAGCGCTTCTCGAGGACCATTTTTCCGAAGAGGAGGTCTCCCTTGTCATTCAATCTTCCCCCTCGGGCAAATCCCCGGGCCCTGATGGGTTTACCCCCAGATTTTATAAGTCCTTCCAAGACCTCCTCTCTCCAATTATGGCCCGTGTCTTTAATAGTATTGATGACACCACTCCGTTTGCCTCCCAATCCCTATCAGCCCTTATCACAGTCCTCCCCAAACCTGGGAAAGATCCGTCCAGTTGCGCCAGCTATCGCCCGATTTCCCTGCTCAACATTGACATTAAGCTATTTGCCAAATTGCTGGCTAACCGACTGTCCCCTTTGATGCCGGGCCTGGTTCACACTGACCAGGTTGACTTTATCTCAGGCCGCGAGGCCAGGGACAATATTTGCAAGACGCTCTTGGCGATCTCCGCTGCCCGCGTTACTGATACCTCCATGTGCTTGCTCTCGGTAGACGCTGAAAAAGCGTTCGACCGTGTACATTGGGGCTTCCTGTGGGCCACACTCCAGCAAATTGGAGTTGGCTCGCGGGTACCTGAGTAAGGTGCTTTCTCTCTATGGCGACACGTCGGCACGGGTGTGGGTTAACGGGCTCCTCTCCAACTCCTTTCCGGTCCGGAATGGCACGCGACAGGGTTGTCCCCTGTCTCCTCTTTTATATGCACTGGTCATGGAACATCTAGCGACTGCCTTACGGAACTGTCCTAGTGTCCATGGCGTGCAGCTGGGCAACCGCCAGGTCAAAACGGCTTTATATGCCGACGACCTCCTCTTATACATCTCTCAGCCGCGCGTTTCCTTTCCGGCCATCCTGCGTGAGTTCCGTCGCTTTGGCCACCTGAGTAATTTCAAGGTAAATCTCTCTAAGAGTGAGGCCCTCAATATCACCTTGCCCCTAGCAGAAGCAGCCCTCCTTGCGAACGAATTCCCCTTCAAATGGCACCGCACTTCCATTAAATATCTCAGGATTCACATCCCTTCAGACCTCTCCCTTCTCTACCGCCTTAATTACTTACCGTTCCTTGAATCCCTTTCGACAGATCTGCGGAAATATGGTTCCCTCATGCTCTCGTGGTTTGGTCGCATCAACGCGCTAAAAATGGATGTCATGCCCCGGTTATTATATGTGTTTCAAGCTCTGCCCATTCCAATACCACGCTCCTTTTTTGTTCGCGCCCAGACTTTGTTTGGGAGATTTGTGTGGGGAGCGTCACGAAGCAGGTTATGCTTACGGACATTGACACGCCGTAGACATCGCGGTGGTGCGGGCCTGCCCGACCCTAGAATATACTATTGTGCGACAGTACTGTTGCGCCTTTTTGACTGGCGCTATCGCGGGGTGGACAAGCAGTGGGTCTCTATAGAGGCCGACTTGCTGTCAGCTCATCTCCCCTCCTTGCCCTGGGTCCCGTCTCACTTTCGCCCCAGTATTATCAGACACTCCATTTTATCCTCTCATTTCCTCAAGACCTGGGATTCCATAAGCGCGGGTGGTCGCATAGCCAGGGTCCCGGGTCCTCTCAGCCCTCTGTTCCGAAATCCCATGTTCCCACCGGGTTGCTCTGCTGACAGATTTCTTTGCTGGTTGGCTAGGGATGATGTTCGTTTGCATCAGGTCATGGATAGCACTTCTCTTCCTTCTCTGTTACAATTGCAAGCCTCTCATCCCAATCTCCGTTTGTCCTGGTTGGAACATGGCCAGCTCACTACCTTCATCCGCAGGTTCTCCCTGCTTCCCACGCTCTCTTCCTCTTTAACTAACCTGGAGCTTGCCCTTTCCCAGACTGACACCACTCCGCGCGCCCTCTCTGTTCTTTACGGCATTCTCCTCCAAGACGCTACACCTGGGCCTCTCTCCTACATTGGCCCCTGGGAGTCTGACCTCGGTACTCGCCTCTCTACTGCCGACTGGGATAAATCCTACCTGTACACACACAAACTCCCGCTGTCCTGTGGTGCGCAGGAAAAGAATTACAAAATACTGACCCGCTGGTACCGCTGTCCTGACCTCTTACATAGGATCTACCCTAGCGTCTCTGACCGGTGTTGGCGCTGTGGTGTCGAAAAGGGTACCTTATACCATATCTGGTGGGAATGCACGGCCCTTAAACCCTTTTGGGATGCCGTCTTTGAGCTTTATGCTAAAGTGAGTGGCAGATCTGTCACGCCTTCACCCCAGGTCGCACTTCTCTCTATTATACCGGGGAGGGTCTCTGACGTTAAAAGGGACCTTTTGCGACACTTCCTCACCGCCGCCAGAACAGTTATCCCCAGGCATTGGCGTAGCACTGCTTTTGCCTACCCTGGTGGAGTTCCTTCAGGAGCTTCTCCTTATCAGGAGAATGGAGGCCCTGGTGGCTGAGGACTCGCCCGACCCCTCCAAATTTGAGTCCCTCTGGCGGCCGTGGGTGGTGTATCAGGAGTCCTCTGAGTTTCTCTCTTTTTTTTCTTGATTTGGGGTTGTTCTGTTTTTCTGTTGGTGCAGTGTCTGGCTGCTCTCCATTTCTAAATTTCCCCTTCCGTACCATCTCCTACCTCCTCCCTCCTGTGTCCCTCCCCTGCCCTTGTCGTGTCCTAGGCCTCATATGTCTTGTACATCTGTGTTCCCCTTTTGGTCCCCTTCCTATTGATGTTTGTTTTAATTTACTGTTAGGTGGGTGGCCCTGTGGTAGCTTTTTACAGTTGACTATTTAGTTTTTTTAGCTATCACCCACCTAAAGTTATAGTCATTTTAGTTGTCATTGTGTTATTTATTTCTGATCCTGTTGTGGTGGGCTTCGTTGGCCTTTATACCCAAATTTTCACTACTGTGCCTTATCCATAAATAAGGTGGCCTGCGTGCCCCCCCCTGTTATTGTTTTAACTGATTTTGATGTCATAGCATTGTACCCCCTTTCCCTTTTCTTCTTTCTGTTCTTATTGCAAAACTTTAATAAATTTGATTAGACATGAAGAAAAAAGCGGGGCCCAACACGGCGAGTTGTGTTTCTACCAAACGGTTCTACCTTGGTGGTTTCATCTGACCATATGACATTCTCCCATTACTCTTCTGGAACATCCAAATGCTCTCTAACAAACTTCAGACGGGCCCAGAAATGTACTGGCTTAAGCAGGGGGACACGTCTGGCACTGCAGGATCTTTTTAAGTGGGAGAACTTGCGCAACTGGTGGCTAACTAAATACTTTTTTTCCACACTGTAAATACCATGCTGGAAGTGATCACGCAACTCAGATCAGTCGGCGAGGATATAACAGACAGTCACGCCACAGCCATTTTATTGTGCAGTTTACCTGACCAATATACTGCCCTGATCAATGCGCTGGAGACACGTCCTGAGACAGGTCTGACACTAACATTCGTAAAGACCAGACTCTTAGATAAGTATCAGCTTGCTAGATAAGAAAGTAGCTTGCGCATGACTACACAGAAACTGACACCAAAACCGCTCTTAAGGCTACAGACACAAGGTCACACAGGAAGGAAACCAGAGTGTGCTTTAGATGCCGCAGACACATTAAGAAAGACTGTATTATATGGAGAGCAGAGCAGATGAGACAGCATCACTCTTATACTAAGCAGAAAGTCAAAGCCACAATTTCTGATTCATGTGAAAGGAACTGGAATGCCACATTTAAAGTGACAGGCAACCATAAATTGCAAGGCTGGTGCATTGACTTCAGAGCAACCAGTCACATGACAAGTGATAGAAGTTTTTTCACGAAACTTGATCTGAATAACAAAGAGACAATTTACCTTGCAGATGGAAGTAAAATATATGCAGAAGGATATGGGCATGGAACCCTTGTTTGCCCCAATGATGCGGGACACAATTTAGCAATACCAGTAAAAGATGTACTTTATGTTCCTGATCTAGAAGGAGGACTCTTATCTCAAGGAGGATCAGAAGGAAATGGACAGTATGTGAGTTAAATATGAGTGTCACAGCAAAGGGTCTGAATACTTATGACCATGTGATATTTCAGTTTGTTTTTTTTTAATGAATTTGCAAAAAATATCTACATTTCTGTTTTTTTTCTGTCAAGATGGGGTGCTGAGTGTACATTAATGAGAAATAAAATGAACTTTTTTTGCTTTTAGCAAATGGCTGCAATGAAACAAAGAGTGAAAAATTTAAAGGGGTCTGAATACTTTCCGTAGCCACTGTATGTACTCATTTATGTTTAATCCGTTGTATTGAGGTTTTTGCAAATAAGAACAAAAGGAAGCAAAGCCAAGACAAAGGCATCAAATAAGGCAGTAGGAGGCACACAGGCCACCCAATCGTGGAGAAGTCACTGAGGAACAGCTAGGGTAGAGGGCTACCGATGCCCGCAACAGAGAAACCAGTAACAGGTGGCACAATAACAACATGGGGAAATGCATCATTGGGGGGTGATGGCAGGGAACACTATAGGACAGAAGGAAAAGTCCAGCTGTGGAGGGCCACCACAGTGCCACCCACGCACCAGAAGAAAAAGACAAATGCTGGAGGGAAAGGGGAACATGGGGAAGATACGGGTGAACAGAAACACATAAGACCATATATAAGACCGGGATGGGATAGGGCACACAGAGGAGAAAGGGAAGGGGGAGAGAGGGATTGTACAGAAGGGGACGGCCAAACTCCTTACAGAAAGGGGAGCAAGGTGCCCCCAGTTTAGGCAAAGAAAGAAGAGAACTCTGAAGTCTCCTGGAACATCACCCATGGTTTGGGAAGGACTGTGATAAGGTCCGATACTATTGAAGACATGGGCCATAGAAGGAGAAAGGAGGTCCCGAAAAGATTTGTAGAATCGGGTAGTAAACCCATCGGGGCCAGGAGCTTTGCCCAAAGGGGAGGATTGAATCGCGAGAGAGACCTCCTCTTCGGTAAAAGGTTCCTCAAGGAGCGCTCTGTCAGAGAAAGCCACAGTGGGGAGAGAGGTCTCGGTAACATATTCCCAAATTTTTTCGCAAAGGGAGTCCGGAGCAAGATCAGCATATTGGCCATGAATATTATACAGATTGTGGTAGAAGGAGCGAAATGCTGCCGCAATGTCCAAGGGGTTATAGACCACCCGCCCGGAACCATTGCAAAGCCGAGGCACATATGTGAGGGTATTGGGAGGGTGTAGACGACAAGGGGACGACTATATTTATCCACAAACTCGTAATAATGTTTCCTGACATGATTGCGGTAGAATGCCCATGTTTCATCTAGGTGAGCTCGAAGCTCCTCTTTGGCATTAAGAAGCTCAGTTAGGTCAGCTTGGGTGCATGTTTGTTTATGCTTCAATTCAAGGGAATAGATCTTGGCGAGGCACGAGGAAACCCATGCCGCCCACTCTCTTTTGAGCACCATGTTTTATCAGTACACCCCAGATCACGCATTTCAGCGCCTCCCATTGTAGGGGCAGTGGGGTAGGATCCTGAGCAAGGTTGAGACCAAAGTCCCTAATCGCAGCTCCAACATCTGCCTTGCAGGTAGCATCCTTCAAAAGGCTGTCATTTAAGCGCCAGGTAAAGGGGCTGTGTGCAAGGCCTGGGACCTCCACAGATAAAAATACGGGTGAGTGATCTCTATGTACTCATTTATGTGGACGATATTCTGATTTGATTCAAGCAAGAAGGGGATGAAGGAGAAATACTCCAAACCCTAAATCAGCACTTTGAGACCAAAGATCTTGAAGAGGCTAACTGAGTATATTTGATAAGTAAGCTTTCAAGAGTGCTAGCTCTCCTCTTCAGACATGGTGTAATACTGGAAACTGAAAATTCACACTATTTATACACACACAAGACATGGATCTTCAAAAGGATCTTGGCATAACAAAATGCAATATAAGTAGGGAAGTATTTACAATAGGTCAGGAAATAAACAGTCTAAAATTTGTGGTGCGTGACAGAGGGATCTGTTATCTATCTGCAATCAGGTGGTGATTTGTGACCCTCATTCATACATAGTGTGACATGAAACTCGCATGAATATTAAGTCCAAATTGCAGAGTTTGAAATTTTTGCATTAACTTATATTGCTATTCTTTCCTCTCATTCTGCGTCTTAAAATGTCCCAATAAAACCACAACCCGCAAATCTTCAATAGAGTGGTCTTCTCTGGAGAAATGTGCGGCCACTGAGAGATCTGTTTTGCTGTTATTAATGTTGAATCTGTGTGAGTTCATGCACTGACTAAGTCTCTGCCCTGTTTCCCCCACATAGAGGCCTGTGGTGGGAAATTTCACACACATTATGAGATACACCACATTGGAAGACCTGCAGGAAAATGTCCCCCTAATTCTGTGCACCTGTTTTGACTTTGGGATAGGTACACTGTCAGGGGTGTGGATGTGCTTGCAGGTCATGCTCCTGTTTTGCAGGCAAGGAGAGGTGCCATTTTCAGTTGGGGCCTTCAGGGCACTCCGGACAATAATACGCCTCAGGTTTGGTGGTTTTCGAAAGGGAAGGAGAGGAGGGACTAGAAATATGTCCTTGAGTCTGTTGTCCCTAGGTAGCACAGGTTGGTGCTCCTTGGCAATCCTTCGTAGGATCTCCAGCTGTGGGTTATAGGTGACAACTAGGGGCACTCGGGCTTCTTTCTGTTTCTCTTTATATGTGAGCAGACTGTCTCTGTTAATGGCTGCTGCTTTGTTTTGCTTTGTCCGTCACTTTTGGTTTGTATCCCAATCGGAGAAATTTCGTCCTCAGATCCAGGAGGTGCTTGTCCAGGTCTGCTTTGTTGGAGCAAATACTATGGCTAACACGGTACAATATTATGCTACCAAAGATCTTGGCAACATAAAGAATTATCTTGGCATTCAGATTGAGAGAGAGGAAAATGGCAGCTTCCTTCTGAACCAAAAGCACAAAATACAAGAAATAATTAAGACATTTGGAATGGAAGACACCAAACCAGTAAAATCCCCTATGGAAACCAACTACCTGAAGTAGACAGACAGCCAAGATACGCCACTACCAACTAACACTCAGTACAGGAAAGCAATAGGGTGTTGGATATACAACAGCTTAGCTTTTGTCTGTATTTGCTGGATTGATTGCAGTTCACATTTATGACACTAAAGGTAGCTGATACCAAATGTTTATCTGTAGACACTCTACTTTGTTTGATGTCTGTTGGTACACTTCCTGTGCTGTACTAGATCTGTTATTCACCATGTGAGGTGACCTTCACTTACTACCCTCATGTTCCAGTAAAGTCTGTTCCTGTTACATCACAAATGTCTATCTGGTTTGGACTTTGCCACATCCAGCACTCACACTCTGTAACAGGTCCTTTCCCCTTGACATGTCTGCCTGAGTGGTGGCAGTTGTAATATCTGTGGCAACATTAAGGGAAGTGTAGCTGGGCATAATATGATGGACCACGCTGCAAGATATGTCTGCCTGAGTGGTGGCAGTGGTGGTAGCTATTTAGGAGTAGCTGCCAACAGCAGTACAGTAAATGGAAGATGATAATAAAAGTAGACAGTGACACCACCATTCGGAGGCATCAGCTGGAGGAGTTTGAAAATCTTCACGGATCCATGCCTGGTTCATCTTCATAAGTTATTTTTTCCACGCTACCTGTGGACTGTTTCGTCCTTTAAGGTGATACAACGCCACCAGAAGCACTGAATACCCTCTCTGCCATAACACTTGACAAATAAAATTCCCATGGCAAACTGGGCTCGCCCATTCCACTGTTCTATCCTAATGGCCCAGAATCCCATGGGGTCAGAGTTAATTCTGAACCATAAATACAGTCTTACCTAGGGTGCATCTGCTGGTGCAGTCTATGGATGTCAGTTGCCTGTTGTGGCTCCAGTTGGCGCTGCAAGCTGAAAAATTTCTGGTTCATCATCTTCCAGATACTGTATTGAGCCTGTCTGCTTTTACTCCTCCTGACACTTGTAGCACTGGCAGAGGAGGTGGAGCGCTGTTTGAGTTAGGTGGACTGGGCGAGGGCAAAGGCCACCTGGGTAGACGTGCAACTGGCAGTTGCAGTGGTCTCCCTAAACTCTGCGGCAAGCTGGGTATACAGACTATCCTGATAATATTCTAATTTTATTTCCCTTTGGGAAGCAGGGAATGATTTCCCCATTTTGTCTTTATAGCAAGGGTCTAGGAGCACTTCCACCCAATACTCATCTCTCTGCTTGATGCTAATAATACAGTTGTCACCATGTAAGCAGCAAAGCATACAGTCTGCCATGCTTGCCAGTGTACACATTGACCCAGGGGCCTGCCATTGTTAGTGTTCTTCGCCAGTGCGGTTGTCATCATCATCTTGAAACAGATAAGCGTCAGTCTCCTCCCCTGGCTGTGTCTGTGATATATCAAGGCTCCCTCTGCAGTCTAGAAGTCCCAGTTCCTCTACCATAATGACCCTGAACCGGATTTTCCTTCATGAACACAGGGCAATGACATTGACTAAGCGGTGGACACTGTTTGTCCTTTTCCATTCCTTGCTGTATGAGTGTAAGGGTTTCCTATAAGATATACAATAGAGGGTCATCCCTACTGGAAAATTTGGTAAAAAAGGTTGAAATGCGCAGAGAATTTTCTGGCCATGACAAGCACTTCATTTAAGCCACTATGCAGGTTAGAAAGCAACGAACCTCCAGATTAACCCTTTCCCGACATCTGCCGTACTATAACTTCCCTACTGACAAATTTGGTGGCTTCAAAGGGCTTGAGAAGCCGGTACACTTCCCTCATGAGCCTCCAATGACGTATCTCGAAGTATTCCTGTGGTCTGCAATAATCGTTGACTTTCTTCTGCTGCTGATACAGACAGCATGTTTAAGGTGGATTTCCACAGAGTTGAAATGTTGCAGAAAAGGTGGCGCAATGGCAGACCATTTTGTAACCGCAAATCGAGCAGGGTGTTTTTTAAGATGTAAAAGAGGCTGAAATACACAGAGATTTTTCTGGTCATGACAAGTACTTCATTTAAGTAACAAACCACCAGATTAAACCCTTCCCGACATCTGCCGTACTATAAGTATAAAGATGTTGGCTGCTCTGCTGCTTTTTCTATGCCCAGTCTATAAACAATTAAAAGCGTTTTTCCCATAAGGTGAAAGCGATAGCGGGAAAAAAAAAATTTAAAGAGCCAAACCGCTGTATTTTTGCCATTTCACCTCTGATAACAATTTGAATAAATAGAGATCAAAACATCAGACATTGCCCAAAATGGTAGTACTAAAAAGTACATCTGGCCCAACTGAAAAAAGCGCCTTATGTATCCCCGTACATGGAAATATAAAAAAAGTTATGGGTGTTAGAATATGGCGACTCCAAGAAATTAATTTTTTTGCAAAGTTTTGGATTTATTTTCAGGATACGAAACATAAAAAAAAAAATAAATAAATAAATAAATATATATATATATATATATATATATATATATATATAAATTTGGTATTCACAGAATCGTACCAACCTATATAATACAGATGACATGTCATTTTGACTGCACAGTGAACACCGTAAAAATTAAATCCTGTAAGAAAGTTGCACAAACCCGATTTTTCTCCAATTTACCATTACAAGGAACAATTTGTCCCTTAAACATTAAGCCCTCATATGGCTCTCTGAATGGAAAAATAACAAAGTTATGGGGTTTGGAAAGCGGGGAGTCAAAAATGAAAATGAAAAATCAAAAAATTCCTGCGGCAGGAAGGGGTTAAGGACTTGCGCCATACAAAGACAATGTGTTATTATCCTAACTACAGTGCAGCGAGTAGCTGTCAAGCTGGATACTTGCTGCTGCATCCCCAAATGGTAGCATTTCTTCTTACCCATGAAATGAAGGTGGAGGAGTAGGAAGAGAAGTAGGAGCAACAGCTTGTCCTCGTGAAGTTGGTGTCAGGAAACAGTACAGAGAGGAAGATCCAGAGGAGATGGATGGGCGCTGTATGGTGTTGGAACTGAGCCTCAACAATCAGGGTGGAACTAGCACCTGGGTGTGCTGCATTTCTGGATTGTGGCTGCTGCTGCTCACAAACATTGACCCAGTTGGCCATGAAAGCCACATATTGTACTGGTCCATAATTGCTACTCCACGTGTCGATAGTGGCGTGTACCTTTCCCCAGACTGTCCAAAGAAAGGTCCATGTTCTACAACACATCACGATATAAAGCAGGGACAGCTTTCCTACGGAAATAATGGCAGCTAGGTATCCTCCATCCAGTTTGCGAAGTGTAGTGGCATCCTCTATGTGGTATGGCAGAAACTGCACCGCCATCAGCTTGGCCAGATGTGACTTAAGTTGTACAACTGGTGGATGATTGGGTGCATATTGCTGTCTCTTGGCCATATATTTCCTTATGGATGACTGACATTGGAATGGTGTTAGGAATTGCCCGTAAGTAATTCCCAAGAGCAGCTGCTAGGAAAAGGGAAGACAGAGCTAGTGAGACCTAAAACTAGCCCCACCCCGTGTCCCTACCTATTTGCCGAAACTGTCCTAATGACAGGGACAACTGGACAACAAACCCTACTCTAAATAAGTGAACACAGAACAGGACAAGACAACAGAACACAGAAGAGGAGACAGCAAGCCAAGGGTCAAGCCAGAGAGACAAAACAGTACCAAATCGCAATTCAAGAGTACAGTAATACCTCGTACACTCGCGTTTCCGAATTTGCGAATTCACAGATTCGCGATATTTTTTTGGCAACTAACATATATAGATTTTGCTCTTTTTTCTCAGATCTGTGAAATTTAATAAAAAAAAACACCTTCGCTATTGGGTAGTAGCGTCCTGTTCGTTACGTACCCGGTAATTAGTTTCATTTTACTGTGAGTGTATAAGAAAAATGAATGAATGTATTAATATACAGTACTGTACAGTATACTTTAGTATACTGTACAGTACTGTAGGGTAAAGTTTATTGATATTTAGGGGTTAAACATTAGAAATCGGCATTGTAAGCGCTTCTAAGCGCTTGTACCAAACATTCGCGATTCCTCGCGATCCGCGACCCGCTCTGTAACCTAACCTCGCGAATGTACGAGGTATTACTGTAGTCAAAAACAGAGGTCAGTAAATACAATATAAGAGCAAGGGAAAATGCTTAACAAGGTCAGAGACACAATAGCCAGCAAACATGTGTGGGCTGATGGCCAGTTTATAGGAAGTCCAGAACCCGCCCCAGGCTTGATTGGCAGATAAGCTGTCAATCACAAAGCACACAAACGTTAACCCTTAACAGTGCCAACACAGAATGACAAGAGTCTGGGAGCTGGTAATCATGAGAAGACACACCTCCTGTGCCATACAATGCGGCCAGAGGATGGCGCAGGAGTTAGAATGGGTGAAGATGTAACACATGGAAGAGAAGGAGTAGAAGAAACAGTTGATGATATTTATAATAATGGCGACCATGTGCTAGTGCTACTTTGTAGATGTGGCCTGCCAACCAGGAAGATCACTGGGAGGAGTAGGAGAGCAACCTTGCTCACTTCCCCTGACAGTGCCACTGTCAAGTCTTTTCATGTCAGTATGTAGAGATGTCATTCCTACATTTGTTCCTTCACAGCCACAGCTAAGTTTCTGTTTGCAGATATTGCACTTTGCCATGGCTTTATCTTTATTTATTATGATGCTTACTTATATAGCGCCATCATATTCTGCACCGCTTTATAGACATTGACAGTCACTGTCCCATATAGGTCTCACAATCTATATTCCCTATCAGTATGTCTTTGGAGTGTGGGAGGAAACCAGAGTACCCAGAGGAAACCCACGCAAACATGGGGAGAACATACAAATTCCTTGCAGATGTTGTCCTTGGCAGAATTTAAACCCAGGACTCCAGCGCTGCAAGGCTGCAGTGCTAACCCCTGAGCCATCATGTTATCTTCTGGCAGTGTACCGCATGTAATTGATGCCACCAACAGCAGAGGAAACATTTCAATACCACCACCAGTGCCACCACCACCACCATGCAAGGTTCCCCTACGTCTTCTCCCGACAGGCTTATTGGATGTTGGTCCTGCACGATGGCTGGAATCATTACTATCACCACTGCCACCACCCTCTTCATCTGATGTCACCTTGTCACCCTGACCTGGTTGTCAGGTCTTATCCACAAGAGAATCATCACCGGCAATGTCACCATAAGCTTCCTTCTTTTTTATAACACATCATCATGGCCATGCACACCCTCAGAATTTCCACCTCCAGATATCCCCCTAGCTTCTCTACCAGAATGACTACCAGTAGTAGTAGTTCCACACCCCTTGCCACTACTACCTCCACCACCAGCAGTCATCATGTCCTTTCTCATCCAGCTCATCAATAAGAGGGAAGACTGCTCTGATAGGAGAAATAGATTTCTCACCAGGTGCCACATCACTACCATGCATCTGTGTCAGTGAAGGAGACACAGTTGACAGTCCAGAAAAATTACTTGTATGTAGGAGGAGGAACACACAGAAGTCTGACTAAAGATTACATCACTCTCAGCTGCCATATCCTCCTATGAGATGAGCCAGCTAAATGATCAAAAACTTCATCTTCATTCTCAGGAAGTACAACAATCCTGCAGCTACTGGTGGTGCCACTGTAAGCCGTGTACCGGGGTGGGCTCCCGAGGATACAGCGAAGTCACGAACAAAGGAAGCGACTCCAAATCAATTTAGTAAAAATACGAGATTTTACTTCATGCAGTAATACCTATTTACCAGAAAAACACTCTCAACTATTTACATACACTCAGCCAGTAAGCTGAGACCCTGGTGTTGTACAGCGCGGTGCCCTCTTATGTGAAGCTCCAAACCACTCCAAGCTTTTACCTATCTGCAGGCTGCTACTAACCAGCCGCTTGTTACCTTTTTATCACCCTAGTCCCAGGAACAATTCAGTGAGTGTGGTAGGGGCACCGGCGGTATAACACAACAGCTTACAAACTTATCAAAATACCCCTATTTCCCACAAACAAAGTATAACCAAATAAATATAATAGTAGGTCAGCTTGCAAGCCAAAGAAATATGACAATGTTTAAAATGTCGCTTCTAGACTCCCTAAGAAGCTCCTCTCTGGGAGTTACAACTCAATAGAATTCTCTGAGTCCTTACTACCAAATAGGTAGCTAATTCACCAGTAGTGTGGCCTGTGAAGATGAGGATGCCTAACTAGTCTAACTACAGACCCTTATTCAGTCCCAAGCAATTTGCGCCAAAAATGTAATGCGGTGCGTGCACTATTACTTCTCTTACTGATTCAGTTTTGTTGGGTACCTTGTAGTTTCTTTCTGGAACTGCTGAAAGCAGGGCTCATCCAAACATGCGGTCTCACTGACAGGGCCACTTCTCAGCTGGTCCTTGATAGCAATCTTCAACTTAGGATGCTGTCTGAACAAACCCTAGAACAGTCTCTGCTTCAGCACACTCTTGTTACATCTCTAATTCTTTAAGAATGTTTTTCCTCTCACTTCAGCCCTTCTTCTTCTAAAAGCTCAGAAGCACACACCTAAAAATGGCTGCCACACACTCTCTCTTCCTTCTTGTTCCTCCTCTGCAGAACAGGGTCTCCACGTTACTACTCCAGGGAATTACAGAATTACAGTCTCTTCTATTTCTGAGGTAACAGTGGTCTCTTGTGGTCAAACAAA
The DNA here is from genome assembly GCA_947044405.1 of Leptodactylus fallax. Lineage (NCBI taxonomy): Eukaryota > Metazoa > Chordata > Amphibia > Anura > Leptodactylidae > Leptodactylus > Leptodactylus fallax. The sequence goes on from CAMRHE010000901.1 coordinate 230,861, forward strand.
CATGTTAGTTTATAAAAAAAATAAACTTATCTACAGAAACAGTTACATTCATAACATGAGGGCTGTTTCGCCATCTTACACCACCAAAACCAGAAGCAGTATTGCTCTTGCTACTCACATTCTTATTGTTAAATATTTTGTTCAGATTGACCAAACACAGAGTGAAGGAGCAGGTCTACAATTTTGTTTCTGGTGTCCTTCCACAGCTCTTTGGTCTTCACCATAGTGGAGTTTGGAGTGTGACTGTTTGAGGTTGTGGACAGGTGTCTTTTATACTGATAACAATTTCAAACAGGTGCCATTACTACAGGTAATGAGTGGAGGACAGAGGAGCCTCTTAAAGAAGAAGTTACAGGTCTGTGAGAGCCAGAAATCTTGCTTGTTTGTAGGTGACCAAATACTTATTTTCCACCATAATTTGCAAATAAATTCTTTAAAAAATCAGACGTGATTTTCTAGATTTTTTTTCTCATTTTGTCTCTCATAGTTGAGGTCTACCTATGATGTCAATTACAGGCCTCTCTCATCTTTTTAAGTGGGATAACTTGCACAATTGGTGGCTGACTAAATACTTTTTTCCCCACTGTATATACACACGTGGACAAAATTGTTGGTACCCCTAGTTTAATGAAAGAAAAACCCACAATGCTCACAGAAATAACTTGAATCTGACAAAACTGGAATTTGCCAAACTACATTTTGACAAGCCACAAAGCTTCTGGGAGAATGTCCTATGGACAGATGAGACAAAAATCGAAATTTTTGGCAAGGCACATCAGCTCTATGTTCAGAGACGGAAAAATGAAGCATATCTTGAAAAGAACCCTGTCCCTACTGTGAAACATGGAGGAGGCGCTGTTATTTTCTGGGGCTGCTTTGCTGCATCTGGCACAAGGTGTCTTGAATCTGTGCAGGGTACAATGAAATCTCAAGACTATCAAGGGATTCTAGAGAGAAATGTGCTGCCCAGTGTCAGAAAGCTTGGTTTGAGTCACAGGTCATGGGTCTTGCAACAGGATAATGACCCAAAACACACAGCTAAAAACACCCAAGATTGGCTAAGAGGAAAACATTGGACTATTCTGAAGTGGTCTTCTATGAGCCCTGACCTAAATCCTATTAAGCATCTTTGGAAGGAGCTGAAACATGCCGTCTGGAAAAGGCACCCTTCAAACCTGAGACAACTGGAGCAGTTTGCTCATGAGGAGAGGTGCAGAAGTGTCATTGACAGTTACAGGAATCGTTTGATTGCAGTGATTGCCTCAAAAGGTTGTGCAAGAAAATATTAAGTTAAGGGTACCAACATTTCTGACTTGGCCTGTTTCATGAGTTTTCTTTTTTTTAAAATTCTGTTAAAGCATGGTTGAAAAGCAATGTCTGACTTTCATTTGTTCATTTTCATAGAATTTTTATATATTACATTTGTCAGATCCAAGTTATTTGTGACCATTGTGGGTATTTCTTTCATTAAACGAGGGGTACTAACAATTTTGTCCACGTGTGTATATATATATATATATGATGTATATTTGAATTTATGTGATTTTTACCATTGTGGCATATTGATCATGGAAACTTTTCACAGCGTATTGCTTTCTTGTTTGGCACCTATTGGATTATTTATACTTTTTAACGTATCAAAGAAAACGTTAAGTCTTATATTGGTTTGTGGTGCTGCATAAGATATTTGATTTCTGAACTGTGTTCTTGGAATTTAACCTCTCTGTGGTTTGGATTATATCCATTTGCTCTGTGTTATCGTTCAAGAAAACAAATCAAAAGTTATTAATGGGAGTTTAACATGATGAAAAGAGTCACAATGCTTTGTACAAAAAAGGGTAACAAATGACACAGTAATGTGATGCCAAACAATTATTTTAAATAAAAGGAACTACAGGTGCATCTCAATAAATTACAATATCTTTGAAACATTTATTTGTTTCAGTAATTAAATTAAAAAAGTAAGAAGCTGGGACTCGGCAAGTCCAATTTGATCAGGCTCAGCATAAATGGCCCCCAAAGACTTAAATTTTTTTTCCAGATCTGTCCACTCTTCTGCCTCAGGGGGAAGTTTAAGGGCCTAAGTCTGTGGATCCCCCTGTAAGAGGTAAATGACCACCCCCACCATCTGAGACTGCAACGCATGAGGGTTGACACGAAAATACAACAGGCATGATTCCCTGAACGTCTCAAATTTACCTCGGTCCCCTGAAAACCTATCCGGGAGTAACATTTTAACCCTGGGAAGGGAAATGACAGCAGGTGGTGTAGCAGTGGCCTCAGCTTGATTCTGGGTGAAAGTGTGTATCTGATTGGCCAGCTCAGACACCAAACCTGTCAAACCCTCCATTCGAGTCACAAGGTCCTGAATAGAAGCCATGCCAGTAGAAGGGTTAAAGTTTTTTTTTTTTTACGGCCTGCTATTCTATAAGGGAATTGCCAGTTGAGCAATTCTCCAGACCCTGTCCCTACCTACTTGTCTCACTGTCCTAATGACAGGAACAACTTGGAGCCGGTCCCTACTCTGAATAAGTGACAACACAGAACGCAGACAGAACGCACAAACAACAAAGGGAGGTCAGCTAGCCAAGGGGTCGGTAACAATCGAGCAATGCAGTACAGAATCAAAATCCAAGAGAATAGTCAAAGTCAAAGCCAGTGGTCAGAAAATCAGAAGAGCAGGTAACAAGGAACAAGGAGTATAGCCAGTAAGCGAAATGCAATAGCAGGCACCAATGGGAAAGTGAGCAAACAATGAATAGGGAGAAAGAACCCGCCCCAGACTTGATAGGAGGACAGGCTGTCAATTACAAAGGCAGGACTAAAGTTAACTCTTAGTGGAGCAGGGGGAAAGCAAGGTGAAGGAGAAGGGCGTGGTGGAAAATCAATTAAGGAGGTGAGGGAATAGGACAGTGTTCAGACAATACAAGAAAAACCCAAGGAAAGAATTACAACCGAGCACGCCTCCTGCGCCGCAGCGTGCGCCCGGAGGACAGCGCCAAAGCCCGGACAGGCAAGGACGTTACAGTGACCTCCTATATTTTCTAGATTCTTTACACATAGAGTGTTCTATTTCAAGTGTTTTGTTTCTGTAAATGTTGATTATGGATTACAGGTAATGAAAACCAAAATCTAAGAAAATTAGAATATTGTGCAAAAGTTCAGTATTATAAATTCAGTGTGTCACCTGCCAAGGTTTCCTAAGCCTTTAAATGGTCCCTCAGTCTTGTTCAGTAGGACACACAATCATGGAAGACGCTGATTATGAATTGAATTACTGAATTACTGAAATGAATGAACGTTTCAAAAATATTCTAAATTTATTGAGGTGCACCTGTAAACCAGAAGCCTTACACTCTTGTAGATGGGCTTAGGATCTGGCTCCGGGGCAGACAGAAAAAAAATCTGGACAAATCTTCACATCTAGTGAGCCCCCAAGAAATGACAATCAGCACTCTTATGAAAAATGCGTAAGTTAAGTTTTTTTTTACTGTAATGTCCATGCTCCTTTCCTGAGATGGCATGGGGTGTGGGTCAATGTCTTGCATTTTATAATACCCTTTGGTAAATATTCTAGTCACAGGTCCCACCATAAACCTTATCTGTGTTTTTGATCTGCAGACTTCACAGCACCAAAATTAACTTATAGTGGAGTTGTTAGGCCAGGCTAATATTAATATTTACCTCTGAATATGTCAGAATCACCACATATACATGTACAAGTCAACAATATAATTCCACTGAGTACACAAGTATACATAATTTGGGACTTCCATTATAATGCATTATTTCAAGAATTCATGCTTTTTGCCAAAAAAAACCACATTGTGTAAACTCAATGAGCATGGTGTATAAAGTACCAAGAAACAGAGATAGAACATCAGACAGATACCACGTGCTTTGAGAGTCCTCCATTACAGTGTTCATCGCCTTCTGTGCCTGACCTCACAGCAAGTGAGTTATTCTTTTATGTTACTTAAAGTAGTTAGTTAGTTAAACCAGTGGCAACTGGAAGACTGAGTTTTCCCATATCATTCTTGTACTGGTTATTAAATACTAAGCTATTTATTGCATTACAAGAGAATCGTCTGCTGTCTGTATTACGATTACTGCCTAACCCTTGATGTACTATTACTATTACTGTGACTTAAGATAACTATACCAGTTACTCCTGCTCAATTTATGCTTCAAGATACACAATTTGTTTTTAGTTTATGTGTCTGCTATTGTCAGCAGGTCAGCCACAGCTACAAATGTATCAATCCACCCTCCAGGACCTTACAAAGATACCACATGAAGTAAACACATGAAGTGAAAAGCACTTTAAATTTATTGACTGAGAGATTGTTGAGGAATTTTACCAATAAAAAAATATTGAACTTTGGTACTATTTAAAACATAATACAATTCATCAATATTGAGTTTTGTTTTCTGCTCTCTGTGCTTTTGTCAGCCTATAATGCAAGGTATGCAACCTTTTCCCATAGGTAGATGCCAACAGTAACCCATATGCATGAAATATATAACAATACAATTGAAAAATGTTCTAGTCCTCCATAGGAGTCTATTTAAATCATCAAGGCACCAAGTTATTTCTTCACATATGGCTTTTGTTTATTTGACTTGATGATTTTTCTTATCTGTCCATATCCATGTAGATAAAAAAAAGCTAATTCTTGCCCAGAAAAAAGGTAAGATTCTGTCAGCAGCAGGAACTAGCATGAGAGTCTTTTAGTGGAGTTAATTTGATGGACTCGGTAAGATGACTTTCTTTACACTCCTGGTACTGTGAAAAATAAATAATATTTAAATAAATAAAACATACATAAATAAAACAATGAATTAAAAATCTGTTTTATACATTTATGCAGGAGATGACATGTGACTGGACTAAAACTACATAACACGACAAGTATGCTGTTTGAGTGGGGCTCCAATCGGAACAGAACAAAACCCCCCCATTGGAATGAATTTCGCACGGAGGGCACTCGGATGACACTTGGATGTCATCTGAGAATAATCAGACGCTCCCTTGGGCTTGCATACTCTGTTGTGTGCATAAACCCTAAAAGTTCTGCAACGTGCTAATATAGAGAGTGGCCTAGATTTATTAATACCTAGACAGTACAAACAGACAGGCACTCTAAAAATATGCCAGATTTATCACAGTGGCTGATGCTTTATGTATTTCTTTAGATGCATATCTGGCTGATGCATACACTGTCTAGTATACATTTATACCACCTTTTAGTTTTCTCACGCAGACAGAATTTTACAACACTATTTTGGTTCATCATGGCTCATTTAAGCAATGCCCCTTTTCTGAGAATCGACACCCACATGTTTAGCATTTTGAAAAATTTTAGCCCAAACTAGAATCACCAAAGATGTGTCTCAGCGTTTACACCAGTATCTACTCATAACCACAATAATAAATCTTCACCTCTGTCTAATAATCCCTTACCAATTTTATATTTTTATTAGTTTGTCTATGTTGCCATTTTTAGTTAATGTAAACTTTGTTGCTTCCATCCAGAGACTGAAAACCTGTGGAAAGCTAATAATGAGGGTTTGCCACAATTGCACACAGTGAAGTCAATCTTCTTGATAGTTTGCTACAGTGTTTTAGTAACATGTCTCAGTCTGAAGTCCAGGCTGTTTACCTAGATCTCCATAAACTGTATATCTGCTTCTAACATTAGATTTGAGAGGGTCCGACACCTGAGACCCCCCCACAGATCAGCTGCTCCAGGACAGTGTGGCTCACTGTAATAGTTAAATGCCGGAAACCACGCTGCTCACTCGCTGTACAAAGTGTAGCAGTAGCTTTAGATCTATGAAGTCTATGGGACAGAGCTACAGAACCTAAAGTTGTCACAACACCTTGTATGGTAATCCAGCAGTGTGGATCCCGACATGTATACACTACTTGAAGCAATGCTGTCCCAAAGCAGCTGGTCTGCGGTCTGTCAGACCCTCGTGGATCTAATATCGATGGCATATCCTAAGGAAATGGCCTATCCAACACCTGAAACCCACACAGATCAGTTGCTTTGGGATAGTGTTGGTCCCTGTAATATTTAGATGCCGGAAGCCATTGTACTCACTCGCTGTACAAAGTGTAGCAGCAGCACTGCCCCATTGAAATACGAAAGCTTGAGAAAGCTTGAGATAGGTTCCAGTCCAGGAACCAAAATGTCGCATTTGGAATAAAACACTGACTTTTTTGATCCCTTGGAGTGCTGCCAGTTCTGTCTTTAACTAGATAGATAGATAGATAGATAGATAGAGAACAGGCAACACTCCAAATTGCTGAATAAAAAGTGATGTGTGGATTTATTCCAAATGCAACGTTTCGGTTGTACATACACAGAATCTTTCTCTGTGTATGTACAACAAAACATTGCATTTGGAATAAATCCACATATCACCTTTTATTCATCAATTTGTAGTGTTGCCTGTTCCTTATCTACTTGGCTATTGAGGGACCCTATGTTGGGTCCATTTGACTTTGCACCCTCCCTGGGAAGGATTCTATACATGGTGCTGCTCTTGACTTCATTGGACTCTAGATAGATAGATAGATAGATAGATAGATAGATAGATAGGTGCATATCAAAGAATATCTATCTGATTTCTTATTGAAGATATTTATAATATCACAAGATCCACCCTAAGAAAGTTTTAATTGTTTTTAAATCCCATGTTGGGTTGAGAGTCTCATTTATACAGTATGTATACAACTTTTCTCATTTTTTCATAGTTGTCTATTTAGCATGCATGAGATAAACTCCAGACTTTTAAATTATGTGGTGCCCGCTATGTTTTTTGTTTAGAAAGTAGATGTATCACATTACACCAGTGATGAAGCCCATTGCGCCAGAGATTCACCACGTTTAAACCAGTGTCTAGTCATATCCACTATAGTAAATCTAGGCCTATGTCTGTGCATGTTACATATTCATAACTATATTTCTGAACCTGTCCTCTAACAAAGTCAATTACTGTAGACAACTAATGGCAAGATAGCAAAAACGGTATTTTACTGTCATTATAATCTATAGTAACAATAAACACCAAAAATGTTTAACTGATTAGTAGTTGAGAGCAATAGAATTCTGAAATAAACATTTCAGATAACCCAAGTCTAGGATATTTGGGTAACCCAAGTCTGATCATATAATTAACTTGGGGCTTACCTGGCACCATTAGGATTTCCATAACTGGAACATAGTGTCAGCTGACATTCCTTAATATGGAATATTAGACAAACTGGTTACATGAAAGGTACATTCTGGTTTGTAGGACGCAATTACTGAGATTCTCTCACACTGGCGCTACTATTACATATTTTGCTTTGCTTCAAGAAAATAGCAAGACAAGTAAAGAAAACCTCAACACTCACGTGTATTAGTGCTTCCTTGGCAAGTGTCTCAAATGCCAGATCTACGTTGATGTTATCTTTAGCGCTGACTTCAAAATAAAGAATTTTTCTTTCTTCACACCAGGAAACTGCTAATTCCCGAGAGACCTACAGCAGGAAATATAGGACAGTTCTTTAGTGTTCAGTGTTATTTCATGGTTATTGTGGGGATTTACATATAAAATGAACAAATTTAGCTGTCAATGTAAATATAGATCAATGAGAACTCACCTTGCTTTCAAAACTCTGATCGGAGCCTCAGACAAAATATCACTAACAGAAAATGAAATACCACTATTTTTCCTGCTAAATAAGACAGTTCAGTGGAGTCCGTCAGACCCCATTATAGGTTAATGGGACCAGTGAGCACAACTAGAGTCCATCGTACAATGGATCCAACACTGCGTTGTGGTTTCCTTTAATAACCGGTTCCTCAAAACATATGCTAACAGAACCTGAGTTGTCCTCTTCTGTAAAGTTGTTAAGTATTTCATGTGGTTGTCATTAGAATGCAAGTAGGGGTTTACATTCAGGATTTCCCAGACTTCAGAATGGCAAAATTGCTAAGATATGCATTTTAAGGAAGCTGTCAGCAGGAAAAATCAGTATCAAACTAATGACAGTATCTTGTAGGGCAGCTTCTACACTTTCCAAAGATGTTTTTCTTATTCCTTATATGATTTTCTTTTTTTGCCTCCCCTACAGTATATGAGCCCCTTTTCCAGTTCCCACACAGTATATGACCCCCTTTTTTTGCCCCCTGACACAATCTAAGCCCCCCTGTTTATGGCCCCCACAAAGTATATGGTCCCCCATTTTTATGGCTCCCCCACAGGATATGAACCCCTTTTTTGCCCCCCATAGTATATGACCCCCTTTTATTTTATCCCCCCATAGTATATGACCCCCTTTTTTGGCCCACACACAGTATATGACTCCATTTTTTATGGCTCCCCCACAGTATATAAGCCCCCTTATTTATAGCCCCTCTAACAGTTGTTCGTCTTTTAATTTTCCTCTCCCCCCATAGTATATGACCCCCTTTTTTGCCCCCCCACAGTAAATGATCCCCTTCCCTCTTCAATATATGACCCCCTTCCCCCCTCAATATATGGCCCCCTTTTTTGGCCCCCACACAGTATATGACCCCCTTTTTTAGTCCCCCACAGTATATGACCCCCCCTTTTTTATGGCCCCCACTCAGTATACTACCCCTTTATTTTTGGCCCCCACATGGTATAAACCCCCCTTATGGTCCCCACAGTATATGATCCCCTTTTTCACCCCTTCACAGTATATGATTCATTTTTTCTCGGCCCCCACACAGTATATGACCCCTGCCCCCCATATAACCCTTTTTGTCCCTGCCCCCCCCCCCCTTTTAATATATCAGTATATGACCCCTAATAATAATAATAATAACTTTATTTATATAGCACCAACATATTCTGTAGCACTTTACAAATCAGAGGACACATGAACAGACAATATGAGACATTACAATGTGACAAAGAAATAAACATATCAAACAATAGGAGTGAGGGCCCTGCTCGCAAGAGCTTACATTCTATGAGGAGATAAGGGACACAATAGGCCAGAGGGCTTTTTTGCTACCATGGTCCAGCCATTTTTTAATAGAAAAGGTTGCGTAACTGAAGCTGAATGAACCCGTCACCAGCCAGTATGTGTGAATAAGTAGATACTAAGTGCAAGGAGTGCAGTGTAACTTCTAGATGGAGAGGACAGGATCTGAGGAACAGAGGAGGAAGGATAAAAAGTGTTATTGTTCTACAACTCCGCACACTACACTGTGATCAGGTCACGTGATAAGCCTGACCATACAGATGTGATTTTAGGGCAGTTTTGAAGCTGCTGTAGATGGGGATTAATCGGATTGTCTTGGGTAAAGCATTCCAGAGCACCGGTGCAGCTCAAGAAAAGTCTTGGAGACGGGAGTGGGATGATTGGATAACAGGGAATGCAAGTCTAAGGTCACTGGCAGAACGGAGAGGAAGGTTAGGGCGGTAGACAGTGACAAGAGAGGAGATATAGTGGGGCGCATCGCTATAGATGGATTTGTGGGTCAGTGTGATAATTTTATATTGTATTCTGTGATGGATGGGCAACCAATACAGCGACTGACAAGGTAGATGCGTCTGTGTACCGGTTTGACAGAAAGATGAGTCTGGCGGCTGCATTCAGGACAGATTGTAGTGGGGAGAGTTTAGTTAGAGGAAGCCCAATTAGAAGAGAATTGCAATAGTGAAGACGGGAGAGAATCAGAGCGAAAATGAGGGTTATTGATGTTTCCAAGGTGAGAAAAGGGCAAATTCTAGAGATGTTTTTAAGGTGCAGGTGGCAAGAGCGTGCAAGTGTCTGAATATGTGGGGTAAAGGTGAGATCTGAATCAAATACAACCCCCAGACAGCGGGCTTGCCGCCTCAGGGTAATAGTAAGTCCACAGATAGAAATGGAGGTATCAGGGTTAGGTCATTTAGTAGATGGAGGGGAACACAAGAAGTTCAGTTTTTGAAAGATTCAATTTCAGATAAAGAGAAGACATGATGTTAGAGACAGCAGAGAGACAGTCACTGGTGTTCTGTAGTAGTGCAGAGGTGATGTCACAGGATGAGGTATATAGTTGGGTATCATCTTCACAAAGATGGTATTGAAAGCCAAATTTGCGAATGGTTTGTCCAACTGGGGCTGTGTATGGCTTTCACACAGTATATGACCTCATTTTTGGCCCCCACAGTATGTGAACCATTTTTTACCTTTTTTATGGCTTACACTCAGTTTACGATCCCTTTATTTTTGGCCCCCACACGTCTAAGCCCCCTTTTATGGCCCCCACAGTATATGACCTCCTTTTTTGGCTCCTCCGAGTATATGACCCCCCTTTATATGGCTCACCCACAGTATATGACCCCTTTTTATGTCCCCTCAGTATATTACTCCCATTTTGGCCCTCCACAGTATATGGTCCCCCTTTTTTGCCCCCCCCCCCCCACACAGTACACGAAACCCTTTTTTTTTTTTTACTCCCCTCCCACACAGCAGGTGATCCCCCTATTTATGGCCCCCACACAATTTATGACTTCCTTTTATAACCCCCCCCTTCCCACACAATATCTGACCACTCTCTTTTATTCCCTCCAATCCCACACAGAGTAGTGGCCAATAATCTTTACTTACCTGTCCATGCTCCTGTCCGGGCCACCCTCCGCTGCCAACTCCAGAGTACTTACTCTGTAGATGCCGCTGCTATATTTAAGTCACGACGCTGAAGAACACTGGGACTTTGTACATAGCGTCCCAGCGTTCTTCAGAGTTGCAACGTAAATGTAGCAGTGGCAACGGAGGCTGGCCTGGACAGGAGTGTGGATAGGTGAGTAAACTTTATCTGCAGCTGCAGGCGCCCAGAGCTCCCTTCTGGCCAACCTCTCTCCCCCCCTGCCTAAACTTCTAAGCCAACCCAGGCCAGGTCCTGCTCGTCATGTTTTTTAAAGCGGCCTGTCTTGGGCTGGTTTAGGTTAAATAAATTGTCAAACTGCTGTCCCCCCTAGGTTGCCACGGATAACGCGCCTCACTTCGATTCATTATAGGTGCACCCTTGGGATAGGCCATAGCAAGCACTCTGATGTTGAAAAGGGAGTGCTTGTGGGTCAACCATGATTCATACAAGGTAGAGACTTTGTAGCACAAATGAAGGTAGTGTTAGCAAACAGAAGTTTACTTTATGACAGCAGAGGGAGAACTGTAGTACATATGTTAAAACAGAAGTAAAAGAAAAAATAACAATGCTAAGTACAATCAAGTAAAAGTAAATAAATATAAAAACATCACGAAAATACAGAAAAAGGCTAAAATAAACCCCCCAAAGCAGAAATAAAGACCTAAGTCTGAGATCTACATAGGAAATAGCTAAAGGAAGGTCTCACAAAAGGTATAATAGTGCAAAGTCCTGAAGCTGTGGAGGAGGCCCAAGATGGTGGCTACTCACTCCTTTTTGTGTTATGGTGGTTTAGTGCCAAATCCTCTTATAGGCCCAGGGGTAGCACAGTATTGAGGGAGTCGCACCTGTGTCATGGTAGAGGTTTTCCCCAGAGCACTCATTGCTGTGGGTCTCCCACCCAATGGTGTTTCAAACTGCCCTTGGTTTTCGGTGTAAAAGAGACACAGTGGCAGTGGTGCAGCATCCCAGTAGACACTACTAAACTATTTGATTTATTTTATATTGTTTTGCGAGACTGTGCCACTGTCTGTATATAATTTAATGTTTTGCATGTTCCTTTGTGTTGTTTCCCTTTTTTAGGAGCAATTCAGTGTGGACTGGTACACCCCTAATTTGCAGGAGGACTTTGTTTATCTAGGTCAATCCTTGGTCAGGGTTAAGGGGAGGAGACTGGAAGTTTCCAGAGTCAGCTAGTCAGAGTCTGATTGAGTCCACTGAGCAGAGCAGACCTGTACTGAGAGACCACTGCAGTCCCTGTGGGAAGAATGTTGCTACAGCTCTGAGACCGCAGAATTGATGTCAGCCCCCTGTAAGGAGATAAGTGCCTAATGGTGATGCTGGTGGAACAGTTTACTTATTCAGATCTTCTAGTCACAAGTAACATGGAGGTCAGTTCTCTTTAAGCAAGCAGCATTCAAACATTAGGCACTCTACAAACACGGATGGAAGTGGAGTCTGCTCTTCACTCCCTCCTCTAGTCATCTGTCCCTTTTTACTGTTGCAAATATAGGGTGACCTCTCATTTAGAGTGACATCTGAGTGTCATCCATGTACCTTCTGTGATGCATTCACTTCTATGGGGGCTTCTGATCCATTCTGCTCTGATGACATAGATCAGGATAGGACCTGCTCTATATACAATGGAAGAGAACGGAGCTTTGGACATCCATCTGGGAGTGCCTTGACCTGCATACTCGGTCGTGTGCATTAGGCCTAACAGGCCCCCCAAACTGGCTAAGGGGGTTAGTTGCTAGTCTACGGCTAACTCCTCCCATCTTTTAATAATCAAAGAGCAAATGCCAATGTGTTTGCAGCATAGGAAGAGCCAGTATAAAGATAGAAAGATGCAGACAGCTCCTGCCTCACCACTGTGACCCCTGTGCGCTCCGGTCCCAGGAACTGTAGGCGTGATGTGATGATATCACTCACATTGCACCTGCAGCTCCCTGAACACTCTGGGAGAAGAGACTGCAGACAGAGCAGCAGGGGAGTGAGGAGAGGTGAGTATCAGTGTTTTTATTATGTCAAACTTTGGGTGGGGACATTAAACTGGCAGCAGATAAAGGGGGGAAAATTAAACTTTTGGCAAATTGAGGGGGAGCATTAAACTGGTGGCAGATGGAGGGGGAATATTAAACTGAGGGAAGATGGAGGGGGAACATAAAACTGGTGGCAGATGAAGGGGGGCATTAAATTGGGGGCAGATGAAGGGTGCCATTAAACTGGGGGCAGATTAAGGGTGCCATTAAACTGGGGACAGCTGGAGGGGGAGACATTAAATCATGGGAGTAGCTGGAGGGGTGCATGTTCGCCTCTAGTTGCCCCCAGTTTAATGTCACCCTCCAGCTACCCCAGTTAAATATCCCCCTCTAGTTTCCCCCAGTTTAAACTGGGGCACCAGAAGAGGGACTTCATACTGTGGGGCAATTGGAGGGGAACATTATAATGTGGGGGCATATAATGTAAGGGTCACTGTAGGAGCATTATACTGTGTGAGGGCAATAAGAAAAATGGATGAGAATGGGTGGCGTTAATGTAGAAGTGGGTGGAGCTAAATTTGTAGTGGCGCGCCATTGATTCCCTATTTCTGTCCTTTGAAAGTTGGGAGGTATAGTACTAAGCACAAGTATAACATAGAAATGAAAACGCAATATAAAATAAACATGGGCTAGGCCACACAAACCAAGCAACAATACTGTAACTTCTATTTAAAAAAAAACAAAACAAAAAAAAAAACACTGGAAAGATTCCTTGATGTGTTTTCTGTGCATGGCAAAGCATTCTAGAAGAATCTGTCAGGTCTATCACAATTTTACTAACTTTATTCTCTAACAGACCAGATTTAGCTTATAAAAAAGACGGCAACACACTCGACTAATTTGCTTTGAGAGTTTTCACAGTGCTTTTCCCTCGTTCCATACAGTAAGCCTTTGTGTAGCAGTTTTATTCAGCATGACTAAGAAAACATCTGGAGGTCAGACCTCAATATCAGCTCTCAAAGAATGTGCTCAAGCAAGATGTAACTAATGAAAAAAATACCTTCAGGCTAAAGCCCCACATAGCAAAACACAACAACAACAAAAAAAATACTACACAAAGAATGCAGTGAAAACGCCTTGCATTTGTCGCTGCGTTGTTTTTCATTGAGTTGTTGCATTTTTTTTTCCCCCTATTACATCTATAAGGAAAACACTTCCAATTTTACAGCTAAAATTAACATATTGAAAACACAGCTTTTCTGCAGCTCTTTTTTAGTTAAACCTCATCCACTTTGCTAGTACTGTAAAACGCTGCCTGTTTTTTCCCCACTGTATATCCACAGCAGTGGGACTTAGTCTGAAAAAGTTCTCATGCTCATAGTTGTATTACCGATACATGTTTTCTGGATCCATAATAAGGGGCTCATAGACTACTATAGGTCTTTTCAAGTGCTTCCCAGAGACTCTAATTTATATAAAAAGAAAAAAAAATTGTGGATGTTGGATACAAAAGAACGCAATAATGGAGCTGGAAAATGAATAGACCCGGATAACACACTGACCCACGCCATGGTCATCTGCAAGGGGCCTTAATGCAAAACTTAGCTGCCCATAGCAACCAATCACAGCACAGCTTTCATTTTGTATTCTGCTCCTGAAAATGAAAGCAGTATTGTGATTGGTTTCTGTGGGCAACTAAGACAGTTTTAATACATCTGCTCCAATGCCTTTTCTTAGAGAGTCAGGCAGTCAGTCACTACTTTATACTTCCTTACCTGTCGATCATCCAGGTCAATCTTGTTTCCTAGAATAATTATAGGGAAATTACTAATAGGTGACTGTATTTTATCCATGAAGTCTGCCCTCCATGTTTCAAGGCTTAAAAAAGATTCCACATCTGTGACATCGAAGACCAGAAGGCAACCATCAGAGCCCTTATAGAAGGAGGACACCAAGGAGCGGAATCGTTCCTGCCCACCTGTGTCCCAGATCTATTGAACAAGAACATATATTTTATTTTACTTGGTTAACATGTCAGACATTACCAGAATAAGCTCTTTGCTACAAGATTTACATATGGTAGATGAAATTACTAATAACTTCACAGAGAGATATCTAATTTTAATAAGAAAAAGAACCTAGGCGAAATATTTGGAAAATGAAATTATGAATCATTCTCACTGCTTAGCTCTCTGATTTTCAAGTCATTGTACTTTATGTATAGATAGAAGTTATGGGAGTAGTTGTGATGTCACAGAAACAGAAATGGATATGTCAGTCTTTGAACAGCACTTTTAAGCTCACATATAAAATTAGGTAACTGAGTAAATACCTACCTTGCTATGATCGTGGAAATATACTTGAACTGCATTTACATTTTAACAAATTGCAATCAGAAACATAATAATAATAATAATAATAATAATAATAATAGTCCTTTAATAGTCCCACAATGGGGAAATTCAGTGTGTTACAGCAGCAAAGATAAGCAGATACAAATACAAATACAACATGTACAGGAATGTTCCAAGGTGAGAGGCATTACATTAATAGCAGACAGACAGATAGGAAGTAGCAGAGGGGGGGGGGGGGGGATTTAACAGGCAGAGAGATATTTCAGTTCTCTGTGTGTAATGATCTCCGCTTAGGTCGGTGTTGGTTGTACAGCCTAACCGCGGTGGGGAGGAAAGACTTCCGATAGCGCTCCTTCTCACACCTAGGGTGGAGCAGTCGGTCACTGACAGTACTGCTCAGCGCGATCACAGTCTCATGCATGGGATGGGACTTCTTCTTCTGCATGGAGCTCACCACGGACAATATCCTTCTGTCACCCACTACCTGCACTGGGTCCAGTGGGCTCCCCAGGACAGAGCTGGCCCTTCTAATCAGCTTGTCAAGTTTATTTCTGTCCCTGGTTGATATACTGCTCCCCCAGCAGGCCACTCCAAAGAAGATGGCTGATGCCACTACCGAGTTGAAGAAAGTTCTAAGAAGTGCCCCCCGGATTCCAAAGGCTCTCAGTTTCCTAAGCAGGTAGAGCCTGCTGTGGCCCTTCCTGTACAGGACCTCCATATGATCTGCCCAGTCCAGCTTATTATTAAGGAGCAAACCCAGGTACTTATAGGTGTTCACAATCTCGATGCCCGTCCCCAGGATGTCCACTGGATTTGGAGGGCATCTGCCTTTGCGGAAGTCCACCACCATCTCCTTGGTCTTCCCCGCGTTAATCTTCAGGTGGTTCCGGTGGCACCAGTCCACAAAATCCTGGTTCAGTTCTCTGTACTCCCTGTCATCATCATCTGTGATGAGACCCACTATTGCAGAGTCGTCAGAATACTTCTGTAGGTAGCAGCTGGATGAGTTGCACCTAAAATCTGCAGTGTACAGTGTGAAGAGGAAAGGGGCGAGAACCGTACCCTGAGGTGCCCCCGTATTACAGATCACGGTACCTGACACACAGTCTCGGGCTCTCACGTATTGAGGTCGATTTGTGAGGTAGTCTAGGATCCAGTTGGAGAGGTGGTGGTCCACTCCAGCAAGGCCCAGCTTGTCCCTCAATAACCTGGGCTGTATGGTGTTAAAAGCACTGGAGAAGTCAAAGAACATTATTCTCACTGTGTTCCCTGGTTTCTCCAGGTGAGACAGAGCCCTGTGCAGAAGATGGATGATGGCATCATCTACCCCAATGCCCGGCCGATAAGCAAACTGGAGGGGGTCCATAGCGGGGCTCACTAGAGGGCGGAGATGTGTGAGAACCAATCTCTCCAAGATCTTCATCAGGTGGGATGTCAGTGCTACAGGTCTGTAGTCGTTGAGGTCCATAGGGTGGGGTTTCTTTGGAACTGGTACCACACAAGAAGATTTCCATAATTCAGGGACTATTTCCTGCCTCAGGCTCATATTATACATATATGTAATTATACCACACAGCTGGTCCCCGCAAGTCATAGATGTCATAAAAGAGATTGTCTACTTTCCCAACACATTTCAGAAGTACAATACACTGACATGTAATCGTCAGAGATGAGCGAATTTATCAAAAATTCGATTCGGCAGCTTCGCTGAATTTCCCAAAACTATTTGATTTGATCCGAATTAATTTGCGGAGAATTGGGTTAAAAACAGCTATTTTCCTGACTGCAGAGAGCCTGGGGATATGCATTTTAAACTAAGGACACGTCGGAATAGCCTATAGAAAGGCTATTCTACTCCTACCTTTGCCGTTGCATCATGCCCCCTGCGATGTCCTGGTCCTCCTCGCTGTTGGCTCTGCGCATGCTCGACCGCCCTCTTTATTCTATTCCTACACGAGCAGCTCTGCGCATGCCCGGCAGCCATCTTTATTCTTGTACTACACGAGCGAGAAGGACTAGGACATTGCAGGGGGAGTGATGCAACGGCAAAGTAATGTTGTAAAGCAAGGAATGTTGACCAATGTCAGATTTGGCCCACATGAAATATCATCAATTAGGTCAAATAGGTTTTTATAAATCATCCCTAGTGGTAATAGCTTACAAATTCAAGTCCAAATGAGTTTTCTTTTGCTAGATCTTCTAGTGCACAGGTATCAAACACAAGGCCCGCGGGCCGAATCCGGCCAGCTGCCTTCTGTTATCTGGCCCGGCCTCACACAATACAAGAGCAATAAAGATGGCAGCCGCCTCACTTCGCCTCATCAGCGGTGCGCCCCTGGACGGCCGCCATCTTTATTGCCTCAGGCGGCACTGTCCCTCACTGTCTGGGGGGCGGCATTTTTCTATTCAATGTAAACCAGGACAGGCCGCTTTAAAAAAAAAAAAAACAGAGCTGAGGGGACCTGTCCTGGGCTGGTTTAAGAGACGTTGCATCTCAGCACAGGCGGCGATACAATGACGTCATCGCGCCGCCTACGCTGAGACACAGACGTCGCGGACAAGAAGAGGAGGCGGCTGCTGTATCAAGACATCGCAGGTGAGTATAACTTTTTTTTATATATAAATAGGCAGTGACCTGCTGGAGTATCCCCAGCAGGTCACGGCCTATTTATTTACCTACCCCACGTCTGCTTGTGGCAGCCCCCGCTTCTCCTTCTGCTATGGGTCGCAGAAAGGGAAGTGGATGCCGCTGTGAGCAGCTGCGGGCATCGGTAAGTAAGGCCGCGGGCCTCAAACACTACTATTATTATACTCCGGGGTCTTTTCAGACCCCAAAGTATAATAATCGGGGGCCCAGGGAAGGTGAGGAAACATAAAAACTTATCCTACTTACCTCTCCTGCGATCGGTGTTACTCCGAGCAGGCTTGAGGCCTCTGGTGACGTCATCAGGTTGCGTCGCCGGCCTGATCACGTGACGTGTGTGCGCAATTAAACAGGGCCGAAAGCTGCAAGGAGTGCACCGATGTCCAGGATAGGTAAGTAACACTGGTTTTTATGTTTGTCACCTCCCCTGGGTCTCCGTTCATTATACTCCAGAGTACAATAATAGTTCATGGTTTGGCCACTATGGGGCATAATACCCTGTGCAGGGACCACTGTGGAGCATAATACCAGTACAGGGGCCACTATGGAGCATAATACAAGTGCAGGGGCCACTATGGAGCATAATACCAGTGCAGGGGCCATTATGGAGCATAATACCGTGTGCAGTGGCCACTGTGGAGCATAATACCGTGTGCAGGGGCCAATATAGAGCATCATACCATGTGCAGGGGCCAATATGGAGCATAATACCGTGTGCAGGGGGCACTAGGGAGCATAATACCATGCATAATACCGTGTGCAGGGGCAGCTGAGAGTCATAATACAGTGTGCAGGGACTGCTGTGGAACATTATAGTGTGTGTAAATGGGGCGCTATAAATAGGGGCCATGGCGCCTGTTTATATTATACGCTGTCTAATAGCTCGCTTAACTGTTAAGGAGAAGTTACTTTTATACACGTGTAAAATAATCTTGGCCCTTCAAGGTACCCCGTGAGGCTGAATTGGCCCCCGGTGAAAATGAGTTTGACACCCCTGTTCTAGTCCCATGCACAGTTGGGGAAATGTAATATCCTACTAAGCCAGACTGGCATTAAAGCTGGCATAGATTTCATTAGGCACATTGAATGCCAGAGGATGTGCACCTTGCCATAAATTAAGACTATACTCTGACAGCACAGGGAAAATCAAGACCAGAGTTTAAAAAAAAAAAAAAAAAAAAAAACCTCCACTGCCCACTATAAAGAAAATTTAGTGTATTTTAACACAGCAGTACACTGTTGAAAAATTTAGTGTTGGAATAGGAGGCACCACAGTAGGCCAAGATGGGGATACCTTAGCCTGAGAGATTTACTATAACTTGCACCTGGTGCTGGTGTGAGAGATCAATGAAATCTAGGCCAGTCCCTGGCTGGCCTAGATTTCAATTCTGGCACATGATGTGATGAATAAATATTCCCTAGTTTGTATATGAGACTGAACCTTTGGTTTGGCTGTGGTTTGCGCACTGTTCTGCTGCAGGTAGACTCACAGATTAGCCCAATTCAATGGCCATACTGTCAGCACTTTTTCTGCTGCTGGAATTGAAGCAAGGTGGTAGAGCAGAAAGTTTCCTTTTTAGCAGGCTGAAAAAAAGAGGCTTTCATTACTGATGCCCATTAATAATAAAGCAACTTCAGTGTGGTATTTTTGACATGGATTTCAGCATGGAAAATGCACCGAAATTTCTGTCACAAACATATGTGCAAACAAGCACATACAAGGTCCACATTTATTGGTTATTATAAACTTGACAAAACATATTATATTGTTGGATTTCTTTTGGTTAACTAACCTGCATCTTCAGGGTCTTATTTTCAAGCTGGATGGTTTTGGTGAGTATATGTGCTCCCAAAGTGTTCCTGTAGTCATTTTGGAACCATTTATGTACATATTGATTCAAAATGGAGGTCTTTCCAGTCCTATAGGCAACAGATCAATCACAACATTTCATACATTGCAAACAGCACTATTTTTTCTGTCAGCTATGATGAAATCTGCAATGGAGGCAGCTGTAAACGGAGCCTAAGGTCTTATTCACACATCAGTGTTTGTAAACCAAATCCAGTAGAAAGTCAAAGACACAGAACAAGTGCAAATCTTTCTCCTATACCTCAATTCTGTGGGGTCTCCAGTCCTGACTTTGGCTAACAAACACAGACGCAAACCACTGACATGTGAATATGGTCTAACCCTGGTCCAGTTTAGGCCAGGGCTACAGTGCAACTTTTTGTAGCACTGCTACTTGATTTTAACTATGAAGCTACAGGTGTTGACCAAATGACTGCATTGAATTGTATGTAATCAGGTGGACTGCACCTGTCACTCAATAGTCAAAATCAACCAGTAGCGCTACTAAAAGTCACAGTAACGCCTTAGGGTACATTCACACAACCGTGATTAATCGGCGTGTGACAGACATTTTTTTAATGAACGTCATTAAATTCAATATCAGTGAATGGGGGCTATTAACATGACTGTTATATATATGTCATGTCCTATTTTTGTCCATTTTCATGGTTCATACACTCAAATGTATTGGGGATCTGTGAAAACGGGTGCAAGATCTCTTTCGTGTGAATCTGGCCTTAGGCCTTATTCACATGATCATTTTAATATCAACGGCACTGAATGGATCTATTCACATGTCTTTTTTTTTTTTTTTGGTAGACTGTTTTTCATGGATGCTGGCATTCGCTATCTTTGACATGGATAGAGTATGTAAATAGCCCCCTATCACATTCAGCGGTTTTCAGGCCTTACTGTCAACAAGTTTTCAGAATACATACACTAAACACTGCTTGGTAAAAATATATAAAGAGATCATTGCTTTTTATTAAAAAAAAACAAAAAAACACACCCTGACCTCCTTACTGGAGCTTTCATGATCTGTATGTTTTTTTGTAATGAACTTGTGTATTAAAGAATATACTTTTCTTACCCCATAGGACCAATAATATTAATTTTCAGATCCACTTTCTGATCAGAATGCATGAAGAGCTGAAAGATGTAAAACAGATATATGTGTGTTGTTAGCCTTGTGAATTTTGGCATTTCTGTTTAGATTTAGTGGGTGTGGGATTTAAAAAGTACGTATGTAATATTATGTCATTTGTGAATGAATAGGCTAGGTTCACATTTGTGCACGGCTCTCCATCATTCGGGTCGGCTGGAGGACCTCAACAACCGAGAGTCGGACCACTAAAATAGACTATAAAATAGACTATAATGGGGTCTGAGACTCTGGCATAGATGTAAACTTAGCCTTAGGACCCTTGCAGACGACCGTGGCCGTGATCAGTGTGATATCCGTGTATTTCACAGATAGCAAACTGACCCATTCTTTTCTATGAGCCCGTACACACAACCGTCAATTTCACGGTCCCGTGTGTGGGCTGACAGTCCAGGTCGCAAAATATATTCCTATTCCTGTCCTATTTTGCGGCCCTTGCTTCCGTGGCTCCCATTCATTCAGTGAAAGGAGCCGCGGAAGCACGGCCCTTGCACAGGCGGCACACGGGGGACACCTTATATGGTGTTTTTCTATAGACTGCAAACAGCAAAACTAGCATAAAGTCACTTTTCCCCAGAATTTCACTTTCATAAGAGTTGTTACCAATTTTATAAATATAACTGTTTAACAATGAAATAAAAAGTCACTTGTTTCTGCAGAGTTCAAATCAGCTTTGGGCATATTTTTCCTTTATGTAAAAAATAGATAAAACAAACATTTAACTACACTGCGATTGCTGTTTTGCAAAAGATAGCAGCCTATTTTTTTTTTTTCATTACTGCCTGAATTTAATAAGGTGGACATCCAAAGTGTGATGGCTGTTTTTAAAACACATTGGCCCAGATTTACTACTATTGTGGTAATAGTAGTAAATCTACTACTAAAAACCGCGGCGGCAAGGCATAGCGTTTTTTTCCCACATCGCTTTTCACAGAAAGGAAACCTCTGCGGACTTTCTGCTACCATTATACCTATAGGGAAACCGCCGGCATTTCTGTAGGTATAATTGATATGCTGTCAATTTCCAAAACCACAACAGTGGGATGGGATGTGCTGTGACTATAAAATGGTGTGGTTTTTGCCGTGGCGTTTATGCCACATGGTGCCCTGGCATAATGCTAAGGGGCCCAAGTTGGAGAAACACAGCATTTTTGGCTGCTTCAGGAACACCGCAGAAATAAAACACTGCATTTTACAGTGCCAGTAAAATGAATGAGACTATATTAATGTAATCCACACATTGCAGAAAAACAGAGCTGTGTAAAAACATTTTACCCTATATGTTTATAAGGGAAGAAAAATTCTGTGAAAAACACAGAAAAAACCCAATGAAAAATACTGTGGAAAATGCAAGGCAATTTTGCTGTGTTTTTTCCGCATCGCTTTTTAGCTGTTATACTACATCAGGCCTTAGCCTAATGGTGGTATAAATGTACACTAGACAGTCTGAAGATATGCCAGATCTATCATCCAGCATCAGTCACTGTAATAAATTTGGTGTATTTATCTCAGTTTGCACCACAGTTTTTCACAGATCTGTGGGGCACCCGTTTTCTGGTTGTATTTCACAGATCCGTGAGGCACCTGTTTTCACAGATTCCACATGGACTTGTGTCTAGGAGGGATCTGTGAAAACAAATGTCTCATGGATGCAAGATAGCCATGAAAAACGGACCGTTTTGTCCATATTTCACTGCCTAAGGGAATCTATTTCAGTGGAAATGGGAAGTTAAAATTGGTGACAGGTTTTCCTAGGGAATATTTTCCTTCTCTTGTGCTGGGCTACGGTTCTACCTCCATATGCTAGATTCAAGAACATAAATTTTATGTAGTCGAAGCCAGTAATGGATCCAAAAAAGTAACTCATCCTTACACAGAAAATTGCATGTGTGAATCTGTGCCTAATTAGTATGATAATGTCTGGTGGTCTAGGCCACCGGTGTTCAAGGGGAGAGGTGTCAATGTCAGCCTCTCTATTAGTTTAGGTTAGAAGATGGGTTAATTCCTGGGTTCTTGGTACAGGAAGTAAAGGGACTGTCTACAATTTACAAAAACAGCACCTCCCATCCTTTTTTTTTTTTTTAACATGCCATAAAGCGGTTCCCTACTTAGGATATCACCAAATATCATCTGAACAGCAACCATGTAATGATACATTTCCACAAAAGCAGTCACTGCAAATATAGAGCTAGCAAAAAAAATATTATCTGCTGACTGAATCCCATATAAGAGGATGAAACAACGCATTTAAATTAATGTAAACTTTAATTACATTTTTTTAGTGTGTCATTTTGAAACTTCCTGAGTAAGTAATAAATATTGTCATCCTGGATACATTCATTAAATATAGTAAAAATGGGTTCGTGAAAAAAATCAGATAACACACAGACCCATTTTACGCAATGGGACGATTCACACATACATTGTTTCTCAGAGACAGAAAAGAATAGTGGCATGTACTTTTTTCTCATTTCTCCTCTGATCTTGGCAATTCATATCAATGGAGATGTGAAAAACTGTGTGCTGTCTATTCTTCAGTCATAAATCGCTACAAATTGATTTTGCACCTCGATCGCTCCCCTTTGCAGAAGCTATCTGTCAATTCAAATAAATTGCTGGGCAGCACCTGCAGTGAACACAGGAGACACCTGGAAATTCGTATGAATAGCTGGGCAGTTCCTGCTTCACTGCCCTCCAGCCTTACTTACACTTTAACGTGATCGTATTACTCCCAGTCACATTGACGGTAGGTCACTGTCACAGGTTACTGTCAATGTGACCTGGAGTAACCTTGGTCACATAACTAGTTCAGGGACATTTATGTAGCTTAAGAGTTTCTTCACTATCTCCTTCTGGTGCATGGACCTTTGAGATGACAGAGAATTCTGTCTCATCTCCAGGTCCCCTGCATCAGAATAGTAACCAGAGTCACTGTACTCTGGTTTCTATTCATTTACCACAGAAAACAGAAGCAAGAAGACCGAATTATGCTGAATTGCTTGGATTACATTGGACTTGTTCCATGACCATGGTTATTTTTAATTTTAGTGCTAGCTTAAATCGACTAACACTAAGCCCTACATTAGTAATGGACGCTGCCAATCAGCGACCATTACAAAGGAGGTAATCATTTCATTAAAAAAACAAATAAACTAAAAAAAGTAGAGGATCATGGAGTCCAAGGAATCCAACGTAATCTGAGCGATGCAGCATAACCTGAAAGACAAAAAAAAAAGCACAAGAAAACCCAGCAGTATAAAAAGTTAAAAATTATACTCACCTACTGCTGTCTTCTTTCTTTTGTCTTCTTTGGTAAATGAATGGAAACCAGAGTTCAGTGAACTCTGGTTTCTATTCTGGCACAGGGCACCTAGAGATGAGACTGAATGAAGGCTCTCCTAAACTACATAAGAGTCCCTTCACTAGCTATGCGACAGGATTACCCCCAGTCACATTCACAGTAAAGCCTAATCCACATGTCCTATCCTGCTCCATGACAACATCAAAAATAATGATAAAATATGATGATTCATGGAAGGCAGTCAGATGACACTTTGATGTCATCTGATTGTGATCCGAGTGCCTTCCGTTAAAAATATCGGCACCCTCTTGGCCTTCACATTCGGTCATGTGCATGAAACCTAAGCCACTGAAGTGACCTACTATCAACCCAATCACACTGAAATGTCATAATATCAATCCAGCATGGAGGCAGCAGACAAGTTCTATGCTGTTTTAGTACCTCGGAAATCTGTGTAGTACACGTGAACTACTCAGGCTGCGTTCACACCAGCGTTTAAACTCTGTTCAGGGTTTCAGTCCCCGAACCCGTTTAAAAAAATGCAGAGAGAAGAGCGCTACATGCAGCGCTTTTCTCTCCGCATTTTTCGCCCCTTTCGGGCGGAAACCCAGCGGACTCCATTATAGTCTATGGGGTCCGCAGGTTTCCACGGGTAACCACTTTTTTAAGCGGATTAAGTTTCCGTTCGGGGGGGTCCCCAAGCGGACCCCCCCGAATGGAAACCCGAACGCAGGTGTGAACCTAGCATCAGCCTTCCGAGGTGCTGTCAGCATATAACTCGTCAGCTGCCTTCACAATGGAACAATTATAAAACACTTCAGTGTGGTAGGGCTGAGAAGTGCGGGGTGGCAGGAGCTGCTAGCTATTCATATAAATATGGTGGCTCCTGACCTGCAAATGAACACAGAGACCACCCTGGCAATTCAAATAAATAGTTGGCAGCATCACAGGTAAATTACACTGCACGATCTACCTCTGATCAAACTTCTGCTACATCAACATCCATTTTTTTGCGTCTACAAAAAAAAAAAAAAAACAGATTTCACATGAATTTGACATGAGTAAGACACGGATGGCACACTTAAATACACTAGGTTGTACAACATCCATTGTTTCCTAGTCCACAAAATGTGCAGCTAGTGTGAAACCAGCATAAGTCTTATACCTTTCTTTTGTTTATGATCTCCTCATGGGTCTAACATTAGAAACTGCTTTTTGTGAAAAGGACATTAAAATACTCTGTAAGTATCTGTCTAGTCCAGTGGGAATCACAGATTACGCTATATGATATAAAAATAAATTATGCCTAATGCTGCATTATACTCTGCTTTATCTGTAAAAAAAAAAAAAAAAAAAACACAAACAAAAGAAAAAAATTACCTAATATGTAGAGTAATATTTTTTATATCTTTGAACCTAAATACACTTATTTACAAAAACAAAATAACACACCAAGAATGAGTTGTTGGAATTGAATGAAACTTTCTATGTGTGCATTAACAATAATACATGTGTGTGATGACATTATTAGAGGGAATGTATATGTTTCTAAGCTGGCAGGCAGGCCAAGGTTGGGGTAGTGTGTCACCCCACAGCAAATGCTCACCACAAGGCTTCCATTCTCGATCCAGACCATCATCAGATCTCAAACAGAACCAGGATTTGTCACTAAGAACCATACTGTTCCAAGTCCATAGCAGTCAAAGTTTCTCATTCACAATACCACTGCAAACAAAGGCAATTGTGGATGACTGTCAATGGATTCTGCTAAGGCCCTCCAAATGGTCAGGACAAATACAGGGGTGTGTAATGAAAATGCCACCTATGCCTAGATGGTAGACAAGAAAACTGTGGGAGCTGCCTGTGCTTGTGCAGGTCAAACGGTCCTCTCTACTGGTGGTCTGCCTGGACCGGCCAGAGCCTGTTTGTCATGTGTGCTTCTGTCAAAACCACTGCCTCCATCACCTCCTAACTGCTACAGTATATCAGAACCACCTAGATGGCAGGAAGTTGACCATTCTGCTTCTCTCAGTTCAGTGATGTGCCACCTCTCAAAGTCTGTCAGTTGGGCAAAATGTTTTCAAGTGCAGTGTTGAGGCATGTCTAGCAGTCAGCCATCTCTCACCAAGAGGAACAATACCCAAAAGTAGTTCCAAAGATCCTTTTTATAGAGCAAAGGGAAAGAAGTTTTATCCCAACCTGTG
This sequence comes from Leptodactylus fallax, assembly GCA_947044405.1. Classification (NCBI taxonomy): domain Eukaryota; kingdom Metazoa; phylum Chordata; class Amphibia; order Anura; family Leptodactylidae; genus Leptodactylus; species Leptodactylus fallax. The sequence goes on from CAMRHE010000901.1 coordinate 257,012, forward strand.
GTAAGACCTAGTGTCCAATCAGACCACACATGTAAACATTTACATGTCTGACTTTGTTTCCATCGAAAAAAACGACTTCGCGGGGCAGAGGGTGTAAGAGCACACCCGCACATTGCTTTAAAACCCATTCAAATGAATGCTTTTTTAAGCAATGCGTCGCAAACCTTTCCCTATCCAAAACCTATACAGTTTTCCGAGATTTTCAGTCAGATTCGCGGCGGACGGACTCCAGCGCAAGTGTGAACCCACCCTAAAGCTGCACAAAAAACAGGAGCTATTTTGATATATTTACTATGTATTGGCTGCATACATCATACATACTGGTCATACTAATAATTGTCCTCTACACCTACAATCTGACATAACTATGAGAGGTGCAAATGTATCTGTTGTCAGAGCTCGGTGTGAAGTTGGCAGTACTATTATTGACATGTGATAATTGGAGGGCCCAGTTCCATATTTTGCATTGGTGCCCAGGAACCTTAATTTACATCTCTGAACATCAAGCATAACTGGATTCTTACCATGGATGGTGAACTGAAAAATATTTGTTTTCTTTTGTTTTTCAGATAAATCCAGTAAAATCGAAGTTCTAGTATGTAGTTCTACTGTGTAAATTTAATGAAAAAAATATTAATATGCAGTTTCATGATTTGAGACTGGTATCTTAATCATCAAAACCATATAGTTTCATGTCTTGATATTTATAATTCCTTAAAGGGGTTATCCAGGATTTTCAGAATATTATCTGAGAGTAGCCAATGGTATTAAATTTAAATCCTCCACTGCTCCTGTGCTGCCACTCTGGAGGTCAACATCAGTCATGCAGAGATGACATCATGCAAATATTTCACGTGATACTCCGATCATTGGCCTCAGTGGTGATGTTTGCATAGATGGCACATGACCGTCGATTAATGGTTGCACGGTGATGACATGAATAATGTAATACAAAATCTATCATGGAGTCTCTACCATGTGCCATTTAAAATAGGGGCTACCTCAGGGGAACCAGGGGGTGGTGGGGTATCGGTATTACATACAATTTAAAAAACACTTATACTGGTGTAAAATAATATTTGCTGGCTGGACCACTGCTTTAAACAGTGACAGAAAAAAATCAGTTGCAGATTCACAAAATCTGGGTCAAAAACTACATGCGTCGGATTTCACATATTCATCTAAAAATCTGCACTGCAGGTCCATTTCCATGTGGATTCTGTGCAGATTTTTCCCACAGTTTATAGATAAGATTTCTTATTCATCCAAATGCTGCTTTAAATGGAGTTAGTTACCTCCCTCAAGCCTATTCAATTGCCACCACCATGTTACAAAGTACATTATAGTGAGAAATAATATTCCTTTGTTACATATGTCACTTTTGTAGATTTGGAGAAAAGCAAATTAGAAATTTTATGCAAATGAGGCATTTGGAGCACTAGGGGTGGGCCTTCAGTGCTTGGAGCACTGATCTTGCTGCTTAGGTGATGTCATAGCAGTTGGAGGATCGACACCCACAGCAAGGGGTGGTGCATGAGATGGTAGGGGTTTGAACAGCAAGAGCAGTGCCCAAGGTAGATAAAGGACAACCCTAGTGGACTAGTTGTCTCATGTGCAATTCACTTCAAAGTCATTTTTCTCCAAATCTACAAAAGTGACATACATCACAAAGATTTGATGATTATCACTGTAATGTGCTTTGGAACATGGTGGTAGCAGTTTAGTATGCTTGGGGGAAGTTATAAGTTCCCTTTAATACACTGTAAAATTTCCATCCAAAAATCCAGACATAAAATCTGCACTGTATACTGTATACTGTATCACATGTGAACATACCTTAAGGGTGAGCCTCACCTTTTATCCTTTTCTTTCCTGGAAAACTGATAAGATCTACAATGAGATTTCTTATTTACTAAAAGCAAAGGTTCATACTAGGTGCTATAGTACTGAGTGGAGAAGTGGTATACATTTTTCTACTAAGTCCATATGATATAAAAATCATGGCATTCATTTAGTTTATGTCATTAAGCAACATACTGTACTTGTACCTTCAGGTGCAAACTTTCCTCAATAAAGCAAGTAAAGAGTCATGTGGTTACTGAGTTACTCACCAAAAGCTATTCTTTATACTTTCTTGGACTTGAGCAGACACCAAGAATGAGGAAATTCTTCAAGTCAGTAAGTCATCTAGGAATTTTGCTGTCAGAGGGCTCCACGTCACTTATACTCTGTAGTAAAATGACGGGTGAAGCTGCTCTGTGTTTTATATTATACGATTCTTCATAGCAGCAGCCTGTTTCCCTTTATAAACTCCATTGTATTTCTCCTTCTTTTGCTCTTATCCACTGTCTGTCACGACTTTCCACCATCCCTCTCTTCTTATAAAGAGGCTTCCTATACTGACACCAGCACAACACTGTTTTCTCCACTCCTAGCACAACTCATGGGAGGAGCAGACTATAATGAGCCAGCAGCTATTACATGTGATCAGAGAGCTGGGTTAAGGAATAGACCATACTGTAATGTTACAACAGCATGAGTTGCTGTAACGTAGTCTTTACCTCCAGGTACACTTTCTCTCTTTTGATAGCAGTTAGATTGAAAGAGATTTACATACACTTCATATATTTAGTTTGTATGAGCATATATACATGCAGTACATAGCAACATACATACAAATTAACTGATCAATATTTGCATACAATATGTTTGTTGCTGTAGTATCATTTTGCATTTTGATTTACTTTTGATTCACTGCATTCACTCAATGCCTTCTGCTGCTCACGCAGTGCAGCCACAACATTCATACCATTGTCGCTAGCAACGTTCCCCAGTTGTAGCTAGCGGGGAGACATCCAGTGGGATACTTGCCACAGGATACAGCAGAGCAGTACCTCCTCTGGGTGGTGCTTAACTATAGCCAGCCCCCATAGCACAGGTAATGAATTACCTGTGAGTTCAGGAAAGAAAGGGCGGCAGAGAGACCCGGGGGGCAAAAACTGCCTTGGATCACATTACTACTCCTCAGTCAACCCCTTTAACTTTTTACCTTTAACCCCTTTATCTTCGGCAAAGAATGTATTGCTAGGAAGCTGTAGAATAATAAAGGCTTATTCTCATATCAGTCTTTCTTGCTGTGGCTCTACCTGTGTCTCCAGCTGCCTGAGGTGATCGGGAGTTACAGAAACAGCTGAGGGTGGATTCATACTTGCGCCAGAGTCCATCCGCCGCAAATCCGACTGAAAATCTCGGAACGCTGTATAGGGACTGGATAGGGAAAGGTTTGCGACACATTGCTTAAAAACTCATTCATTTGAATGGGTTTTTAAAGCAATGCATGGGTGTGCGCTTACACCCTCTGCGCCGCGAATTAAGTTTTTTTAGTCTTAAACAAAGTCCTGCATGTCCGACTTTGTTTCCAGCGAAAAAAACCCACTTCGCGGCACAGAGGGTGTAAGCACACACCCATGCATTGCTTTAAAAACCCATTCAAATGAATGAGTTTTTAAGCAATATGTCGCAAACCTTTCCCTATACAGTTTTCCAAGATTTTCAGTCGGATTCGCGGCGGAATATGGCTGTTCTATGTTGTTTCTGGAACCTCTATTTACTTTTGTGGGAGTTGTACAAACAGCTTAGCACAGCTTTGTTCGAAGGTTCCCATACATGCAAATAATCGGAACTCCCTATTGTGTCTGGCAATATTCTTCTTGTACCCTATGGCACCTGAGTAAAAAAAAAAAAAAAAAATAAGGGGATGAAATGATCTTAATGCAGGCTCTCATAGCCATACCATATATTTAGTGGGCTCATGGGGAAATCTGAAGACTGTGCATTTATGCTAATGATGGGTGCCATGTTGGGAACCAGAATCGCAGCACGCTACTCATTATATAAGTCCTTTTTATTTTATAATTGAAACTTCACCACTCTCAAACTGTGACTGATGGGAGTCATAAGGAGGTATATAGGTTGGAGCATGATAGCAGAAAGCAGAAGGAAAGTCAGGACCCAGGACTGTCACAACACTGTCATAAACTGTATGATTATGAATCATAAACTATGAAAATGAGTCATAATAGGTTGTTAATGCAGCTTTGCCTATAATTGTCAGAAAATCTCAGAGGTTTGGATATTATATTGCATATGTAAATATTAAAATATATAGACTGTTAAAGATGACAATGCAAAACTAGATAAGTCTAAAGGGCTAATGTGGTTAAATTAGTTTCCATGAAGATGTAGCTAAGTTCCAAATATCAAAGTGTTTTTCATGAGAAGACTAATACGTGAAGGCCTGCTGGACAGAAGAAGGTTGGGCATTGCATAAAAAGTAACATTTCTCAAAAACAAAAAGGGGAGCTTCCATGGGGAATTCATAAGGGAAATTTGAACAATAATGTTAACATGATAATATGTCATAGCTAGGGACTACCAACCTTCCTTATAGGGAGTCTGCCACCACCAAAGTCACTTCTAAACAACTTATGTGCTGCTGTGACTGTAAGTGGAATAGTGAACAAACATTTTTGTGTCAAAAAACAACTTGCTGCTGGAAAATCCATTTTAATCAATATGTTTATGAGCAATTTGTTGCAGCCAGATGTGGCTGAATCTGTTGGAGCATCTGTTTTCACCTGTAGTATTACTGGCACTTGTCTATATCTATCTTAGGGGCAGCCATACCTATTAGCTTATCTACATATGGATTACAAGTTGATGTTCTCAACAGAAAAATTGTACTTTGTCACAAAAAAGGTATGTTTACTATGCCACTACATAGACTCCCTTTAAAGCCAATGTATAAACATAATATAGGCAATTTATTAAAATGGATTTCCTGAAATGGGTTTCTTATGCTCCATCCTCTTAATAATTCTGACTCATCTCAGGAGGTCCTGTGCATCAGAATTGAGATCCATACTAGCCAGGGGCTGGCATAGTTTTCACCTGTAACTAACTCCAGTTTTTTAGCATGAGTTATAGTAAATCTAACTGGCTGAGGCATCCCTGCCCCAGGCCACCTTGATGCCCACTCTGCTTGTCTACTATCTTAAAAAGTGGTGAACAGGGAGGAAAAATGACAAAGTGGTGCATCACGCTGTGAGGATTCTCTATCCGGCTGCTGCACCTTTGACGCTACCATGCCCACCTGGGAAGCTTTTGCACTTTCAGAGGCTTCCTGGCTTGGTCCAGGTAACTGCTGAGGAGGCCTGTATAAGACCCCGTCCTCCTGAGACATGCTGGCTTTTGTATTGGCTGGCTCTATAGGAGTATTCTGGCAATTTTATTATTATTATCAATGTTAACAACAATGGGCTATTAAAATCCAACAAAAAATAATAAAACAAAAATTAACATATATATAAATGTAGCCAACCCCTGAATACAAATACAACTAACCACTGAATTTACAACTCCCCTACCCCTTTTTTATTTTTATGGGTTGTCTTTTACAATAATGTAGAGAGATTTCTACTTGTCATATCACATTAGATGTGTTTTACACTTTTGTATCCTTGTATGTATTGAACCATAACTTTTAATGGTCTGCACATTTAAATATGATCATGTTCATGGCAATACCAATTTACTGTAACATTAAAAAATTATATGGTATTCTCTAATCTAAGATGCTGGTGACTTGCCAAAATTTTGTTTGGGGCCACTGTGGAGCTTTATACTGGAGGCAGAGGCGTAGCTAGCCGGGGGGCAGAGGGTCGGCTGCCCTGGGCCCACTGACAATGTAGGTCCCACCCCAGGGCCGCCATTAATACATCTTTTACATGGGGAGCATATAATACTGTGTGGGGCCACTAAGGGATATTATACTGTGTTGGGGCTCTGGGGAGCATATTATACTGTGTGGAGAATTATATACCATGTGGGGCCACTGTTGGGGGGCTCAGGGGAGCATTTTCTACTGTGGAGAGCACTGTGGAGCATTATATGCTGTGTGGAGCATTATATACCATGTGTATACTGTGGGGGGGAGGGGACTCAAAATTCCTGCTTGCAGCCCTGTGTGCTATGTCTGCATCACAGCACCCTCACTATAATCTTGCACATACATTTAGTGCTCCATGGATGTGTCATTCCTCATACTATGCATGATCAGCCATGGAGCTATTGCTGCTTGCACAGTACTATAGGAGACAGTGGCGTAACTAGGAATGGCTGGGCTGCCACCCCCGGCAACTGCCCCCCCCCCTCGCCACACAAACCGCATTCCCCGCATTTCTGCACACACTGTTATGCCCCATAGTGGCCCCTGCACACACTATTATGCGCCATGGTGGCCCCTGCATACAGTATTATGCCCCATAGTGGCCCCTGCACATAGTATTATGTCCCATAGTGGCCCCTGCACACAGTATTATGCCCCATAGTGGCCCCTTCACATAGTATTATGCCCCATTGTGGACCACCCATGAGCAATTATTGGTGGTCTTTTCAGACTCCAGAGTATAATGATCGGAGACCCAGGGGAGGATACAAACATACAAACCAATGTTACTTACCTCTCCCTGGCTCTGGCGCACTCCCCTCTACTTTCGGCTTTCTTCAATGTTGGACCAGACGTCACATGAGCCAGGCATGTGTCACGACGCATAATGATGCCGACCTGGCCCGCGTGACGTCTGGGACGTCACCAAGGAGGCGAAGACTGCTGGAGCGCAGGAGAGGTAAGTAACATTGTTTTTATGTTCCCTCACCTCCCCTGGGCCTCCGATCATTATACTCTGGGGTCTGAAAAGACCCCAGAGTATAATGATAGAAGTGTTTGTGGGTTTTGCGGGCCCGAGGCCTTACTTATTAAAATAAGCAGAATGGGAAGCGCAGTGAGCAGGAGCAGGGATTGGTAAGTAAATAGGGCCCGTTACCTGCTGGTGTAAATAGGGCCCCCTAATGTCCTGGGCCCTGTGGCAGCCACTCCCGCTGCTACCCCGGTATTTACACCAATGATAGGAGATAACTATACTCTGAACGTACTCAGTAATGCCGGATAGTCAGCACATATGTAAGATTTTAGTCAAGGAGACGTCATGTAGGCTATTAACAGGAAGCTTTTGGGTGGGCCCTAGGACCTTCAGTCTGACACTGTTTGTAATGTTACACTTTGCTACCTTTGTATGCAACAACATACAGTCCAAACCTATCTCAGGTATGCAGTATAGAGTGGTAAAGGAATTGCTCCACCCAATTATCTGCTTGTGTGCACCTATTACTAAAGACTAAAAAATAAGAACAGCACTTTGTTCTGTGTTGCAATCTGTTATGTTTTGTTTTGTGTCTCCCATAGAAATACCAGCTGAGTCACCTCCTAACACAGCCAACTGACTACATAACAAAATACCGGCCAATGACTGTGTGACAAGTCAGAGATCTAACAATAGGCTAAAATATCTAAGACAAAACAGTCTCAAGACATTTAATGACAGGTTTCACAGATAAAGCAGTTTTTCAATTATTCATGTTACTGATTTCCAAAAAGTAGGGTGTATTTTAAATATTGTAAAAGATTATAGTCTTTCTTATTTTTCTGTTTATTTACAAACTGAAGCACAAAAATAATGTAGTTTTAAAGGGAAAGTTTCAGGTGTTTTTTTTTTCCACAATAAACTGGCCCTATTATGTGCAGGGTTAAGTAATTCCCTTTCCATTGGTGCTCCTCAGTAATCTTTCTGAAAGTAAAGTTATAAATGTTTGAAAGCATAAAAAGTCATATGCAAATTAACCTAAGTAGTCACGGTGGGAGTGGACAGCTTCAGCCTAGTCACACTGACCAATTGCTAATCACACCACCTGGGCATGTGTGACATCTCTCTCGTGACAGGTGTTCTCTTATTTAGCCCGTTGTTACTGGTGTTACTATTGAACCGTGGACTATGTCACCCCTCTCCCCTTCTGGTATTTGCTTCAGCAACACAGGCACCATCTGAATCACAGTTGTTTATATTTGCATTTGAAAAAGGGGAGTCCTTCCCTGAAACGCGTTGTGCCTTCTGTACCCTAATAAAGAGACGTTCATTCAGAAAAGTGACCTAAGATCTTCCTTTACAAGAGCGCAGACAGTCCATATCTTGGGGAACACACACCCCCTTCTTTATTGCATCTCTCTCGTGACTTCCGGGAGTGAGGGGACTGCAACGGAAATGCATCGTGTTTTTTTTTTTTTCACAGAAACTCCACAGAATTTTCCTCTGTGGACTTTCTGCCTCCATTATACGGAAAACGCAAGCGTTTTTGAAATCACTGCATTTCTGCTGCGGATTATTTTCTGCAGTGTATGGATGGGATTATCCAGAATCCCATCCACTTTGCAGGTAATGTAAAATGCTGCGTTTTTGCAATGTGCCTAAACTCAGCTTTTGTCCCGATGGGAAATAAGTATTAATAGCAGATGCTGAGGAAGCTCCAGGTTTATATAGATGACAGACATTGCTCTAACAAATGGGTTACTGCGCTCTACCAGGGAATTATTTAAATTGAGAAACAATGGACAAGACCATTTGTGAACTTGTCAGGTAATTTTTGATGCCCTATATATATAGCAGGAAATGATAGTGTTTAACAGCATTACCTGTATCAGTGTGTGTACAGAGAAGACTGTCAATCAGCCCATTTTTTCGGGAAAAACATGGGGGAGTTTTACTATTATTCTGCACCAGATTATGGTGTAAAAAAATCGTAAACCTTGAGTTTGCTACTTTTTAAATGCTGATTGTGACATAAATTTATGCAACTGGTGTTTTAGCACCAACCATGACACTTTCCTGAAAAGGGAATGTGGCAAGAGTGTAATGGGATGGGGCTATCGTCCCCACCAGATTTATTATCATTTATTGTATGCCAGAAATTTGGCGTAAATGATGGTGGAAACCTATGCCAGCTATGAGTTGGTACAGATTATACTCCAGGTACATGGCCCAGCAGAGGGTGTACTTTATTTACGAGGCACGCTATCCCTTGATGCAGGGGATAAGAAGACAGTCTTCATAAATCTCCCCCACTGTCTCTCCTAGGAATCCTGCCAGGATTTGCTTTGCTTTTTACTCAGAAAACCTTTTCCAAATCATATAAAGTTATATATAGCAGACAGGGCCGCTTTAACCATAGGGCCAACAGTGCACTTGCACTGGGCCCTATGAGAGCGGGTGCGCCCCTTGGGACAGCACGGGACTGTACTGCATTTGCTGTCCCACGCTGTCCCAAATTCAGCTCATCAGCATCCTCTCAGTGATGTATATAGCATGGGGGGGGGGGGGCTGGAGGGACAGTGGCCTGACTCTGTGTGGCCCAACAACGCATGCATGTGTTGCCATTCTGCAAGCCGTCTGCACACAGGGCGGCGCAATGACATCATAGCATTGCGCTTCCTGTGGTGAGACGTCTTGTCTGTGCTCATGCTGATCTCATGATCTTCCCCCAGTAATACTGCCCCTAATAACCCTATATAGGGGGCATTATTACTGGGGGAGATTATTTACATAAGGGGGTTAAAAGAATATAAGGGACATTATTTATAAAAGGGGTCGTTGGGGACATTGCGAATATAATGGGGTCATTAATATAAGGAGGCATTAGGTGAGCAGTATTTATGTCAGGGGGCATAATATAAGGGGACAATTGGGCAGTATTAAATTAAGGAACATTTACTGTTCATTTTTATTGATGATCAGTCCTCAGGATACATCATCAATAAGAGATCAGGGTTATGACACTTGGGAACCACTGATCAGCTGTTTGAAGGGGCCATGATGCACGTGCAGGCACGGTGACCCCTTCTCTGTTTAAATTGCACGTTGTACTGTTTTATAGTGACCGTGTGAATTATAGGATGAGGCTATAGTCACATAGCATGGCCACTATGTAACGAATGATACAATATAAACAGAGAAGGGCTCATGGTGCTTGTACAAGTGCTGTGGTCCCCTTCAAACAGCTGATCAGCGGGGGTCCTGGGTGTCGGATTTTTTTTTTTATTGAAAAAGGAGCCAAAGATGTTTGTGTTGCAAACTTTACAGAGACGAGTCACAACTGGAAGAAAAAGCAGTCATGACAGTCCATTCCAGATAGAGACAAGATGTGAATAATTACAGTCAGAGACATCACCTGTAAGTCATGAAATGTTTTCTGTGCTGTATTCACCTAAATTGTCTGCAGAGCCCTCTGCAGAGTCTGTAGTTACCACTATACGGTCACCGTATATTGATAATATTGGTATACTTGAGTTGGGAGCCCACTTGGATGTATTTGACCCCCCTGTGCTGAACCCTTAGCTATAGGTTTGTCTCAGGCTGAAGACAGTAATAAAGCAGGGGGCCGTCCACTCCCTGAAGACTCTGGACTGGAAGAGCAGGGGAGTGAGGAAAGGTGAGTATTGGTGTTTTTTTTTTTTTTTTTTTTTGCTTGGTAAAAAAGGGACATAATATTGTGGGGGCAGTTGGAGGTGGATATTAAACTGTGGGGGCATGTGTTGGGGGACATTAAACTGGGGGCAACTGGAGGGGGAAATTATACTGAGGGGGACATTACACTGGGGGCAACATTAAACTGTGGGTGCAATTGCAGTGGGACATTATGCTGTGGGGCAGATGGATGGAGACATTTCCTGACCACATTCTACAATTTGGAAAGGAAGGACAGAGGCATTGCTATGGAAGGTGCAGAAATAGCAGTCAAACAAAGCTCCTGTCCCAATTACATAAATTGCTTATGGTCAGTGGGTGGCACTGTTACAAATTTTGCTTTGGGACCCAGAAATGTTAATTTACGCTATGGAGAAAGGGTTAGCTTAGCTGTGACCTACATATGTATTGAAAAAGCAGTTTATTGTTATAGTATTGAAGGTGGACATTCATTCAGTCCATTGATACCATTTTTTGTGATACATCATCATGCCTAACTGTTTTCAGACTGGGTTATGAATAAGATGTACATAGCAGCTGCCAATTCTCAATCTTGTTGTATAGGGCTTTTGGCAAAAATCCATAGAATCAAGCCACATACTGTATGTTCTAGAGAAGCAAGTGAAATGTACAGTTGACTGTAGCATTTTTTGACCTTTAAGATAGAAATACACTGTAGAATTCCTGTACATAGGGTACGTTGCTAGAAGACACCCTCTAGTCATGTGTCACTCACATCTATTTTCTATTCTCTGCATAATTAGAGGTATAGTTATTTTCCATGACACCAGGTTGTCCCATGACCAATATACCCATCCAAGAGAATGCCGAGCATGTGAAAATCATTGGGTTTGTGGTGGGATTATGCCACAAACATCTGTGAGTCAAATGCAACCTGACTTCTCCTTTTTTTCAAGCTCAGACAGAACGGGTTTACAAAAGGAACTGTTATAATTGTTGGTAGTTATTAGAATGAGTATTTATATGTAGCAATAAAAGCATTTGTAAAGAATGGCCCTATGGATTGTTAGGAAGCAGTTATGTGAAGCAAGAGTCATGAAACAGAACATCATGAACTCTAATATTATTAATGTCTATGTATGTCTTATCTGTTGTTTTATGCAATAGTACATGGGGATTACTTTCAGTGTTGGTCATATGAGCCAACTTTACCTTTTTTGCTCCAGAAAATTTTTGACTGAACACTAACCAACCACTCACAAAAACCATGTGCAAAGTAAAGAAAAACATATACATTGTGTATTATGTGAATAATTACATATCAAACGTGAATGTGAAATGACATTATTATAATAGGTAGAATTTTTGACCAAGGTAATAAATATATAGAACTGAATCTTTAAATCCTGGTGGACTAGTGTTATACAGATGATGATGGTCTTAGGCAATAGCCATAATGTTATGAACAGCATATAGCGCTTTAGACGTATCATCCCCCACCAATGTAGAAAATAATTTTGTTTGTTCCTGGGCTCCCCTGATGATGCTTGGAAGACAAGCAGGAGGAGTAAAGTGGGACTGGCGTTTTGATCGGGAGTCAGAGTGTTATAGGCGAGCCAAACTAGAAGACTGCTCCCCAGACATGCTATTAAAAGCTCCACAATGGGTGAACGGCTTCTATATTAGTAAGGGTAGCTACACATGAACAAGTTTCACCCGTGGAACTCGGTCCTTGTGTTAGCCAGATTTTCCAGCTTGAACTTCATGCTGGCTGCGGGACTACAAGCAGTATAGTTATCTATGATGCTAGGACTCACTGCCTCCCAGCAACATACTGTACTGTAATTTGTACGGGACAGTATGTTGCTGGGAGGTAGGCACTCCTACCATCAAAGATAACTAGGATGCTAGGAGTCCCACTCCCAGCATGAAGTTCAAGCCGGTAAATATGGATAACACACGGACCGAGTTTCACAGGTGAAACTCGGTTGTGTGCAGCTACCCTTAGTTTCATCTTTTGCTACCATGAATACACTACAATACGAGAAGGTTTGGCTCCCCAGATAAGGCTAGGCTCACACGTGCGCCCGGTCTCTGCCTGGGAATTCCATTCTCCATTCCGCTTTAAAAATGCGGAGCGAAGTCCTGCAAGCAGCCCTTTTCTCTCCGCATTTTCTGCCCTTTTCGGGCAGAAACCCGGTAGGCCCCATTATAGTCTATGGAGTCCGCAGGTTTCCAAAGGTAACTGCTTTTTTAAGCGGATTGGGTTTCTGTTCAGGGGGTCCCCAAGCGGACACTTTTAGTAAATACTTCTATCAGCCTTAAAATGATATTTATGGAGCATCTTTTCTTATTATTCTGTCTTGTGCCATTACTCTGTTATTCCTTGCAGAAATGTATGAATAATTGACAACTAAGTCTTACCATTCACTTTGTCAAAGGGGTGTGTCCCTACACAATCTAATACTGATTATCTTGTTGTTGCTTTATTGGTAAGTGGATAGAAATGTATGTTTCTGCCACTGTTATGTGCTTGGGTCTATTGGTTTGGAAGGCATTTTGGACCTGAAAGACTCCCTTTAACTCTTAAGTGATGAGCGCCGTACTATTACAGCACAGCTGCCTGGGTCTTATGGCAATGTGCAGTAATAGTACGGTGTAATGGTCACTGGTCACTGTGTCCCCATACTCGGGGACCGCTAAAGGATTTCTGCTATCTATGACAGCAGATAATCCTGGTGCCATGCCTGGGGGGGGGGGGCCAATAGCAGCTTGCCGGTGTAACAGGCCAAATTAACCCCTGCCCAGATTAAGCCCGGGTATAGTTTGGCCCAGGCCAAAGTATACCCTGGGGATAAACTGTCCTAGGCCAAACTATACCTGAGGTGTGAAATATCCTAGGCCATACTATACCTGGGTATAAAATAGCCTCGGCCAAACTATACCCCTCCAGGCCAGAATATACCCCTCGAACATGGAACACAGGTATACTCTGGCCCAGGCCACATTATACCCCTGGGGATAAACTTTATACCTGGGGGTATAAAATAGCCTACACCAGGAATATATCCCTCCAGGCCATAGTGTTATCACTTCACTGGTTTTCTCACCCTGTCTCTAATTTGTGTGCAGATCTTTTTTTTTTATCATACTCATACACACAACTGCTTCCTCTTGTTTTAAAATACAGTACAGTGCTTACATTGAACTGACTTTAGATGGCGCTGTCCCAACAATGCATACTAACTTTTTATATATGTTTCTCTCTGCTCTCTATGACACCAAACTTTTGACAACCATGGAAGACCAACTGTATGACCGACCAGCTTTTGAGATTCTACATTGCAACACAACAAAAGTACCCCCAGTGGATCTACGATCTACCTCCAGAGAAACGTGTCAATGCCAAGTCCCAGTTCAGACGAACAGCTAAGCTACACTGTGTGCAGAATTATTAGGCAAATGAGTATTTTGATCACATCATCCTTTTTATACATGTTGTCCTACTCCAAGCTGTATAGGCTTGAAAGCCAACTACCAATTAAGTAAATCTGGTGATGTGCATCTCTGTAATGAGGAGGGGTGTGGTCTAATGACATCAACACCCTATATAAGGTGTGCTTAATTATTAGGCAACTTCCTTTCCTTTGGCAAAATGGGTCAGAAGAGAGATTTGATGGACTCTGAAAAGTCAAAAATTGTGAGATGTCTTGCAGAGGGATGCAGCAGTCTTGAAATTGCCAAACTTTTGAAGCATGATCACCGAACAATCAAGCGTTTCATGGCAAATAGCCAACAGGGTCGCAAGAAGCGTGTTGAAAAAAAAAAGGCGCAAAATAACTGCCCATGAATTGAAAATCAAGCATGAAGCTGCCAAGATGCCATTAGCCACCAGTTTAGCCATAATTCATAGCTGCAACGTTACAGGAGTATCAAAAAGCACAAGGTGTGCGATACTCAGGGACATGGCCAAGGTAAGGAAAGGCTGAAAAACGACCACCTTTGAACAAGAAACATAAGATAAAACGTCAAGACTGGGGCAAGAAATATCTTAAGACTGATTTTTGAAAGGTTTTATGGACTGATGAAATGAGAGTGACTCTTGATGGGCCAGATGGATGGGCCCAAGGCTGGATCAGTAAAGGGCAGAGGGCTCCACTCCGACTCAGACGCCAGCAAGGTGGAGGTGGGGTACTGGTATGGGCTGGTATCATCAAAGATGAACTTGTGGGACCTTTTCGGATGGAGGATGGAGTGAAGCTAAACTCCCAGACCTACTGCCAGTTTCTGAAAGACACCTTCGGAAGTCGGTATTGTTCAAGAAAAACATGATTTTCATGCAGGACAATGCTCCATCACATGCATCCAAATACTCCACAGCGTGGCTGGCCAGTAAAGGTCTAAAAGAAAAAAAATAATGACATGGCCCACTTGTTCACCTCATCTGAACCCCATAGAGAACCTGTGGTCCCTCATAAAATGTGAGATCTACAGGGAGGGAAAACAGTACACCTCTCTGAACAGTGTCTGGGAGGCTGTGCTAGCTGCTGCACGCAATGTTGATCGTAAACAGATCAAGCAACTGACAAAATCTATGGATGGAAGGCTTTTGAGTGTCATCATAAAGAAAGGTGGCTATATTGGTCACTGATTTGTTTTTGGTTTTGTTTTTGAATGAAGAAATGTTTATTTCTAAATTTTCTGTTGTTATATTGGTTTACCTGGTGAAAATAAACAAGTGAGATGGGTATATATTTGGTTTTTCTTAAGTTGCCTAATAATTCTGCACAGTAATAGTTACCTGCACAAACCAATATTCTCCTAAGATAGCCAAATCTAAAAAAAAAAAACACTCCAACTTCCAAAAATATTAAGCTTTGATATTTATGAGTCTTTTGGGTTGATTGAGAACATAGTTGTTGTTCAATAATAAAAATAATCATCTCAAATACAACTTGCCTAATAATTCTGCACACAGTGTATATCGAGCAGACAGAGGGGTTCTTTACCATTGGGAAAAGGAGGTTGTCACTAAAAGCCAACTGCCAAATAACTGTCATGACAACCCAATTTCTGGTGGCCATTTTGACAGAGATAAAACGTTCACCAAAATCTCTGACCGTTATTACTGTAAGGAAATGAAGAACGACATTCACCAACATGCAAAGCCTGTCAAAAATGTTTTGTCATAAATCCCAAAATCAGCAAGGAAGTTCCACCACTCAACAAAGAGTGCAAAGAAGGGCAACCAAAATTATTAGGGGAATGGGTGGATTGGAGTACAACTAAAGATTAACAAACTTGGTGTTATTCAGTTTGGAGAAAAGGCGTCTACGGGGAGATCTAATAACCATGTACAAATACATGAAGGGACAGCACAAAGAACTTTCTAATGATCTTTTTACTCCTAGGCCAGTAACAGTGACAAGGGGACATCCTCTACGACTGGAGGAGAGAAAGTTTCAACAGCAACATAGAAGAGGATTCTTTACAGTAAGAACAGCGAGGCTATGGAACTCTCTGCCCCAGGAAGTGGTGATGGTGGATTCATTGAACAAGTTCAAAGAGGGCCTGGATGCCTTTCTCGAACAGAACAACATTTCGGATTATGGGTTCTAGATTTTAAGGGCACGTTGATCCAAGGTTTTATACTGATTGCCAGATTGGAGTTGGGAAGGATTTTTTTCACGTGAAATGGGGCAATTGACATAAGCCTCATGGGGTTTTTTGCCTTCCTCTGGATCAACACTTTTTTTTTTTTTTTTTGGGGGGGTCCACTGTTCTGGCACTTCAGGGGCTCTTCAAATGCAACATGGTGAATGAAACAAATTCCAACAAAATCTGCCCTCCAAAATCCCAATAGCGCTCCTTCCGTTCTGGACCCTACAGTGTGCCCATATATCAGCCTACATCCACATGTGGGGTATTTCTGTAGTTGGGAGAAAATGCTTAACCCCTTGTGGTAATGCAAAAATTGTGGTTAAAGCAACATTTTATAGAACAAAATATTGCCTTCCATATTCCAGTCCCAATTCTGCGTAACACATGAAAGGTCAAAGTGCTTACGATACCCCTAGATAAATTCCTTAAGGGGTCTAGTTTACAAAATGGGGGGGGGGGGTTCCACTGTTTTGGCTCCTTGGGGGCTCTGCAAATGGCACATGGTGCCTGAAAACTATTCCAGCAAAATCTGGCCTCCAAAAGCCAATTAGTTTTCTTTCTGTTCCGAGCACTGCCATGTGCCCTTATATCAGTGTACCAGCACATACAGTGGGGAAAAAAAGTATTTAGTCAGCCACCAATTGTGCAAGTTCTCCCACTTAAAAAGATGAGAGAGGCCTGTAATTGTCATCATAGGTAGACCTCAACTATGAGAGACAAAATGAGAAAACAAATCCAGAAAATCACATTGTCTGATTTTTCAAGAATTTATTTGAAAATTGTGGTGGAAAATAAGTATTTGGTCAATAACAAAAGTTCATCTCAATACTTTGTTATATATCCTTTGTTGGCAATGACAGAGGTCAAACGTTTTCTGTAAGTCTTCACAAGGTTGGCACACACTGTTGCTGGTATGTTGGCCCATTCCTCCATGCAGATCTCCTCTAGAGCAGTGATGTTTTGGGGCTTTCGCTGGGCAACATGGACTTTCAACTCCCTCCAAAGGTTTTCTATGGGGTTGAGATCTGGAGACTGGCTAGGCCACTCCAGGACCTTGAAATGCTTCTTACGAAGCCACTCCTTCGTTGCCCTGGCAGTGTGCTTGGGATCATTGCAGAGGCGTAGCTCACAGTGGGGCAGAGGGAGCGGCTGCCTCGGGTCCACTGAGTCTTTGGGGGCCCACCCCGGGGCCACCATTAATACATCCTTTATTTCTAACTAGATTGGTGTCTGCAGACACCGTTCTAGTTAAAACGTGTCCTGCAACTTAACAGTATTGTAAACCGCAAGCCAATACAGGCCTGCGGTTTACAAGCCACCGAGACCACAGATGGATGTCTGCTTCTCAGCACGGTCGGCGCGATGATGTCACAACTTCACACCGCCCGCGCTCAGGCACAGACGTCTTGTGCGTGGACAGGGAGGAAGCGGCGGCTCCATTCATCAGCATCGCAGGTGAGTATGACTTTTTTTTTGTGGGTATGTTAATAGTATAAGGGGTGGTTAGGAGGGGGAAATATAACTATAAGGGAGGATTCATTAGGGGGCATTATGACGAAGGGGGGTCATTTATATAAGGGTTATTAGGGGGTATTATGAATACAAGGGGGGAGGTTATTTATATAAGGGGCCGTTAGGGGGCATCATTTATATTACGAGGCATTATGAACATAAGGGGGTGGTCATTGATATAAGGGGTCATTAGAGGTGCAGTAGTTATGTCAGGGGGAATCAGGCATAATATGAGGGTCAATTAATTTAATGAAAGTGGCACTTGGGCTTTATTAAGACTAAGGCTCCACGTACCAGGCTGCAGCAAAAAAAGCGCTGGAGGAGAAACCATGGCGGTAACATTGTGGTTTTTCCCGCAGCGCTTTTCACAGAAGGTCTGCAGAGGATTCCCCTGTTGACTTTCTGTTTTCAATACACCTATACAGAAACCGCCAGTGTTTCCATAGGTATAATTGACATGCTGCAATTTCCAAAACCGCAACGGTTTTGGAAATCGCAGTGCTTCTGCTGCACATATTTTTCCGCAATGTATGGCTGGGATTTGCTAGAATGCCACATTTTTTTTTCTGTGGGTTCCCATCCCATCCCCACTTTGCAGTAAAATATGCACAGCGGAAACGCTGCGATTTCCAAAACAGTCACAGTTTTGGAAATCGCAGCATGTCAATTATATCTACGGAAACGCCAGCGGTTTCTCTATAGATATAATTGAAGCAGAAATTCCGCAGAGGAAACCTCTGCAAACATTCTGTGCAAAGTGCTGCAGGAAGAACCGCGATGCGTCGCCGCCGCGGTTTTTCCCACAGCTGTTTTTTGCTGCAGGACGCCACGTGGGGCCTTAGCCTGAAGGAGTTTTCCCAGCTCATTTTTATTGATGATCTATCCTCAGAATAAATCATCAATAAGAGATAAGTGATTCCCCACTGATCAGCTGTATGAAGGGACCATGGCATCTGTTTATATCACACGCTGTCTGTCTATAGTGACCGTGTGATGTCATTCCAGCCTTGTCACATAGACGTGTATAGGACGAGACTGTAGTTACATTACATGACCGCTATGAAAAGAATGACACTATGTAAACAGAGAAGGGGTCATGGCACTTACACAGGTACCACGGTTCATTCAAACAGCTGATCCAGGGGGTTCCGGGTATTGGAACCCCAATAATTTTTTTCCCTTGTTTTTTTTTTTTTTTTTTCCTTTTTCAATTAGGAAACATCTGGGACATTATTAATAAGGGGCACTATTCAAAGGGGGGTGCACAGGGAAGTTATTAATTTAAAGATGCACTTGGGGGTATTATTTATTATGGGGGATTATATATTTTATATTATATATATTTTATAATTGGGGGTAGCAGCAGGATGGGGTCTTTGTGTAGGTGAGGATAATGTGGGTCAGGTGCCTGGAAAAGTGAGGAGCGAAAGATGTCTGTGTTGTGAACTTTACAGAGACTGGAAGAAGTGATCATGGCCGTCCAGATAAAAGAGACAGGGAATGTGAATGATTAGTCAGAGACGTCACCTGTAAGTCACAAAATGTTACTGCCCTGTATTCACCTAAATCGTCTGCAGAGCCCTGTGTAGAGCCGCTATATACTACTATACGCTCACCGTATACTGATAGTATCGGTATACGAACATGTCCAAGTTGGGGGCCCACTTGGACATGTTCGCCCCCCCTGTGCTGAACCCCTAGCTACGCCTCTGGATCATTCTCATGCTGAAAGACCCAGCCACATTTCATCTTCAATGTCCTTGCTGATGGAAGGAGGTTTGCACTCAAAATCTCACGATACATGGCCCCATTCATTCTTTCATGTACAAGGATCAGTAGTACCTTTGCAGAGAAACCGCCCCAAAGCATGATGTTGCCACCCCCATGCTTCACAGTAGGTATGGTGTTCTTTGGATGCAACTCAGCTTTCACTCTCCTCCAAACACGACGAGTTGTGTTTCTACCAAACAGTTCTACTTTGGTTTCATCTGACCATATGACATTCTCCCAATACTCTTCTGGAACATCCAAATGCTCTCTAGCAAACTTCAGACAGGCCAGAATATGTACTGGCTTAAGCAGGGGGACACGTCTGGCACTGCAGGATCTGAGTCCCTGGTGGCGTAGTGTGTTACTGACGGTAGCCTTTGTTACGTTAGTCCCAGCTTTCTGCAGGTCATTCACTAGGTCCCCCCGTGTGTTTCTGGGATTTTTGCTCACCATTCTTGTGATCATTTTGACCCCACGGGGTGAGATCTTGTGTGGAGCCCCTGATCAAGGGAGATTATCAGTGGTCTTGTATGTCTTCCATTTTCTAATTATTGCTCCTACAGTTGATTTCTTCAAACCAAGCTACTTACCTATTGCAGATTCAGTCCTCCCACAGCTCTTTGGTCTTCACCATAGTGAAGTTTGGAGTGTGACTGTTTGAGGTTGTGGACAGGTGTCTTTTAGACTGATAACAATTTAAAACAGGAGCCATTACTACAGGTAATGAGTGGAGGACAGAGGAGCCTCTTAAAATTACAGGTCTGTGAGAGCCAGAAATCTTGCTTGTTTGTAGGTGACCAAATACTTATTTTCCACCATAATTTGCAAATAAATTCTTAAAAAATCAGACAATGTGATTTTCTGGATTTGTTTTCTCATTTTGTCTCTTAGTTGAGGTCTACCTATGATGTCAGTTACAGGCCTCTCTTATCTCTTTAAGTGGAAGAACTTGCACAATTGGTGGCTGACTAAATACTTTTTTTCCCCCTCTGTATGGGATATTGTTGTGTTCAGTAGAAATTGTGCAACAAATTGTGCAATTTCTTTTTTAACCTCTAGTGAAGATGAAATATTGGGGGCAAAAATCTCGATGGTAAAAATATCTGTGAAACACCTGTAGGGTCAAAGTGCTCACTATACCCCTTGATAAATTCCTTGTGTGGTCTAGTTTCTAAAATGGGGTCATTTTGAGGGGGTTTACACTGTTGTTGCACTTCAGGGCCTCTGGAAATGTAGCAAAATTTGCCCTCCAAAATACCAATCGCATTCCTTCAGTTTTTTTACCCTACTCTGTGTCCATACATCAGTTTACATCCTCATGTGGGATAATTTCATGTTCGGGAAAAAACACATTGTAGAATGTATTTTCTCCTTTAACCCCTTGCGAATGTGTAAATTATAGGGCTAAATGAATATATTAGTAACTGAAATTGAAAAGTGTAAATTTGCCCTACATTTTGTTTTAATTGCTGGAAAATGCTGAAAGGGTTAAGAAACTTCCTAAATGGGGTGAGAATGGGATGATTTATGGGGGTTTCTATTAGAGAGGCCTTTCAAGACCCCTTCAAAACTGAACTGGTCCCTTAAAAAAATGTCTTTTGGAAATATTCTTGAAAATTTGGAAAATGACTGCTTGACTTGTAAGCTTTATAATATCTGAAAAAAAAATCAAAGGGTGATCAAAGTTTAATTGCAACATAAAGCAGATATATGGTAAATTATATTTATGAAGTAATTTGGGTAGTATGACTTTCTATATTTCTATATGTAAGGCATGCAATTTCAAACTTTGAAAGCTACATTTTTTTCCCCAAATTTCCTGTTTTTTCATAATCAAAGACAAAACATATCAACCAAAATGTACCACTGACATAAAGTACAATGTGCCACAAAAAACAATCTTAGAATCATTTTGATAATGTTAATGAAAGGTTAAACTATATTATTATATGAAAGACCAAATGTATATATTTGTCTGTCAAACAAGCTAACTTGATGACTCAGCCAAAAGACCCTGGCTAACTCAATGTAGACATTGCACAACCTTGAAGTCTGTTCAATATATTGTGTTGTCTTATCTGTAAAATGGTATATACAGACGTGGACAAAATTGTTGTTACCCCTCATTTAATGAAAGAAAAACCCACAATGCTCACATAAATAACTTGATTCTGACAAAAGTAATTTGCCAAACTACATGTTGACAAGCCACAAAGCTTCTGGGAGAATGTCCTATGGACAGTTGAGACAAAAATCGAAATTTTTGGCAAGGCACATCAACTTTATGTTCACAGTCGGAAAAATGAAGCATATCTTGAAAAGAACACTGTCCCTACTGTGAAACATGGAGGAGGCTCTGTTATGTTCTGGGGCTGCTTTGCTGCATCTGGCACAGGGTGTCTTGAATCTGTGCAGGGTACAATGAAATCTCAAGACTATCAAGGGATTCTAGAGAGAAATGTGCTGCTCAGTGCCAGAAAGTTTGGTCTCAGTCGCAGGTCATGGGTCTTGCAACAGGATAATGACCCAAAATACACAGCTAAAAACACCCAAGAATGGCTAAGAGGAAAACAATGGACTATTCTGAAGTGACCTTCTATGAGCCCTGACCTAAATCCTATTGAGCATCTTTGGAAGGAGATGAAACATGCCGTCTGTAAAAGGCACCCTTCAAACCCGAGACAACTGGAGCAGTTTACTCATGAGGAGTGGGCCAAAATACCTGTTGAGAGGTGCAGAAGTCTCATTGACAGTTACAGGAATCGTTTGATTGCAGTGATTGCCTCAAAAGGTTGTGCAACAAAATATTAAGTTAAGGGTACCATCATTTCTGTCCAGGCCTGTTTCATGAGTTTTCTTTTTTAAAAAATTCTGTTGAAGCATGGTTGAAAAGCAATGTCTGACTTTCATTTGTTCATTTTCATAGAATTTTTATATATTATTACTTTTGTCAGATTCAAGTTATTTCTGTGACCATTGTGGGTTTTTCTTTCATTAAACAAGGGATACCAACAATTTTGTCCACATGTGTAAGGTGGACTGAATTACAATAAATTGGGACACTTATACAAGCCATTAGGCTGTATGACTGTCTCCCAGGACTTGTGACCTATGTTTGTTTTATTAATTAGGTTTTCACAGAAGGTGTTCAGCAGAATTTGGTCTGCACATCAAATTGCCACGATAGTAACTTAAAGCATCTCAAAGTTATTACCACATAAAGTGTCACATGTCAGATTTGAAAAATGAGGCAGTGTCCTTAAGATACTTTTGGGCTGCGTCCCCAAGGGGTTAAAGTACCAATAGCTGTTGCATGTGTTTTTCAGTATTTGACATTGTACCACAGATAATGCAGACACAGTGAATAGGTAGACCCATGCTGTTCCTTTTAATTACACCAATGTAGTTATTGATTGCATAAATCTTTAAAAGAATTTTCTATACATACAAAATATAATTTCATTATAGTGATCTGCTTATAAAGTCATACTGATTCTACATAAAAGAAGCTTGAGTCCAATAGTACATTCAAATAAGGATGTGATGTATGAGCATAAAAATATAATGTGAAATGAGAAGTATGCAATTACCTGAAATTTTCAGGAAAAAACTGTGTATTGCAGAAGTTAGATGAAGCAGAAAAACGTCAAAATGAGTTTTATGGAAAGTTCAAAGTATTTAGCAGAACAGTCATGTGGTTGATAGGACATGAAAAACAGAACAAACAATAGACAATAAAATTGTAGTGTAAGGTGATAAGAATTATAATTCATTGTGTAAAATTCCACTCTGTAAAATTCTTAATATGTCTTTACATCAATCCAAGCTCAGAAATATAGCTGTAAACTCTCTGCATAGATGTAGAATTAAATGTTTTCAAAGCTCTGAAGGAAAAATAAATGGCCAAGTGTATTAAGGAGGGAGATAAAATCTTCTTCAGGTATATTAATGATAGAAGAAGGAGAAAGGAATGCTGTATAAGAATATTGTATTGGCAGGTCTGTGATAGCGAGAACTTAAGAAGAGAAGGATCCATGGATCCTGATATCAGACAGCCCCAAAATAAGTGCACTCAAAAAGAGTACTATGTCCCATTCTGGAGATACCTCCTACTAAGTCATAGATGAAATAGAGAGGGTGCAAAGATAGACAACTAAAATAGTGGAGGGTCTGAAGCATAAAACTTCTTAGCAGAGATTTGAAGTACTTAATCTGTATAGCTTTGAGGAAAGAAGAGGTGGGACATTTATTTTAAAGTCCAAACCATACAGTGATTGACAGCTTTCAATAGCTTATCCTTTATTCTGAAGTTTAGAAATGCTTTCTTATTGTACATTATAACATCAGTAAAAATAATGATTTGTTAAAGAGGACCTTTCACCACCATCCTTTCACCACCAGTTCTTTTCATCCTTTAATAGGCCCCACTTCAACGAATTCAGCATAGTTGGAATTTCTTCTCTAGATCCCACTGTTCCAGAGCAATCAATGCAGTTATTTTTTATGCCTCACATGCTGCTTAGGCTCTGTACTGTCAGGCAGAAGCAGGAAAGAGGGTGCAATTTAGAGCTCGGCACCATACACCTCTGATTAGAAAGTTTCAGAGCTCAAAACATGCCCCCTTGCTTGCTCTTCCTTGAGACCACACACTTGACAGAATAGATACTGATTAACATATCAGGCACTAAAACTAACTGTATTTATAGCTCAGGGATAGTAGGGTCTATAGGAAAAACTCCAACTGTGCCGAAATCAGCTAAGCAGCACCAATTAAAGGATGGAATGAACTGGAGTTGGTGTAGATGGTAAAGGGTCCCCCTTAAAACAGTTGCATTAGGTTTACTGTATATATGCAGTATAAAAGTCATTCTATTTCTGGGTAATTCCATACAGATGCCTCAAACATTAGCTTAACAAGGTAAATACGCTGTAGCAAAAACTTTACCTTGACTTAATGTCCAGTTAATTATATTATTATCTTTACACTGGGATTTCTGACTATGAATGAGCTAAATAAAATTGTCATAAAAAACTAAAATACTTTATATCCCATTTGTTGTAGCCTCATATGGAACAACTGGAGCAAGTCCCACTCTATTGTAACCTCTATCAAACACAGAATAAAACTGCCCAATAAAAACATCTCCCAGAATCCACAGAGGTCCTGCAGGGGGGGCAATATCCATTCCTTGGAAGCCACTGCTGCAGTAGTGTTCTCCATCCTAGAGAAAAAGGAGATACATCTGTTCAGTACTGTAGGCAAGTCTTTGTCCATACTATCTTTGTCATACTATCCAGTTACTTGCACATCATTTTTAATTCACTACAGATATTTATTGCATCTTCATGAATCAGATTTGTGGAGCTCTTATTTATGTGACCCCCTAATGGTCCCAAAAACAAGGGTGCCCAGTCCTAATTTTTGAAGGGAAGGTGGTCATGCATGTGTGGTCAATCTATATTAACATCCCTGCAGCAGAAACCTAACTTGGCCCTTCTAAATTTAATAATATGCAAATTGCAATAAAAATGCAATTTATATAGTTCTAGCATATTCTGCAACATTTACAAATCTTAAGGTTCATGTACAGAGAAAATGAGATACTACAGTGTAATGAATCAATTCACAAGAGCTTACAATCTATATTTGGATGCAGAAATGATTCCATGGTGAGTTAGGCTGCTGGTTTTGAATGTGTTACCTGTAGCTCGGTTACCAATTGCCAAATGACATAAATCTTGTGAAGCTTCTAGCATACATTAGGTGAAAATAAAGAAAACTTCTCAGGAAATAAAGATAAGAGTTAGTACGCATAGGGAGCAGTTACTCGTTAGAATAGTGTATGTTTCGTCTAATGTGTATTTGAAATCGCTTGTGCTGCGGAGCAACTTTCTGCAGATTTTATTTATTGGTTGTACTGATTTATGCTATTATAGAAGTACTTTCTCTTTCAGTATTTAACATCACTGCATTTCATATTATTGTTTATAATTCGTAATTCTTTTTCTTGTATTGTTTTCTACATTAAAATAACGTAGCGAAACGTTTTGCATTGTTGCTGAGTTTTTCTCAGCAGATTTTCTTCCCTTATTAAACTTATAGGGAAAATGCCAGCTTTTCTGCAATGTGTGGATGAGATTAGCCAGAATCTCATTCACTTTGCAGGTACTGTAAAATGCAGCATTTTTTCTGTGGCATTTCTGCAGCAGCAAAAACACTGCGTTTTCACGACATGGGGCTTTAGTCTTAGGGTAAAATTTTTTTTAAAAAATTTACAATACAAAGTAAACAAATAATAAAAAGTTGAAAAAATACATAATGTATACAAAAAAATAAAAAAATGCAATGAAAAATACTACGGAAAAAAACGTGATGCATTTCCGACATATTTTTTCTCGTAGCGTTTTTTTGCTGCCTTTTGCTACATGGGGCCTTAGGCTAAAGGGTTAATGTGTGACCTGCAAACAAGTCATATCTAGAAATAACTATCCTGAGATTTGTCTCCACCTAGCAGCAGTTTAAGATAATGCAACAATAATGTGACAAAAAAATAAAAATCAGCACTTGCTAAAATAAAGATGCTTGGATGTACAGTGACCATTAACTATAATATGGTGGGACAAGGAGGTACAATAGAGTGGCATGGTTCCACTCTTAGGTTCCAGGATATTTTGGTAGCACACTGTCCTTTACTACTAGCACCCTGTATTTGTTCAAACGCATACATTACAATTATCATGCTACCAAAAGATAACTTTATAAATCAATTGTATTCATTGTAGTAAGGAACTGGTGATGTATGTTAGTGATGTCACAAGTACCTCTCCAGTGACCACTGAGGTCATGTGAGATGCAGGACTTCCAACACTGATACTCTGACATCATCCAATGCACAATGGAGTGCCAGGGACAGGAGAGTATGATTTGTTTTTATTTTACACCTTGCCCGGCCTCAACACAGGTTGCTCCAGTTCCTGGACAACCCCTTTAATTTCACTCTTCAGCACTTTGTCAAGTTAATGCAACTTTCAAGCTTTAAAAGTTTGGAAACCAATTTCTTTACTGTAGTGATACTCAAGCGTCTTTAGCTCAGTAACCAGCTAGAGACTCCATCGAGGAGCTGTATCATCTATACCAGAGGTTCCCAAACTTTTTTTTCTCGTAGACCACTTTCAAAATTTTACTGGTTTCGGTGGACCCCCTGCTGCTACATTTCTACCATATTCCCAAAACTCGTCAAAAAATGTGAAGATTAGATCTAACGTAGACCGCCGTCGAGTCTCCCGTGGACCCCTTGGGGTCCACCTGGACCACTTTGGGAATCACTGATCTATACTGATGTAAGGTGATGTGGAAAACATCTGATTTATGTCTTATCACTCCCCACATCTCTTATATGGTTAGTTCTTAGACCTATTTTCACACGTAAACTGTTTAGATTGTAGGCACCACCTAATATGCATTATGGACCCTCATGAGCATTTAGTTCCCATTTCACTTTTAAGGAATGTACGCAATTAACCCCCACTCATATAGCCATAAATAAACTTCTGATAACCATTATTTACCAGTGCACAAATGAGTGATTTTACCAGAGGGTCTGCCAGAAAGCAAAGGCTCAGCAGTATGGCTTGGAAGAGAGTTTGGAGTGAATGTCAGTTGCATTGCATAGTGAAAGTAGCAGCCAAGATGAGTGCTCCTCCAAATGTTCATGGTGGCTTGCAACAGATTAGGTCTCTATAGGGCAGAGAGGATGCACTTATCTGGAAATCGCTGGCAGTGGTGGAACTACCACCATAGAGGCTGCTATGGGACCCACGACATTAAGGGGCCTGTGGGTCCCTGTTGCTTTTTTTTTTTTTTTTTAATAGGCTGTTACCTGCTGGAGTAACTCTCCTGGCCACAGCCACCTCTGCTTCCCCATCAGACCTCCAGAGGGACCTGTGCGTCTTATATCATGTCGCTGACGCCAAACAGCATCAGGACGTCACTGACAGGAATGTCATATGGCTTGCGGCAAGAGTATTTGTTGGTTGAACCTCATAAGATTTGTCTCGCAAGGTTTTCTGGCGGTTTCATTTGGACCGAATGTGTTTGAACCGAAACTGCTATTATTATTCTCTTGGATCTTACCTCTCCTGGGTTCCGGTGTGACTCTTTGCTGTCTTCGGGCCTCTTCAATGACGTCACAGATGTCACGTGGGTCAGGTGATGCCGGCATAACCCACGTCTGTGACGTCATTGAAGCGGGCTGAAGACAGAAGGGAGTCGCACAGGAGAGGTATGTAACACTTTCTGTTATGTTTGATCACCTCCTCTGGGCCTCCGATCATTATCCTCTAGGGTCCCCAAATTTTTGCAATATTTGCAATTAACACCATAGTGTCTGTATGTGTGTTTGTACATGTTCTGTCTTGTGTGTGTGTGTGTGTGTGTGTATCTGTAGTATTCACGAGTTTCATATAATTTTCCTTTGTTATGCTGTCAGTATTTACTGCAGTTTTGCATTACATTTATCAGAATGATCAGCACTATATTTCCTAAGATTCTTGCTATATATGTAAAAGATAAAGGCCGTCGTTTGGGTCCGCCGGGGGAGTTGGACCACTGTTTTAGAAGTTACGCACAGACACCGGCGGAACCCCATTGACTAGAATGGTGCCTGGCATTTCAAAACTGAAATTGGCGGAAAGAAAATTTCTACATGCAGGACTTTTGTCTCCGACAATTTTCAGCGGTTTCTGGAGACTCCACGCAGAAGTGAACTTAGCCTTAGTTATACATGGCTGCAACCTTTGGGGGACTACATGACCTGATTCTGCTTTGGTTGGGCAGTCCAGCCATCTTCTAACTGATCATGTCCTTTCCTCAAATGTCCTCAAATGTCTCATTTATATACCCACTGACATAATTCACTGATATATATATAATATATATATATATATATATATATATATATATATATATATATAGTGGGGGAAAAAAGTATTTAGTCAGCCACCAATTGTGCAAGTTCTCCCACTTAAAAAGATGAGAGAGGCCTGTAATTGTCATCATAGGTAGACCTCAACTATGAGAGACAAAATGAGAAAACAAATCCAGAAAATCACATTGTCTCATTTTTAAAGAATTTATTTGAAAATTATGGTGGAAAATAAGTATTTGGTCAATAACAAAAGTTCATCTCAATACTTTGTTATATATCCCTTGTTGGCAATGACAGAGGTCAAACGTTTTCTGTAAGTCTTCACAAGGTTGGCACACACTGTTGCTGGTATGTTGGCCCATTCCACCATGTAGATTTTCTCTAGACCAATGATGTTTTGGGGCTGTCGCTGGGCAACACGGACTTTCAATTCCCTCCAAAGGTTTTCTATGTGGTTGAGATCTGGAGACTGGCTAGGCCACTCCAGGACCTTGAAATGCTTCTTACGAAGCCACTCCTTCGTTGCCCTGGCAGTGTTCTTGGGATCATTGTCATGCTGAAAGACCCAGCGACGTTTTATCTTCAATGCCCTTGCTGATGGAAGGAGGTTTGCACTCAAAATCTCACGATACATGGCCCCATTCATTCTTTCATGTACACGGATCAGTCGTCCTGGTCTCTTTGCAGAGAAACAGCTCCAAAGCATGATGTTGCCACCCCCATGCTTCACAGTAGGTATGGTGTTCTTTGGATGCAACTCAGCATTCACTCTCCTCCAAACACGACTAGTTGTTTTTCTACCAAACAGTTCTACTTTGGTTTCATCTGACCATATGACATTCTCCCAATACTCTTCTGGAACATCCAAATGCTCCAAACTTCAGACGGGCCCGGATATGTACTGGCTTAAGCAGGGGGACACGTCTGGCACTGCAGGATTTGAGTCCCTGGCGGCGTAGTGTGTTACTGATGGTAGCCTTTGTTACGTTAGTCCCAGCTTTCTGCAGGTCATTCACTAGATCCCCCCGTGTGATTCTGGGATTTTTGCTCACCGTTCTTACGATCATTTTGACCCCAACGGGGTGAGATCTTGCGTAGAACCCCTGATCGAGGGAGATTTGAGTGCAAACCTCCTTCCATCAGCAAAGGCATTGAAGATGAAACGTGACTGGGTCTTTCAGTATGACAATGATCCCAAGCACACTGCCAGGGCAACAAAGGAGTGGCTTCGTAAGAAGCATTTCAAGGTCCTGGAGTGGCCTAGCCAGTCTCCAGATCTCAACCACATAGAAAACCTTTGGAAGGAGTTGAAAGTCCGTGTTGTCCAGTGACAGTCCCAAAACATCACTGCTCTAGAGGAGATCTGCATGGAGGAATGGGCCTACATACCAGCAACAGTGTGTGCCAACCTTGTGAAGACTTGCATAAAACATTTGACCTCTGTCATTGTCAACAAAGGATATATAACAAAGTATTGAGATGAACTTTTGTTATTGACCAAATACTTATTTTCCACCATAATTTGCAAGTATATTCTTAAAAAATCAGACAATGTGATTTTCTAGATATGTTTTCTCATTTTGTCTCTCATAGTTGAGGTCTACCTATGATGTCAATTACAGGCCTCTCTCATCTTTTTAAGTGGGAGAACTTGCACAATTGGTGGCTGACTAAATTCTTTTTTTCCCCACTGTATATAAATGTCCCATAGCGGCCCCTGCACACGGTATAATGTCCCATGGCAGTCCCTTCACACAGAATAATGTCCTATGGCAGCCCCTTCACACAGTATAATGTCCCATAGTGGCCCCTCCATACTTTATAATGTCCCATAATGGCCCCTTCACACAGTATAATGTCAACTACGGTGTTTGGTGCAAATATTACAAAAATTTTGGGTTTGGCAGAACCGAAAATTTTTGGGGATCACGACCCATGAACCATTATTATACTCTGGGGTCTCTTCAGAACCCAGAGTATAATGTTCGGAGGCCCAGGGGAGGTAAAAATAAAAAGAGGTCTTACTTACCTCTCTTGGGCTCCAGCACTACTTCCTGCTGTCTTTGACCCTTTGCAATGACATCACAGACATGGGTTACGTCGGCGTCATTGTGCTTCAATGATGCCAGCCTGACCCACAAGTCGTCTGTGACATAATTGAAAAGGGCCGAAGACAGCAGGAAGTAGCGCTGGGCTCTGAACATTCTATAAGACAACAGTCTTTTCTTACCCCAGAGTATAATAATAGCAGTTTGTCTGAGCGAAACATCCAGGCAAACCTCGTGAGATGGATCTTGTGAGGTTCTCCCCATGCATTCCATATAACATCCCTGTCAGCGAAGTCCTGATGCTGTTCAGTGTCAACAACATGATATGGGATGCACGGGACCCCTAAAGAGCTGTAGGGGAAGCGGAGGCAGCCATGAGTAGGATCAGGGACTAGTAAGTAAATAGGGCCCGTTACCTGCTGGAGTAACTCAAAAAACAAAAGCAGCAGGGACCCACCAGGCCCCCTATAGTCACGGGCCCCATTGCTGCTATGAGACATTATACTGTGTGAAGGGGCCACTATGGGATATTATAATGTGTGAAGAGGTCTCTATGGGACATTACTATGTAAAGGAGGGGCCACTATGGGACATTATACTGTGTGCAGGGGCCACTATGTGATATTATACTGTGTGCAGGGGCCACTATCTGACATTATACTGTGTGGAGGGGCCGCTATTGGACATTATAATGTGTGGAGGGGCCGCTATGGGATATTATACTGTGTGGAGAGGCCCTTATGTGACATTATACTGTCTGGAGAATGGGTTGCTATGGGACATTACACTGTGTGCAGGGGCCACTATGTGACATTATACTGTGTGGAGGGGCCACTGTGTGACATTATACTGTGTGGAGGGGCTGCTATAGGACATTATACTGTGTGGAGTGTCCGTTGTTGGACATTATACTGTGTGGAGGGGCCGCTATGGGACATTATACTATGTGGAGGGGATGCTATGGGACATTATACTTGGTGAAGTCTTTACTATTTACGCCCATGATCACAGGCATAGTGATGTTATGAGCCGCTGACAGTTATGGAATTTATGTGCAGCAGGGTAATTGTCAGTAGTGAGGTTACGACCATGCAGTTTGATTCTCCATTACTGCCTGAGTCAGCAAGAGGTCAGCAAGGAGTCATGGACTTTTGATTCAATACTAGGCATTACCAAGGAACCCTATTTTTTAGAGGTAGAAATGGTGGGACTTCATGTATGGCATGATGATGTGCATCAGCACAACTGTTTATGGG
Organism: Leptodactylus fallax; assembly: GCA_947044405.1. Taxonomy (NCBI): domain Eukaryota; kingdom Metazoa; phylum Chordata; class Amphibia; order Anura; family Leptodactylidae; genus Leptodactylus; species Leptodactylus fallax. Next base: position 288,559 of record CAMRHE010000901.1, read on the forward strand.
AGGGATAAAGCTGTGCTTAGTCCTCAGTTTTGACCTATATGGCCAATGGTCAGCAAGGTGCAGGTGTGGCCTGGCTGACATATTGGCATGGAGAAAGACAGGGAGGCAGGTGTGGCCAGACTCCCTATGTTAATTCAGGTTCTCCATGTTTTTTTAATATTTTAATAAAATTTTGGTTTAAAGGATACCTGAGTCTTCATGAAAAGTGATAAATATTTGATAGGGTGTTGCTGCATAAGCTGTTCTATGACTATATAAGCCTTTATACGCTAGGTTCACACCTGCTTGGGGACCTCCCGAACAGAAACCTAATCCGCTTAAAAAAGCGGTTACCTGCAGAAACCCGCGGACCCCATAGACTATAATGGGGTCCTTAGGGTTTCCGCCCGAAAAGGGCAAAAAATGCGGAGAGAAAAGCTCTGCATGCAGCGCTTTTCTCTCCGCATTTTTTAAACAGGTTCGGGGACGGAAACACCGAATGTGTACCAGGCACAGGTGTGAATCTAGCCTTATATGGTGTTCTATCAGTTTTTTTTGCTGCTAATATCTCCATTATGACTGTAACACATTTTACATTTGTCTCTGAAGCTGTAGGTATTTACTGCCCCCTCCCCTATCTATTACTACTACTGGTTTAATTACAAGTCATTCTGCCAGGTGTAATTGTACAATAGCTGACAAAAGCCCAAGTGAGTATAAGGGGGCATTCACGCTACCGCTAGTAGTGCCCGTTGCTTGGATCCGTTACAAAATATTAACAACAGAAACTAAAAGAATCATCATAAATCCATTAAAAATCCCATTGATTTCAATGGAATTTAATCTGTTGACCATTAGTGTCCGTTAGCGTCCATTTACACCAAATCCATCACATGTCCATTTTTTTGCAACATAATAATGCAGGGTGCAGGACTTTTGTCTCCATTCAAAATAATGGACTTATAATGGACGTCAAATATCTGTTATTTTTTAACATTAATGTCTATGGCTAACGGACATTAATTGACGGGTGTCCGTTATAATGTACGTTATTACTGTCCGTTTTTTTTCTGTGCATGCTCAGAAAGCAGAAACAAAAAAAAAAAAAAGCTAAAAAACGGACAGTATAAATGTAACGTCTCTGCCGTTTCGGGTCTCGGCGCCGCCCTCTGCTCGCACGCTGTGGCGAAGGAGGCGTCTTCAGTTTGGTTCTTTGTTTAAGTTTCTTGATGCTCAGTCTGAACATGGTCCTAGTTCCCTTGCTGTGTAAAGCCACACCCGTGTAATTAGGAACATTTCTCTCTGGACTGCATAGAGTTAATCTCTTCCTGGCCTGTGTGATTGACAGCCTGTGTACCGATCAGATCTGTGGCTGGGCCCAGACTTTCTATATACAGGATGTCATTTCTCAGCAGGTTGCCGGTTATTACACTTGTGTTTTGCCTGCTCTCTTTCTATACTCCTTGATACTTTGTTACTTGATTCTCTGACTCTTTGGCTTGCCTTTTGACTATTCTTTTGGATTTTGACTTTGTACTGCTTTGCTCGTTTGTTACTGACCCCTTGGCTTGCTCACTCTGCTTCTGTGTTGTTTTTGTCTTGTCCTGTTCTCTGTGTCACTTACCCAGTATAGGGCTTTTCTTCAGGTTGTCCTTTTACCATTTAGGGTAACTGTGGCAATAGGAAAGGACAGTGGCTGGGGTGAGATTAGGGCTCACTTGTCTCTGTCCTTCCTCCCAGTCCCCTGCAGTAGTGTCAGGGTATTGCTTCGTTTGGTAAGACCCTTACAATAAAAACAGACACTAATGAACACTAACTGATGCAAATTTGTCTGTTTTTTTAAAAAACGGACATATTAACATCAATTTGTGTCCATTAATGTCCATTATGATAGGCATCCGTTTTTTTTTTTTTTTTTTTTTTTTAACGGACACTATCATAATGGATATCCATCGGTAGTGGCCCCTAAGAGATCCAGGAGCACTGGACTGTAAATACAGGATGATAAATACATGTAGGTATGGTGCAGCTAAAAAGATCCCTGACATAGGAAAAGCGCAATCTATGAACACAGTCAGTAAAACTGCTTACCACACAAGCAGCCACATACAAGTACAAAGAAGACTTTTATTACAGTATAAGGCTAGGTTCAAACTTGTGCTGGGCTCTCCACTGGGGGACCCGAACGACGGAGAGCCTGTACGCTAAAACAGTGGTTACTCGCGGACACCCGCAGACCACATAGACTTTTTTTTTTTTTTTTTTACTGAAACCAATGGAGAGAAAAGTCCTCCCTGCAGGACATTTATTCTCTCTGCCAATTTTGGGTGGAATATGAGACTCCGACACAGATGTCAGCCTAAGCTGAGAGATTTAAAAGCAGTTTCCAGACATGCTGTAAGGAAATACATATAAGGTTAGGGTGACTGTAGGAGCATTACACTGTGTGGGGGCACAAAGAAAAATGGATGAGAATGGTCGGAATCAACATAGAAGTGGGTGGAGCTAAATTTGCCACGGCGCGCATAGCGCCCCCACATAATGTCCCTCTTTCTGTTCTTTGAAAGTTGGGAGATATGTATTCAGGGCCTGCATGGGGGGGGGGGGGCAACTGGGCAATTGCCCAGGGCCCCAACACACACAGGAGCCTACTGCTAGTGGCATACTTTCCCTATTAATAAGGGAAAGTATACATCGGGAGGACACCATTGGCAGCTGCAGCATTTGCTAATGGCTGCTTGTAAAGCCAGCTACCGCTGCCATTTTGTAAAAACCTGTCTGTGCTGCCTTAACTTCCCCCCTCTCCCTCAGAGGAGTGACTCATCCATCAGATCATAGTGTGTGGGGACAGGGAGAAGTTTGCTGTGATGTAAGAGCTTCACTTCTGACAAGTGTGAGTGTATTTTTTGGTAAAATATGTATATTTAATATGTATATATGTGTACATTTGTTTACAGTATGTGTCTTGTATACTGTGTGAGTACTGTATGTTTGTATACAGGTGTGTGCGTATATATGCTATAAGAGTGTATATGTGTTAGTATATATCAATGTATATCTGTGAGTATATATGGTATATGTATGAGTGTGTAGGTATATATGGTATATAGTGTGTGGTACATGTGTGAGTATATACAGTATACTAGAATCCCATCCACACATTGCGGAAAAATGCATGCAGCGGATACGCTGCAATTTCCAAAACTGTTGCGATTTTGGAAATCGCAACATGTCAATTATACTTACAGAAACGTCGGCGGTTTCCCTATAGGTATAAAGGAAGCAGAAAGTCCACAGAGGAAACCTCTGTGGAGTTTCTGCGAAAAGCGCTACGGGAAAAACTGTGATGCATTGCCACTGTGGTTTTTTCCACAGTGCTTTTTTTCTGTGGCTCCCTACGTGGGGCCTTAGCCTTATAGTGTCTTGCACAGTATATTGAGATGATAAGGATTAAGCCCAACAGCAAGACGCTGCTAAAAAACACTGTGAAAAAAAATAGCAGTGAATCACATTGTTTTTTACCACAGTGTTTTCCATTCAGCTTTTGATGCATTTTTCCCTGCACTTTCTCCCCCTATTAAATATATGTGAAAATGCTCACGATTATGCAGCTAAAATTAACCTGCCTTTTTTGAAGCGCACACATTTCTGAATTTGCAGCATCTTCCACATCTTTTTTTTCCTGCAATGTGTGGATGAGGTAAATTGATAAAATTTCATTCACTTTGCTGGTACAGTAAAACATATCATTTTTTTCTGCAGTAGCCAAAAACGCTGTGTTTCTGCAGTGTGGGGCTTCAGCCTAAGGCTATGGTCCCACGTTGCTGAAAAGCATCTTTTTTTTTGCTGCAGATTTTGCTGCAGTTTTCTGAGCCAAAGCCACGAGTGGATTGAGCAGAAGAGAGAAGTATAAGAAGTATAAGAGCTTCCTAGATATTTCCCATTTCTTTTGTAGACACAGCAAACACAGCAAAATCTGCAACAACAAAAAAGCTTCCTTTCTGCAACGTGCGGCCTCAGCCTAAAGTTTTTTTTTTTTTTTTCAAAAATCAAAATTTATAACTAGAGATGAGCGAATTTCTCAAAAGTTCGATTCGGCAGTTCGATTCGAAGTTCCAAAAAAAATTTGCTTCGATCCGAATTACTTCGCGGCGAATAAACAGCTATTTCCGGGCTACAGAGAGCCGGGGTGGGCGGATGGGTGGCAAAATGCCGGAAGCCCTTGGATGCCGCGGTCATGTTTCTCTCTCTCTCTCTCTCTCTCTCTCTCTCTCTCTCTCTCTCTTCAGCACGGACAACTTTTATTTATGTGGAAGGATCTGCTAACAAGTAAAGACACGCCTACCCAATCACATCACTAGAGAATATCTTGTGACCGTCTGATGTCACAAAGGTCCTTACTAAATATTCGTTACCACGAAGCATCAGGAAATCGGAATCGTGGAGAATCAAAGAGTTCTTGAAATTCGGATCGAATTCCACTTCTACAGAATCAATTCGCTCATCTCTATTTATAACCTAAAATAAGTGCCCAACTCTTGTGTCATTAGTTCAGATGTCCTGTGTTCTCCCATTTGAATAGGTGGTTGAGTGAGCGCACTGCTCATCTGTGCAACGTTTATGGAACTGACGAGAGTAGTGGAGATCAGCGTTCAGCTGTTGTCATCTATCCCATAAACTTTGAATGGAACGGCAATGCGCATGAACGTCAATCCATTCAGACAGGAGAACATGGGAATTTGTTTGTGATTGATGGCAATCATAGAACCCCCACTGGTCACATACATATCACCACTTCTGTGGACTAATAGATATAGGAAATTCCCTTTTAGAGTAAGGCTAGGTTCACATGAAAGAGGTGCAAGACGGCCATGAAAAAAGTCAATTGCTCACAGCCGTCTTGTTCACAAGGGGCAACAGTCTTCTCAGATCGCCCATACATTTCAGTGTATGGAGGGATCCGTGAAAACGGACAAATCTAGGACATGACCTATATTTTGATGGTCTGTGTCAAGCTGACAGTCATGTGACTAGCCCCCATTCACTGAGAGTGAAATTAATACTGCCACGCGACTTCCTTTAAAAAAACGGACGTCACATGGCCATTATTCACTGTCGTGTGAATGTAGCTTAAGTCTGCACGGGACGTACATGCAGCAGATTAGTCAGTGCAGACTTGTTAGTGGCTTATTTGCTGCATTGTACTGCAATGTCTCGCAACAGCAAAGTGGATGAGATGAGATTTAAACAAATCCAATCCAGGCTTTGCTTAAAAATCCCGCAGCATAATCGGAACTGAGATGCAGAATGTCTCGCAACAGCCTCATGTCAGCTTATGCTGCAGGTCATTATGAGCAGTTTTTGTTGTGGAGTAGTTCAGGAAAATCGACAGTTATCCTACGTGGAAGTATCTACAATCTGTACAGAAGACTAGGTACGAGCATGTCAGCAGTTTACTAATATATTCTCTCTACAAGTTGTCTTGTTGAATCTCATTGTGAAATGTCACCTTTGGTAGCCAGAAAAAGGGTGATGTGATGCTGCAGACGCCCTCCACCACAACCTATTTAAAGAGGACCTTTCATTTCCTCAGAGATGGGTGATATTACATACCGCTAGAAAGCCATTAATTTCGGCACCAATATCTCTCCACTGTCAGAAGGGCGGGTCTTACAGCTCAGCATCATCTCTGGGCTGTGAGGAACATCCCTCTGACTGTACTCTTCCATAGCCTTTTACTGTCAGGGGGGGCGTTTTTTACCACCCATTGATGATGCTAGGCTGTAAGGCCCCCCTTTCCGACACTGGAGAGATATCGATGCCGAAAGTAACGGCACCTATATTTCCAGCACCATGGCGAATACCAGGCAAAGCTGACAGTGCACTGAATTCAGTCGGCTTTCTAGCAGTATATAGTACCGCACATCTCTGAGGACATGAAAGGTTCTCTTTAAATGCACTTCACCTGCCTCAGTTTTCTGGTTGTCCAGGACCATTGTCCAGCCAGGAACCTGCAGAGGTGCCATGTATGTCATTGTAAGTCACTGGGACTCACAAGTGAGTACTACTTGGCTCCTAGGAACAACCTGCTTACTGCAGCATACTATTACAGTGCAGGGTAGGAAGAGGTTAATTGCTGGCTGGCGTTATAAAGGAAGCATCTGCAAATAAAAGGGGTTGGTTGTATTCTCCATATGGGGAATGGAGGAAACTCTGATGGTCGTGAAGTATTTAGCGCTATGAGGGGAACGTTATACAGTAAAAGCAGCTATTTGTGGATTATATTATGAGGTCAGAAGGGAATCTGGCAGTAAGTGGGTGACATGACAGTATTTAGTCCTGGTATAGAGGTCAGCGGGGGACATGACAGTATTTAGTCCTGGTATAGCTGTCAGCGGGTGACATGACAGTATTTAGTCCTGGTATAGTGGTTAGCGGGGGACGTGACAGTATTTAGTCCTGGTATAGCGGTCAGTGGGTGACATGACAGTATTTAGTCCTGATATATCGGTCAGCGGGTGATGTGACAGTATTTAGTCCTGGTATAGTGGTCGGCAGGTGACGTGACAGTATTTAGTCCTGGTATAGCAATCCTATTTGATAACTCTGTATATATATAAATATTTTTTAGTGTGTAGGGAAGGGCAGTGGAGTGTATCTGGTGAATTCTAAGTGCCAGGTGACACACAGTTCTGACTGACTGTGTGTCCATACACATTTGAGGCTTTATTTGAGGCACCAGACTGTACTTATACCTCAGGCAGAGTAGACGCTATCTCAGCTGTTATGAGAAGCAATAGGCGGACTTTTGCTGAATACTAAACGAACCCCTCCCTGTCTGTTTGTCTTAGCTCCCTGCTTTGTTTGCTTAACCCCTCCCTGTTTGTTTGTTTTAGCTACCCTTCATACAATCACTTTAAATGACACTAATGCTATTAATTATATGACTCATGTTCCTATCATTATTATGGTCATTAGAAAATAAAATAGCAGGGCTAATATCTGCTTTGGGCATCTATAAATATTAGTGCACTCTATATATGCAATTTATGTGATCTCATCCCTTCTTTTTCACTAATCACATGGTAGCACTTGGGAACACTAGTGAGTCTCGTCTTTCTAATACGATTTTATATTTATTTTTATTTATATAAGAAATAAAAGTGAAGTTTTATTATTTTCTACTCTATCAATTCCCTCCTGAAATTTAGTCACACCTTAATTGTGCCATGAATGCGCCAAAATTGTGATGGAAAATTCTGGCAACTAAAAGGTGGTATAAACATAGACTATACACTGTAAAGATATGCCAGATGAAGCATAGAGCCACTGTGATAAATGTTGCATATTTTCAGACTGCCTGAATTATTAGTAAATCTGGGCCCATTAGTGAAAGGATAACTCTATCCACACCTCTACATGTCTGCACGCACACATTATAATGCCACTTTTATACATAGTATAATGTCCCACAGTTGCCCCGTCACCAATTATAATGTCCTACAGTGGCGCTCCACACAGTATAATATACCCTAGTATCCTCCAAACAGTATGATGTCCCATAGTGGCCCTTTCACCAAGTATAATGTCCCACAGTGGACCCTCCAGACAGTATAATGTCCCATAGTGGCCTTTCTGCACAGTATAATGTCACATAGTGGCCTCCATACAGTAAAATATCCCATAGTGATCCTTACAGTGTTCATTATGAATTTTGCAAAAATTTCAGGTTCAGCCGACCCTGAAATTTTTAGGGTTCACCACCCACACATTATTATTATACTCTGGGGAGGTGATCAAAGATAAAAAAAAAACAATGTTACTGACCTCTCCTTAGCTCCAGCGCTGGTCTTTGGGCATCAGTGGTCACATGGATTATGCTGGCGTCATTATGCCATGGTCTGTGATATCATTGAAGAGGCCCGAAGACCTGTGCCAAAGCCCACAGTTTTTTTTTTTTTATGTTTAATCACGTCCCCTAGGCCTCCAGTCATTATACTCTGGGATCTAAAGAGACCCCAGAGTATAATAATAGCAGTATTGTTTCCGATCAAACAAAATCGCTGGGTGAACCTCTCATGATGAATCTCGTGAGGTTTTCGCCCAACAAATAATCTGAGTGCCTCAAGTTTACTTACCGATCCCTGCTCCTTCCCATGGCCATCTCACTTTCCCTTCAGCCCTTCAGGAGCGCCCGTGCACTGTGCTGAATAGCATTGTCGATGTTCTAACACTGTTCAGCGATGTGATATAGGATTCATGTGGCCCCCTGGAGGGCTGAAGGGGAGCAGAGGATGCTGCAGGCAGGGGCGAGGATCAGTAAATAAATAGGGGCCATTATCTGCTGGAGTAATTAAGCAGGTAATGGCCTATTAAAAAAAATAGCAGGTGCCTACCGGGCCTCCTAAGGTCATGAAACCCATAGCAGCCCCTACAGCTGCTATAGCGGTAGGTCCGCCACTGGCCAGAGAAAAGACTGCTCAGCAAGTCCCTGCAGATATTTCAACTTTTTATGAAAACTCAAGTACCCTTTAAAATGTCCCCATGCAATGTCGCAAGACAAGTTGTGAATAATTGATGTACAGAATCACATGCCAGGAAGTACAGTTCTGTGCTATGCTAATGTTACAGTTTTAGTATGACTTGTGTTTTAATACTTATCTTATTACATGTATTACAGATTAGTAAAGCTGGTCCTAGACATCATAGCTATCGGTTAAAGGGGTATTTTTAGGATAGGTCATCAATTGACTACAGGGGTCCGACACACAGGCAATGGAATTGTAACATCGGTGCCATCCTCTGGCCGCATACTACGGCGCAGGAGGCATGTCTGGCTAGGGTTCCGTGTTTTAGGTTCTTCTGGTATTGTCTAAACACTGTTCTGTTCCCTCACCTCTGTAATTGATTTTCCACCACACCCATCCACCACTAATCTTGGCCTTACCTGTGTGATTGACAGCCTATCTTCCTATCAAGTCTGGGGCGGGTTCTTCCTTCCTATTTATTGTTTGCTCACATTCACCTTGGCGCTTGATATTGCCTTGTGCGTGCTGGCTATTTACTCTTTGCTGTTTGTTATCTCTATACATATTCCTGACCTCTGGCTATACTTTTGACTATTCTCTTGGATTTTGATTCTGTACTGCGCTGCTCGACTGGTACCAACCCCTTGGCTAGCTGACCTCCCTTTTGTTGTTTGTCTTTTCTGTGTTCTGTGTCATCACTTATACCATAAGAAGGGACTGGCGCCTAGTTGTCTTCTGTCGCCTAGGGCAATTCAGGCAAGAAGGCAGGGACAGGGGGGTGTTCAGCTTAGGGCTCGCTGTCTTGTCGTGCCACTCCCCCCAGGGTTCACCAACAGCTACTGGGGAATTGCTCTTCTAGCAATTCCCTTACAGGAATATAACATTCATTGGTAAAATGGCACAATCGCATTTTTGGCCTATAGGTCAAATGAATGGCCTGAGCTGCAATAGCAAGCACAGCTGCTGCACAAATAAACAGTGCTGTGCTTGATAAGTACTGAAGAAGCATCAGCGCTCACGCAAATGCTAAAGCCTTTTCAGCTGATCAACCTATCCTATCCTAAGGATCTATCTTAAAAATAAGTCATCAGTTAACAAGTCCCGTAAAAACCCTTTAAACAGACACAGCTATCTTCCCAGGCTCTCTAATATATTCATCTACTGGGCCTATCCCCATAAGTGACAAAAATCTATTAGCCAAATAAAAACTTTAAATAGTAACCTTTTCTGTAAATTCAGATGAATCATAACCCTTTGGGTCTGGGCCATACAAAGACTCCTGGCATTTGTCAATGGAATGCAAAATCTGTTATAAGATGAACATCACAATGCAGTCTGATATAGTTGTAGCCCTACCAGTTTAATAATTTGCATTCAGAAATACTTACCTGAAGTGTATACTGGTTAGGTAATAAGTCGTAGTTAATGCCATTGATTACAAACGTCACTGTGGGCATGGAGCCTAGGTTACTGCAACTCACACCATACTAAAACAAGAAAAAAAGGGTTAAAATAAAGGTTACTACAGTTCAAGAGCTTACAATTGTTACTTTGTTTTTTTCCAGAGACAGGACAACTCTTGACCATGGGATGTGCTTGATATTGCAGCTCAGGCACAGTCAATAAATGGGGTTAATATGTAATACCAGATATAGTGTAGCCCATGGACAAAATTCGTGCTGTATCTAGATAAAGAATTATACCATCTTTTCTACTCTTATAGAACTCCTTAATAAGTATTGTCCATCTAAGTGATAAACTATTGTTTTTGTTCTTAAATCTCTTTTTGATGAAAACGGTATAGATCATTTTACAAATACCACTATGACATCTTAAATCCCCTCCCCTGCTCTCTCCTCAAAGTCTCTCAAGTATCACAAAAATCACAGTTATTTTACAAAATTGAATTAATAAAGAATTGTATTGTTGACTCTTACTTCTCCATCAGTATCAGTAGCTCCAATGTACTGTTGCATAAGTTGAATATCAGATGTTGGGCCTGTTAGCAAAGATGTCCCAGTGTCTACAATGGCCTGGCATCCTTGACTACAAAATGCCTCTTGTCCTCCTACCAAGATGCTGTATAAAAAATGAAACTGGCTTATTGTTTTTTTACCAGAATTTGCTTATTAGTAATTATGTGCATTTAATATGCTATAGATGGTATTATATGATATAGAGGTTGATTTCAATAATTCCGGTTTTTATGTAGTTTTTGTAGCAAAAACCAGGAGTGGATTTTAAAAATAAGAAAATGCATCTTTGCTTTATATGTTCTCTCCCTTTATGATCCACACTTAGAATTAATTAATTTGATTCAAAAGCTGCATCTCAAAACCTGAACGTATAAACCAAGCCTAAAGGTAAATTACCACCAAACAACTGAACATATTAATTTATATTCATTTTTAAAGAGGACCTATCACCACCTCCACCAATTCAAGTTATTAGAATCTGTTAATAGGTGCTGCTCCACTGATTCCACCACAGTTGGAATTTTCTCTCTAGCCCCCACCATTCCTGAGCACTCAATGCTGTTATTTTTGGTACCTGATTCTGGCACAGTTGAAATTTTTTCTCTAGCCCCCCCGGTTCCTGAGTAACCAATGCTGTTAATTTTGGTACCTGAAATGCTACTTAGGCTCTGCACTGTCAGGAGGGTGGTGTCAGGCAGGAGCAGACAACAGGTGTTATTCTGATCTCTGACATTGGATGCCTCTGATTGGAGCTCTGAGTCACTCCCCTTGCCTGACACCACCCTTCTGACATTACAGAGCCTAAATAGTATATCAGATACCAAAACTAGCAGCATTGATTGCTCAGGAATGGTGGGGGCTAGAGAAAAAATGCTAACTGTGCTGGAATCAGTGGAGCAGCAGTTATTAACTGATGTAAAGAACTGGACTTGTTAGAGATGGTAAAAGGTCCTCTTTAAATATTTAGAGCCCTTTCATTCCTTTGGTCTTTTAGATTAAGAATTTCAAAACCTACCTATCAACTTGGATTTGCCAGTATCCCTGAGCAGTAACTGGCACCCAGTTCAGCTGACCTGTGAAACGTGCTGTGTCATAGCCACCAAAAAGCAGCTCTCCACCTTCTTGGGAGTTGGGGTTCCTAAGAAATTAGATTTATAGGTATTAGTAAAAGATAACCAGCTCTTACATTTTCATACTTGTGGGTTGTATTGCACAACATGTGCTTTTACATATCTGAATGTAGACAATAAAGATTGTCATTTATTAGCAGAAAACGGAAATCTTGGAAATGGTGAAGAATTGAATCAATAAGTAATTTAGAATGTCAAATCACATTTCAGTATACAGTGACTATAAAGTGAAAAAAAAAATCTTTTATTGCTAGGATAATCTCTTTCTGGAAATGTGCTGCTACCTGTTCATGTAGACGCCAAATACTGGCTGCTCTACTAAATTCTGTGCCATCATATTATCAAAGACCGGTGTGCAACCATCCACTGCAAGGGAAGGGTATGCCAATCCCAAAATTCCATCAAAATTTGCATCTTTGAAAGTACTTCCAGGCTCAGACACGCTTTCTGCAAAAACCTGATTCTGTACAGTTATACCCTGAACCTAAGAGATAAAGAATATAGATTAAAAATGGATGCACCAGATAGATGATACTTAAATGGTCACTAACTTTTCAGACAACTTAGTTTCATTTCATAGAGCATGTGATTCTGGACCAACATGTTATGCACTTTAATTAAAAATGTTGCTGCTTGAAAATGTTGTTACCTGAAAAACTCTCTAAAGTTCCTACCACTACCGGTAGGTGTCTCCCTTCTAGCTAATTTACAGTTGACTCCTTTGTTAATAGGGAAGTCCATCCCTAGATACATTAGATGAGCAAGAAGGAAAGACAGTGAGGTAAGGGGGTTTCTCACTTCACACAGTGAATGTAGATGGGACGAGTTGATTCTACTCATAGCCTCACACATGTCCGCAAACTACAAGGACTGAAGATTCTGCAGCATCTCACAGCTTATAATGTAAGAAAAAATGTTCTATGTACTTGTATCTACTTCTGGCTTCTTGTGTGGTTACAGATGGGATATTATTCACAATCTATGAGCTTCACTTACTGTGCTCATAGATTATTCTTTTCCTGTGTCATACCTGCATGGTAGATGCAAGAATGTAGTGTGTATCTGCAGGGGTGAACCTAGCCTCTCTGCTGCCTGAGGTGAACTATAGAAAGGCACCCCCCCAAAAAAAAAGATACCCACCCAGCTATCTTTGGTAATGTGATGGGCCCCCCTAATTAGGAAACGCCATCCCATTGACAGATCGAAAAATCCCCTTTTTTTGGCCCCCCACACAATTTATGTCCCACTTTTTTTTCACCACAACACAATACATGACTTACTTTTTCTCCCTCCCCTCACATGGTATATGACCCCCTTTTTCTGGCTTCCCACACAGTATATAACTCCCTTTCTCTGGCCCACCACATGGTATATGACCACGTTTTTTTTATGCCCCCACATGGTATATGACAACCTTATTTTAGCCCCCCCACATGGTATATGACCCCCTTTTTATAACCCCCCCACAGCATATGACCCCCTTTTTATGCCACCCCCACAATATATGACTCCTTTCTTATGGCCCACCCACATTATATGACCCCTTTTTTGCCCCCTATGCAGTATATGACCCCTTTTTATGACCCCCACACAGTATGTGACCCCCTTTTTTGCCACCCCACAGCATATAACCCCCCCTTTTTATGGCCCCCACAGAGTTTTTGAATCCCTTTTATACCCCTCCCACAAATTACACAACTCTTTTTTTAAAGCCCATACCACTAAGTTTAGGACCCCCTTTTTCACCTCACCCCCCACACAGAGTAGTGGCCAATCATTTTTACTCACCTGTCCACGCTCCTGTAAAGGCCGCCCTCTGCGGTCGCCACCAGGGTGTGTTGTAGCAGATGCTGAAGAATGCCAGGACACTGTATGTAGCATCCCTTTGTTCTTCAGCGTTGTGACATAAGTGTAGCACCGCCTAGAGATGGCAGCGGATGGCGGCGAGACAGGAGAGTGGACAGGTGAGTAAAAATTATCGGCTGCTGCTTATTGCAATAACACAATAACTTGCCACAGATTAAAAAAAAATGCCACACCCCTAGTTTATTTCATGAGGCGCAGCAGAGGCCATCATCTCAGGTCACCTCTTGGAAGTTGCACCCCTGGGTATCTGCATATATCTGCTCTATATTTGCAGTTCAGTGTCATATGAAAAAGTTTGGGCACCCCTATTAATCTTAATCATTTTTAGTTCTAAATATTTGGGTGTTTGCAACAGCCATTTCAATTTGATATATCTAATAACTGATGGACACAGTAATATTTCAGGATTGAAATGAGGTTTATTGTACAGAAAATGTGCAATATGCATTAAACCAAAATTTGACCGGTGCAAAAGTATGGGCACCTCAACAGAAAAGTGACATTAATATTTAGTAGATCCTCCTTTTACAAAAATAACAGCCTCTAGTCGCTTCCTGTAGCTTTTAATCAGTTCCTGGATCCTGGATGAAGGTATTTTTGACCATTCCTCTTTACAAAACAATTCCAGTTCAGTTAAGTTTGATGGTCGCCGAGCATGGACAGCTCGCTTCAAATTATCCCACAGATGTTCAATGATATTCAGGTCTGGGGACTGGGATGGCCATTCCAGAACATTGTAATTGTTCCTCTGCATGAATGCCTGAGTAGATTTGGAGCTGTGTTTTGGATCATTGTCTTGCTGAAATATCCATCCCCGGCGTAACTTCAAATTCGTCACTGATTCTTGTACATTATTCTCAAGAATCTGCTGATACTGAGTTGAATCCATGCGACCCTCAACTTTAACAAGATTCCCGGTGCCGGCATTGGCCACACAGCTCCAAAGCATGATGGAACCTCCACCAAATTTTACAGTGGGTAGCAAGTGTTTTTCTTGGAATGCTGTGTTTTTTTGACGCCATGCATAACGCCTTTTTGGATGACCAAACAACTCAATCTTTGTTTCATCAGTCCACAGGACCTTCTTCCAAAATGAAGCTGGCTTGTCCAAATGTGCTTCTGCATACCTCAGGCGACTCTGTGGCGTGCTTTCAGAAACGGCTTCTTTCGCATCACTCTCCCATACAGCTTCTCCTTGTGCAAAGTGTGCTGTATTGTTGACCGATGCACAGTGACACCATCTGCAGCAAGATGATGCTGCAGCTCTTTGGAGGTGGTCTGTGGATTGTCCTTGACTGTTCTCACCATTCTTCTTCTCTGCCTTTCTGATATTTTTCTTGGCTTGCCACTTCTGGGCTTAACAAGAACTGTCCCTGTGGTCTTCCATTTCCTTACTATGTTCCTCACAGTGGAAACTGACAGGTTAAATCTCTGAGACAACTTTTTGTATCCTTCCCCTGAACAACTATGTTGAACAATCTTTGTTTTCAGATCATTTGAGAGTTGTTTTGAGGAGCCCATGATGCCACTCTTCAGAGGAGATTCAAATAGGAGAACAACTTGCAATTGGCCACCTTAAATACCTTTTCTCATGATTGGATACACCTGGCTATGAAGTTCAAAGCTCAGTGAGGTTACAAAACCAATTTTGTGCTTCAGTAAGTCAGTAAAAAGTAGTTAGGAGTATTCAAATCAATAAAATGATAAGGGTACCCAAATTTTTGCACCGGTCAAATTTT
The DNA here is from genome assembly GCA_947044405.1 of Leptodactylus fallax. Taxonomy (NCBI): domain Eukaryota; kingdom Metazoa; phylum Chordata; class Amphibia; order Anura; family Leptodactylidae; genus Leptodactylus; species Leptodactylus fallax. The sequence continues at coordinate 303,777 of CAMRHE010000901.1, forward strand.
GGTTTAATGCATATTGCACATTTTCTGTTAGTACAATAAACCTCATTTCAATCCTGAAATATTACTGTGTCCATCAGTTATTAGATATATCAAATTGAAATGGCTGTTGCAAACACCCAAATATTTAGAACTAAAAATGATTAAGATTAATAGGGGTGCCCAAACTTTTTCATATGACTGTATTTGTTTGCTATTGTACAATTAGAGTTCCTGGCAAAATTGCATGTAAACAAACCAAACTAGTTATAATGGAGAGGAGAGGGGGCAGACTGCTCCTTATTGTACACACCCACAGCCTCAAAGTAAAATGTAAAATGTGCTTTAGCCAAAATGGGGAAATCAGCAGCAGAAAAACTGATATGACACCATGTATGAAGTAGTATACAGTCACACAACAGACTACACAGCAAGCACATATTTCAACTTTTCATGAAAACCCAGGTACCATTTAACGAGTTTACATAATTTATTTATCCCTCAGGCCAATATATAGTGAATGGAGAATTCTGCTACAAAGGCTGCCTGGAACAGCTGATCTGTATGGAGTAAGTGTGATGCGAAATATGTAGGATAGCTTTTTTGTCCCAAATTGTTTGAGAATTCTAGCACTTTTTGATTAGCAAATCTCCCCTATTGTATCCAAATGTAGAATATTGTTGTATGAGGCATGCACTATAGAGAGGGGGCTGCTTAGCAAATATGGAATTTTTTTTTTCTTATTGATCCTGTTAAGAGTGGGTGGCATATATCAATATCTTTATACATAGTACTTTGCCCCATTAAGAACAATATTGCAATTGAGACTCTTAGCTTGATAAAATCCTCCATCTAGTAAGAGGTGAGCATGTGGCACACAGCAACTGTTGCTGCCCTTACTGAGATTTAAGACCTGGCAGAGAAGTAAAAAATTGCTTGTGTGATAATGGTGGCAGTCACAGTCTCCTAATACAGAAGGAAGAGGAGTAGCATTTCTAACTGTGTTGAGAAAGAAGCTTCTTGTCAAGAAAGAAGGAGCAAAAAAGTCATGTGAGGTGTTAAAATATTTAATGACAATATATTACAAAAAATGTTTCTATTGCAAAAAGCTATCATTTGGCCCGGTATTCTACTTACAGTAACTTGATCAATTCCCAAGATGCCAGTTAAGTTGCCAGTTCCATATTGGATAAAGAAAGGTTTACCATCTGTCTGATAGGTAGAAGACTGACTTGGCTGGAACCTGGAGTGTCGAACTGTGCAGAATATTTTGTTACTGATTGTTTTTGTAAATAATGCATACAGTACTATATCTCTCAGCATTACATGGGTTGCTTGCAGTATATATGATTCAGCGCCATGGTAATTGATATCGTTTTTACACTCAGTATATTTTAACTGTAGTTACCTTAGAACTACATACCTGCAGAATGTACATATAATTATATTTAGGCACCCCCACAATTTTGGATGCCTTGTATGTAGGAAGTAATACTTCTAGGTGAGAGCACCATCATAATACTGCAGGTAATAGAACATGTTTTATCATATAATATGTCCAATAATTTAAGTATATTTAATCTAAAAAGGTACAATTTGTTTATATGACAAAAAAATAAAATATCATAAAAATAATGAAGAACAAAGGGGGATATTTAGCAAAACTAGTGAAAAGGCAACAGTGGACTAGCTTCCCAAGCAAAATTTTACCTCTCAGAAACCCATTGGAAAATGAAATCTAACTGGTTGCTATGGGCAAATCCTCCACTTGTTCTTTGCACCACTTTTAATAAACTATACAACAATAGATAGCCAATATCCAATATTATGTATTAGAAATCTAAAATGTAATGTGTTTTTTATCTGCAACTTAATTTAACATGAAAATAATAACTGACATAATAAATGTACTCTCCCAATTGCATGAATTGATATAAAGCATATGCATTTCTCTGCAATGAGCGGGAACTGAGTAAAGGGCACTGATGGAAAAATGTAGCATGTAGTGCAATATAATGGAACTCTGTGGTGCCTGTATAGGAAGATTCCCCTGAATTTACTATTATTGTGTTATAGGTAAATGTGTTGAATATAATGTTAGACTGATATACTTAACATAGGCTAAAATGTATTCTTACGACATGCTTGGCTTGTGCAGTAAACAGATGGAACCCACAAGTTGGAGGAGCCAGTATCAAAGATCACAGTAAACACTTGAGGGGGAGATCCAATAGAGACTTGTCCAAAATATTCCACCTGGATAAAAGTAAGGAAATCAGAGCTACTATATAGCTACAGGATTATAAACCTATATAACATGGGTGATTTTGTCAAATGTTTCATATGATTTCATTTTAACCATTCATTTGTAATACAATTCAATAAGATCCACTCAGTTTATAACATATATTTCATTATCAGTATAATAATTATTTAACCTGTGCTTGGTGGGAATCCCACTGAACTGACAAAACCTTTGAATTGAGGCTTACAAAGATACAGTAGGGCATGTATGTAAGGAGTGAAGAGGATTCTCCCAATTATGTTGAGACTTATACCATTCATAATACACTATTGTCCTCAAGACTTATCTGTCTTATCTTGTTCAACTGTGTATTATTTCAAGATATTTTTATAATACAGCCAACACCCGCCACTAACAGCAGCGATTGGTGATGACACCGATCGCAGCTGTTAACACTTTAGATATCGTGGTTAAACGCAACCGTGATATCTAAGGTGCGATCGGTTGCCTTGAAAGCGAGGAACATATTGAAGGCTCCCAGGCTTGTCATTACATTAGTTCTGTTACATGCCGCCATATGCAGCATGTAATAGAAGGTAATGTATTTTACTATACACTGCATGCATTAGTATTGCAGTGTATACTATGAGCGATCAGACTCCCTAGGGTTCAAGGTCCCTAGAGGGTCTGATAAATGCCGGAACTATTAAAATATAAAAATATTTATCCCATATGGCTAGCAGGGGAAGAAAAATCAAAATGGCCAAATGGCTGTTTTTTCAACACTTTGAATGGAATAAAAAGTGATCAAACCATCAGATCTTCCCTAAAATGGTATCAATAAAAATGTAATCTTGTCCTGCATAAAAAGACACCATATCCAGCTCCATACACATAAATATGAAAAAGTTACAGCACAATAAGGGGAAACAAAATTTTTTGCAAAGTTTAACATTTTTAAAAGGTATCAAAACATTAAAAATATTATATAAATTTGGGATCGCTGTGATCGTGACCCACAGAATACAGGTAACATGTCATTATTACCACATAGTGAATGCTGTAAAAATTAAACCCATAAGAAATTGTCACAAATGCGTTTTTTTTTTCTAATTTTTTTTCCAGCTTCCTAATACATTGCATAGGATATTGAATGGTGACATTACAAAGCACAAATTGTTTCGCAAACAATAAGCCATCATGTGACTGTGAACTGAAAAATGAAAAAATTATGGCTCTTGGAATGTGGATAGGGAAAAGCAGAAATGCAAAAATGAAAATTGACTCATTAGCTCTGTACTGAAGACTTTAAGCAGATCTTAATGAAGCTCTGTAACCAGCCATAACACACCTGTACCAGGAAATAATTACAAATTATTGCACCACAAAAATAAAAACACAAGAGGAACCGCCATTGATATCTTGGCAGCACTGGTATGTGTAGGTCTCTAATAGAAGAATCTGTCCGCATCCCATATTGTTGGAGGGACTACCCACATCACTCTATTGCTGAATCTAACAGTATGACAGAAGGGGCCGGACCGGGGACGAAGACTGAGGGGAGGGCCCACATGATGAGTACGGCTGGACAGCAGCTATTGGCCAAAGTGTGGGTAAGGTGGGGTTAATTCAAGTTGGGTGGCAGAGGAGAGTGGCTTTTAAGGAAAGCCCACGAAAAATAACGGCAGCTGCCGTGAAGAGGACACAGAGGAAGAAGCTGCGCTCAGTGTGTTCTCCCTTACCTGTCATGGCATCGCTTGATGATTTGATTGTGCAGCTGCATGAGTCGGAAGCTACACATGGAGCGGAATGGGTGCAGGCACAACTTTCGGGCCTGCTTCAGGGGCCGGGGACGCCTGCTGCTGAGGTTCCCCCTGCAACTCCGAGACGGCCGCGGAGGACTAGGCCTCCGGTGCGCCTGAGCCCGGATGAAGCCCCGCGAGCCCAGCGCCGAAGACGGAGCCCCTCTAGGGACCCTCAGGTCTGCTGCCTCCCGGCAGTCCCGGGCTGGGAGGAATCCGGTTGGCGGGCAGGACTCGCGGCGGAGGCGGCAGGCCGCGCCTCCGCCATCACAAGACGGCGACGGTGGATCTGGAGCTGGTGCGGAGGGCCATGTATCCCCTTACCTCGGGCCTTCCCTGCGCGGTGAGTCTGGACCTGCGATACGGACCCCGGGTCCTCAGCGTGCCTCAGCTAGCGATCAGGCGCTGCCTGGGTCGGCGCGCCACGTGTGCATGGATGCACACTCCTCTTTGCCTGCGACCTCCTCCTCGCAGGGAGGGGGAGGGCTGGGTTCCTTGTCGGTGATGTCCTCGGGGGATCAGCTGCGAGTTCCTGCATTGGATCGGATGGCCGGGCATCGTCTGGAGTCAGGAGTATCGACTGGTGGGCACACAGTACCCAGGCAGTCAGGTGAGTGTCTTTCTTTGCTGTCTCCTTCTCTTCCCCTGTTGCCGGTCCAGGGTGGGGGTGGGCACCCAGGAGAGGCGGGCAGGGGTATGTTTGAATTTCTGGGGTTTTTGGGGCAGTTGTTGCGGGTACAGCCCCAAGCCGTGGTTCCGTCTCCGGTACCCGCATGGGTGGGGGCGAGTGTTCCGGGGATTGGGGTTTTGGGGTCGCCGGTGGGCGGACCGGGGAGGGGCTTCGGTTAATGGGACGTCGGGGGGATGCGGCTGTGAGTGGGGGGTGCGGATAAGCCTCAAGAAAAAAGCACAGAAAAGGACAAAGAGGAAGGGGCTCCTGAGTTGGACGATTCCGCAAAAGGAGAGGTGTACGTTTGTTTTGAGGGGCCTTTGGGGGCCCATTTGAAGCAGGAAGTTCGGGACAAAATATGGAAAGGGGAGTATGTAGATATTTTTTCGTTAGTCCCATTAGAGCGCTTTAATTTGGATAGGGGAAAGAAGGACGAATCAAAAAAGGAGGAGGAGGAGAAGCGGCGGTATAGGCTTATACCTCGCACCTTCTCCAATTGGTTGCAAGCGTTCGCTATCTTGGCTAGCGTAATTGGGGAAAAGGCGCCGGAGAATTGCTCCCCCCTTTTTTGCTATATGGATGCCATTGGGGAAGCTTATAGAGTGTACGGGGGGCAAGGGTGGTTGAGGTATGACGAACAATTTCGTCAACGGAAGGCGGTGCGGCCCAGCATCCGATGGGATCACAAAGATATTGGGCTGTGGTTGTGGGTTACGGCTCCGGTTCAGTCAGGGCAATCCTTTCTGTCGGGAGCCGGGGGTTCCGATGTTGCGGGACACTCGGCCGCTTCCCAGAAGGGATTGTGCTTCTCCTTTAACAAAGGCTCATGCAAATTCGGGGCAAAGTGCAAATTCAAGCATGAGTGTTCTAACTGTGGAGGATCCCATGGGGCATCTCGGTGCTTCAAAGGGAATAAGTCTAAAGGGGGAGAGAGCGCTGGAAAAGGGGCGGAGTCCGGTGGTAGTGGGCGCGATGCGGCCGTATCTAAATGAATACCCGGATAGAGCGGCGGCGGGGGTTGTTGGCGGACGGTTTTCAGTTTGGTTTTAAAATTCCTTATGTTGAAGGGGAATTCCCAGTGATTAGGCGGAATTTGAGATCGGCGTTGCAACATCCGGGGGTCGTAAGGGACAAACTGGCAAAGGAGGTGGAGTTGGGGCGGATGGCGGGGCCTTTCGAGTGTCTCCCGATGGCACATTTAAAGGTGTCCCCGCTGGGAGTGGTGCCCAAGAAGGAGCCAAATAAGTTTCGGCTCATTCATCATTTGTCCTTTCCGAAAGGGGCGTCGGTCAACGATGGAATTGACCCTGCTTATTGTTCGGTGGTTTATACATCGTTTGATGCGGCTGTAGGCTGGGTTAGGGAATACGGGGTTGGGGCGTTGTTAGCAAAGGCCGATGTTGAATCGGCTTTTCGTTTACTACCAGTACACGAGGATAGTTTGCATTTGTTGGGGTGTTATTGGGACGGGGGTTATTACGTTGATCGCTGTCTTCCCATGGGATGTTCTATCTCCTGTGCATACTTCGAGTGTTTTAGTACATTTGTGGAATGGGTAGTAAAGAGAGAGGCGGGGTGGTCGTCGGTTATTCACTATCTCGACGACTATTTGTGCATTGGGCCGGCGGGTTCTGATATTTGTTCATTGTTGTTACATACCTTGGAGGGGGTGGCGGGGCGCTTTGGAATCCCGTTGGCCGAAGAAAAGACGGAAGGGCCGAGTTCGGTGTTGACGTTCCTGGGGATTTGTATCGACTCGTTGCGTATGGAATGTCGTTTGCCGGAGGAAAAACTGATTCAGCTGCGCAACGAGGTCAGGGGCGCTTGTCAGCGAAAAAAGTTAATGCTTAGGGAACTTCAATCCCTGTTAGGTAAATTAAATTTTGCGTGTCGGATATTGCCCATGGGGAGGGTATTTTGCAGGAGGCTAGCGGCGGCAACGGCGGGGGTCGAGCATCCCCGTCATTATGTGCGCCTTGGGCGGGAATTAAGGGAAGATTTAGAAATCTGGGACAGTTTTTTAGGTTGTTATAATGAGCGGTCATTGATTTTGGATAAGTGGGTTGATGCGGAAGAATTGGAGCTGTTCACTGACGCAGCAGGGAGTGTTGGTTTCAGGGCCTTCTACAAGGGACGTTGGTGCGTGGGCTCGTGGCCGGATAGCTGGAAGGCGGAGGGTTGGGTGCGCAATCTTGCCTTATTGGAACTATTCCCCATCGTGGTGGCTCTGGAGGTCTGGGGGCAGGAGTTTAGGAACAAGAAGGTGCGCTTCAACTGCGATAACCTTGGTGTCGTTCAGGCTATTAATAATATGACGCCGTCCTCGCCCCCGGTGGTTTGCATATTGCGGAGGCTGGTATGGTTGTGTTTGTCACTGAACGCGTAGGTGAAGGCGGTACATGTTCCAGGTGTTGACAATTGTATTGCTGACGCACTCTCTCGTTTGCAGTGGGCCCGGTTTCGGCAATTGGCGCCAGAGGCGGAGGAGTTGGGAGAGCCGTGGTCGGCAGACCTTTGGAATCTGCCTTTCGGGCGGTGCAGGGATTGATCCGAGCGTCCTTGGCAGAGGGCACTTGGGCTTCATATGAGGTAGCATGGGGTCAACAGGAGGAATGGCGGGCAAATTTTGGGAGGCATGTTGATGATGATGAGGGGTTGCTGTTTCTGTTGATCGGCCAATGTAGGGAGGAAGGGTGGTCGGTTTCGAGGGTAAATAAGCTGATGGCAGGACTGGCATTTGGTTTCAAGGCACGTGGGTTACGGGATGTTACCAAAACATTTGTGGTACGACAGGTCTTGAAGGGGTGGAGACGGGGTTGGGCTTCGGTGGATCAGCGGCGGCCGGTGTCTTTTCATTTGCTTCAGGAATTAGGGGTAGCATTAGGGAATCTCTGCAGGTCCGAGTTCGAGATTAAACTTTTTAGGTTAGCGTTCTCCTTAGCCTTTTTTGGAGCGTTGCGCTTGGGGGAATTAGTTAGCCCGTCTACTAGCAGGCCGGGCGGGTTGCTGTTGAATGATGTGGAAGTCTTGGCAGATAGGGTGGAATTTATTGTGCGCAGATCAAAGATGGACCAGGAGGGCAGGGGTCCAGGGTGGTGTTGTTTCAGGTTCCCGAAGTGCTTATGTGTCCAGTCAAGTGCTGCAAGGAGTACAGGCCAGCAGTGCGTTTTTTGGGGGAGCCTCTGCTGAAACATGCTGATGGATCTTTTCTGTCCAGATACCAGTTTGTGGCATTATTCCGTAAGTGTTTGGTGGTGTGTGGGCGGTACCCGTCCAAATATGGGGGTCACTCTTTCCATATCGGGGCGGCGACAGAGGCTGCGCGCAGGGGATTGGATGACGAAGTGGTTAGGAGGATAGGTAGATGGGAGTCCGTTCGTTTTCGTTCATATGTTCGTCCTGCCTGGTTGGTTTAGGGCAGTGCAGGCGCCATGGTAATGTTGTGTGTTGTTCTTTCTTGTATTTTGCAGGGGGCGATGAGCTGGAATTGGTCTGGATTCTGGGCCATTCGTTTGTGTTTTGGGGGGCCTTGAGGGCGGCGGTTCGGCCGGATGGTCGGCAACTGGGTTTTCCCCAAGAAAGGGTTACGGTAAGATGGCTTGGGTTCAGGGGGATGTGCTGGTCCAGGGTACTTCCAGAATTTCATAGGTTCGTCAGGTTAGATAGGTCCCCAGATGTTCTTGTTCTCCATGTGGGAGGAAATGATCTGGGGGTCAGGCCTTTCCGCTAACTAATACGGGATATCAAGTTTGATATGCTTAGACTGTGGGCTATGTTGCCTGGTTTAGTGACGTTGTGGTCGGATATAGTGCATCGTCATGTGTGGAGGGGGGCCCGCTGTGTGGATAGCATTAACCGGGCCAGGGTGAAGGTCAATAGGGCTGTGGCTTGTTTCTTTCAAAGAAACGGTTTTGTGGCGGTCCATCATAAGGAGTTTGAGGCGGGGGGAGGGGAATTTTTGGCGGCGGGATGGGGTACACCTCAACGCTGTGGGAACAGACATTTGGGCTTTGTCGATTCAAGAAGGAATCGAAGTGGCGTTGCGGGTATGGAGGGACGCAAAGGTTTAAGGTGTCAAGCCTTTGCGTTTGTGGCGGGGGGTCCTCGGAGTTGGGAAGGAAATGCCTGGTGGTATCGTTGGGGGGGGAGCTTGGAGGCTCTGGACCCCCCAGGAGACAATGGCATGGCTGGGAAACAATTTTGGGCTGGCCTTAGGACATTCAGGATCTTTAAAGATGGATCCTTTTATCACCTGGGGGATTGGTGATTTGGTGCCTTCGAGCTGGGCTGTACGGCTGGAGGTAATTTACAAAAAGGGGGGTTTAGAAGGCCAGTGTGTTGGCTCCGAGGACCTCCTGAGGCTTTAAAGGGAAATACGGGTGTTGTTCTTTTGATATTGCTGTTTGTTTTGTAAACTTATTGCATGTTAATAAAGGGCTGCTGTGGCCAATTCAACTCCACTGCTCTTGTGTCGAGTATCATTTATTTAGGTAAAAGGAATATCGGTCAAGTGGAGGGACTAGACGTTACTTCGTCATGTTTTTCCTGCATTTGATTGTGTCTGCACTGTCTGCTTGCTTGCATCTCTATTGGACTCAATTTCCATGAACTTACATGTAAACTTTGAAGTGTGCGGTATTACAGCTCCATAATGTGCATATATAGCCTGAAATGCCATTTTGTGTGACCAGCAATCATCAGGCTGACACTGATGGGGGGAGCACTGTGTGGCTGGTACTCTTATATGGATAATGTGGATTTCTGTTTTAAGCAACTTAAAGAGAATCTCCACTAACTTTAAATATTTGCATTAATTCATAAGCACCATTCGTTGATACTGGCGAAGTTGGAATTTTTCCTTTACCCATCCACGTTTCCCAAGCAATAACTCCTGTTAGTTTTAGCACACAGTATGCCAATTAGGCTCTCTGATGTGAGATAGGCGGCATCAGGCTATTTGCACCAGCCTAGAACTGCTCACCTGACAGTAAAGAGACTGCTGCTTTTTTTTTTCAAATAGGCCTTAGGCCTCCAGGGGGTTACTGCATATTACATCCCAGACATTGCATGGTAATGCTGAGCATCCGGACATAATATGGGTCATCCTCTGGAGGCCTAAACAGAGGCCGTGGACAGGAGCTGGGAAAGGTAAGTGAAAATTGTCCATTACCCACTGAAGTAAGCCAGTGGGTAATGGCCTATATGGTGTGGGGGCCTGTAACAAGGGCCCTTACTGCATGGTAGCCTGAAACAAGAGCCCTTACAGTATGGGGGCCTGTTACAGATCTCCTTGCAGTAAGGGCCACTGTTGTAGGCACCTATCCAGTAAGGGCCCCCATTACAGGCCTTTATACAATAAGGGCCCATGTTACAGCCTTTCATACAGTAAGGGTCCCATACACTAATGGTCCCTGTTAGAGGACCCCATACAATAAGGCCCTTACTTAGGGTGTCTGTAACAAGGGCCCTTACTGAATAGGTGCCTTTAGTTTGGGCACTTACTGTATGGGAGCCTGTAATGGGGGCACTTACTGCATGGGAGCCTGTAATAGGCACAGTATACTGTATGGGTCCAATAAAAGAGGAAATATATGTATGGGGCCAATAAAGGAGTAATATACAGTGTGAAGGGATCAGTAAAGGGGGTGTTACACCGTCTGGGAAGCAGGGAGGGCCCAGTCAAAAACTTGCTATGCAGTCCCGTCTTTACTAATGACGCCCCTGGTTCTGCCTATTGCATACCATAACATATTCTATGTTATGTGCCATATATTGCCTTCTCTTGCCCTGCCTTTAAGAATCCCTTGACTAAGCCAAACAACTTGTAACATACCTCCATGAGGACTGAATGGGGATATTCCTCTATTTTCTCTATATGCCCTGTTCTTGGTGCATCACTTTAACTCTTTCATACCTTTCTTCTTCCCATTACTGTTAACATTAATTATTTATTACTGTATGTACTGGAAAGGAATATTTATAATTCTAAAACTTTTCAGTACACACAATATACAGTTAAAGGGGTATTCCCATGAACATAACCATATTTAGATTTGTGTAAAATTAAAAATTAATCATTTTTGCAAATATAAATAATTAAAAATGTTGTAGAGTTTTAAAGATTTTCTCTAACCATCTTAGTGGTGACAGTGTGTTGTTTTAATCAGTTGCCAATGGATACGACCATGAATGCTGGAACTTTCTACTACTGGGACTTGTCAGATACCCAGCCATGATTTCCTTATTGTGGACAAGTTATCAGAAAGGGACACAACATGCATTAGAATAAAATTCAGCCACAAAAAGGAAATCATGGCTGGGATTAAGAGTATAGAAAGTTCCTGCATTCATGGTCTTATCCATTGGCATCCGATCAATGCAACAGACTGTCCCCACTAAGATGGTTAGGGAAAATCTCTATAAGTCTGCAAAATTTTTAAATATTTATATTTGCAAAAACTTTAAACTTTTAATTGTCCGCAAATTTATACATGGTTATGTTCATGGGAAAACCCCTTCAAAGTACATATCAATAACTTTATAGTGTTTTCTATTCAATAGATACATATAATTTTACATAGAAAAAAGGTCTATAATACATACATCAAAATAATTAAGAAGGGGCTCACTGGCAGTCTCTGGGGAATTGCATGACTGCACTAATTCCAGCCCCTGCCTTGTCCATACATTAGAGAGATGTCCTTTTTCCTTGAGGGTTTTCCTCAATGACTTCTGTCTCTTAAGAGGTACTCTACAATAGAGGTGAATATCTTTTGTTAAACACTAGCATTACAACATCTATTTTATTAGGCAGTGGGGATAGCAGCAAAAGTGCTAAAATTGCACATAAAATGTATAATGTGGTAATCAGTGAGCAACAAAAACAAAGCAATAATATGTAACCCATATGCAGCAACTGTAATGACTGGACTGTCTTTGTAAATGTTTTAAAACATGTTCTTAATGTTAAAGTGCATGTTTAGTACCTCAACATTGTTCTTGATATTGGTGTGGTGACACTAATTTGACCTTTAATTATATATGAAAAGCGATAGATAGATAGATAGATAGATAGATAGATAGATAGATAGATAGATAGATAGATAGAAAACTTACCGTAGCACCCCCTGAACAATTGCAGCACACAACAGAATTGCAAGCAGATACTTCATCTTCTCTATGTGTCACAGCTCAGACCCACTACACAGAACTAGCAAAACTCCCAATTTATATCTTTGTCTAGGACCAAGCCCATATACTGCAGATAGTGTTGTTTGCTGTGTAAAGTAAACAAATGACTGGTTTCTGCAGATCTCACAGTGTTAACAAGGTTAAAAGCTTAGGTCATACACGCCCCTCCTGATTCTTTTGTTTGAACTAGTCAACCTGGACATGGTGGGCAAGGAAGTTACATAGCTTTCAAATATGTAACTGCAAAAGAAGCGCCGTTTTTTTGCAATGCATTAGCATTGTAATGCATTGCATTAGTGATCAGACCCCCTGGGTTTCAAGACTCCTAGGGGGTCTAATAAATGCAAAAAAAAAAAAAAAAATTTAAAAAAAGTAAAAAAAATATATTAAAAAAATATTAAAAGTTGAACTCACCCCCTTTCCCTAGAACACATATAAAAGTAGTTAAATACTGTGAAACACATACACATTAGGTATCCCTGTGTCCGGTCTACAAATCTATAAAAATATTTTTCTCGTATGGTAAATGCCGTAGCGGGAAAAAAAAATCAAAAGTGCCAAACTGCTGTTTTTTCACTGTTTTGCCTCTGATAAAAATTTGAATAAAAAGTGATCAAAGCAATAGTAATTCCCCAAACTGGTATAACTGAAAATTACACCTGGTTCCACAAAAAAAGACGCCCTATGTATCCTGTACACTGAAGTATAAAAAAGTTACGGGTGTCAGAATATGGTGACTTTTAAAAAATATATATTTTTGCACAGTTTTGGATTTTTGTTAAGGGGTTAAAATGTACATAAAACCATATAAATTTGGTATCCCCGGAATTGTACCGAAGCATAGAATACAGTTGACATGTCATTTTGGTTGTAGAGCGAACGCTGTAAAAATGAAGCCCGTAAGAAAGTCGCACAAATGCACTTTTTCTTCAAATCCACCCCATTCTGAATTTTTTTTCCAGCTTCCCAGTACATTGTACAGAATAATAAATGGTAGCATCATGAAAAAAAAAAAAAAATTTGTCCCGCAAACATTAAGACCTCATATGGCTCTGAGAACGGAAAAATAAAAAAGTTATTGGGTTTGGAAGGGGGAGAGTCAAAAAGAAAATCAAAAAATGTCACCGGCGGGAAGGGGTTAAGGACCTGCAAACTGCTATTGACTAATACAGGTCATAAATAGCTTGGTTGCTATGGAAACCTGGTGTAAAGCTGTATGTATGTCAAGACTGCTGAACCTGTGAGTTTCCAGTGGTCCATAAGTGTCATGTGATCATGTGTATCTTTGTTTGGATATCAGTGAAAAACCTGCGATTGGTTGTTATGGAAACCTGGAGTAAAGCTGTGTGTATGTGATCTTGTGTAACAGTGTCATCCACAGTGCCCTGCACCTTTAAAGCTGGCCTAAAGCAGTGAAGAAAGATGGCTGGGTTGTTTTGGAAACCTGGAGTAAAGCTGTGTGTATGTGACCTTGTGTGACAGTGTCATCCACAGTGCCCTGCGCCTTTAAAACTGACTTACAGCAGTGAAGACAAATGGCTGGGGTCTTATGGAAACATGGAGTAAAGCTGTGTGCATGTGGAGACTAAGTGCCTGTGAGCTTTGGCTGATAAGCTATTGGCTGATAAGGAACACATGACCATGTATATGGCAGTTGGAATATGAGTGAAAGACTTGCAGGCTTCTATTGGCTAATGCGGGTAATTTTTTGGGAATACTGTATCTCAGGAATGGTACGTCCTAGAGAGCTGAGACCGGTCTAAAACCTTTTCGGACACCTGATGTACCTGTGTGCCAAATTTGGTGAAGATCGGTTCAGTCATTTGGTCGCGCATAAAGAACAGACATTTTGTTTTCACTTTTTTTCAATAATTGTGCTTTGCTTGTTGAGCCCATCCAGATTATATTTCAGTTGCATTTGTCATCTCTCTATACCAGGGGTAGGCAACCTTTTTTGTTCGGCGTGCCGATTTTAATTAAAAAATCAAAGATGAGGTAATCGGAGTGCCGGTCAATAATTGTAAGTCTGACGACCTCTAAACTAAAATCATATACCACAAACCATAACACAGAAGTGCTGCCACCAGATGCTTTAGGATGCATGCGTTTACTGCTATTTCCTGGGACACTCCTGTACTTTCCGATTAGAAGCAATGAAAGTACATGTACAGCCGCCAATTAGTGGTAAATGTATGAGTCCAGGAGCACCGTATGGCAGCACCTTATGGTGAATACACACTATGTATCTGGATGCAGATATAGTCTTAGGCCACTGGAACTTTTACTTTAGTGTAAAACTGCGTTCACATGGTGCATTTTTGCACAAAAAAAATGCCTGTGTTTTATGTGCAAAAACACACCGTTATACAGAATAATGTCCCATAGTGGCCCCTGCACACAGTATTATGTTCCATAGCGGCCCCTGCACAAGGTATTATATCCCATAACAGCCTCTGCACACCGTATTATGTCCCATAGCGGTCCCTGTACACGGTATTATGTCATATAGTGGCCCCAGCACACGGTATTATGTCAAATAGTGACCCCAGCACACTGTATTGTGTCACATAGTGGCCTCTGCACACCGTATTATGCCACATAGTGACCCCAGCACACGGTATTAGGTCCCATAGCGGTCCCTGCACACGGTATTAGGTCCCATAGCGGTCCCTGCACACGGTATTAGGTCCCATAGTGGTCCCTGTACACGGTATTAGGTCCCATAGCGGTCCCTGCACACGGTATTATGCCCTATAGCGGTCCCTGCACACGGTATTAGGCCCCATAATGGTCCCTGCACACGGTATTAGGTCCCATAGCGGCCCCTGCACACGGTATTATGTTCCATAGCTCTCTTCAGAGCCCCGAGTATAATAAGTCCAAGAGAGGTGACAAACATAAAAAAACAATGCTACTCACCTTTTTCCACGCTCCGCTGCCGCTCTGTTCTCTTCGGCGCTTCTGTCTGTAGTCAGCGACGGCTGATTGAGTCTCTGGGGTCACATCGCGTCATTATGCGTAATGACGTCAGACACAGACGTGACCTCTGAGGCCCTGTCAGCTGTCAGAAGCGCCTGAAGATCGCACAGCCGCCGCGTAGCGCAGGGAGCAAGGTGAGTATCATTGTTTTTTATGTTTCATTACTTCTCCTAAGTTTCCGCTTATTATACTCGGGGGTCTGAAGAGACCCCATAGTATAATAATAGCAGTTTCGTTTCAGCCATGTTTGGTCCGATCGAAGCTACAGGGTGAGGACTCCGCTGCCATGCCAGGGAAATAAGCCGACCCCTGCTCTATACTCTTCTGATATTTTTTAAGGAAACAAAGTATCCTTTCTTTATCAATGGCTGCAAAAAGAAGCAAAAAATATAATAAGATATATATTTCTATACTGTAGTACAATTGCTAAGCAAAGTATGTTTTAATTTGTTTGTTTTGTAAATTATTATTTTGAACACTAAAAATTTTAACATGCCCTGTGCCACATTTATTAATTGCTTTAGAGACTTGTATGTATTATATTTGAAGTTTTCTTGCTTTACAAGAAAGGGGCATGGATTTACAGAAAACTAAACATTTCCAATGCTGCACCAGTGAGAAAGCTTATGTGTACACCACCAAAATATGTCCAATATTTCCCCAACAGTGGTTGGAGGACTAGGTACTTGGGGTCGCTCCCAGATAGCCATTGTGCAAAGGGTCAGAGGACTGAGGAATGGATGAAGAGCACAGCCACTCCTGTCTATAACCTTATCCAAAAGGCGATTTTCACCCACAATTGGATGCTGGTAAGGTCCATGATGCCCATCATAATAATTTTTTTTTTCTAAAATGCGCACCATTTCCTCCCTGCTCATTGGTGTTGCTCTTGTCGTCCTCTCTGTTCAAGAGCCATCTTGACTTCTGAGTTTATATTGAGTATTAGTGATTGAAACAGGAAGCAAACTCTTGGCATTAATATGAACATTCGTACGTTACGAACGTATGTAGACAAAATATTAATTTGTGGGCTTAAGGCATTGCCATATGGTATCTTCTCTGATATTTTTTATTTTATATTTTTGCACAAATTATGTTGTTTTGGACAGATATTAGTAGTATTCCCAGCAATGGTGACTCCACACCCAGAACCTGTCTAAAATAACAATATCACTATTCCTACAATAGGGGATGGAGTGAAAAGCAAAAGGCAACCACCGCAGTAGCAGTGTAGTTGCAGTGTGTAGCAGTGATGGACAAATATGAGTATATATGATTGTTTGTATATGCAGTCTTTATTTAAGATTGCATGGTGTCAGCCAGAGCTGTTGGTATTTGCCTGGACTGTGGAGTCGAAGTTGGAGGTTTTGCATACAGACTCCATATAGTGAATATATATATTCACTTTCTGTGAAAAGCTCTACAGGAAAAAATGGGATGCGCTGCCACCACGGTTTTTCCCCGCAGCACTTTTTTGCTGCAGCCCGCTACATGGGGCCTTAGCCTAATAGTTAAAATAAAATAAAGATCCAGAATGTGGTGGTGGAATAACGTGGACATGTCTCCAATCTATTTCTCCTCTACAATTTGGAAAGTTCCAATATTCTTCAAACTGTTATCCTATCAAAATCCACCTCTCCATTGTAGGAAACTGAAAAATCAAATAATAATATTTTTATTCTTTTCCATTTTTGTATGTTACAACATCCACCTCACAGCCTTCTGTATCGCAGCTTGACTTGAGCTGCATGGAACATCCATCCTAAAGAAAACGAAAGGGGAAATGGCAAAACCAGGAAAGAGGCACATGCAATAGTACTTGCTTCTCTAGATTGACACAGAAAGAGGCAGATTATTACTGTTACAATCTGGCAGACAGGATGCACCACCTTCCTGAGGCAGAGTTTCTTTACTACCAACAAGTTATTAATGACTCGCAATTAATGTTCACAATTTTATACAGTGGATACTAGTGGATGAGCCCTACCATTATTATCGCCCAGCAACAATACAATACTACAGATCTAACCCAGAACCTACATACAATCAGCCACAATAGTATCTGTATCTGGACACATTATTATTTTCCTAGTAATACAAATGTTCCCCATTATACATAGATGTAATTTTTTTTTTCTCACTTTCTCACTTTGTTTGCTGTTTATGTTATCATTTATCACCATTTATCTTTACATTTAAAATATTGCTCACTTTCATATACTTGTCTTTTAGGCCATGGCCCCCAGTTGTGTGAAATTTTTCTTTTTTTGTTGCAGATTTTGCTGTGTTTCTTTCAGCCAAACCTAGTAGTTGTTACAGAAGAAATGGGAAATATTTAGGAAACATTTATGCTTCTCCAATCTGCTCAATGCACTCTTGGCTTTGGCTCAAAAGACTGCAGCAAAATCTGCAACAAAAAAGTAACTTTTCTGCAACGTGGGGCCTTAGCCTTAGTGTAGTTATTATGGTCACACATGTTTCTGGAATGATGCGTCAAAGCATTTTTGCTGACATCCCTGTAGAAAATGTTAAATCTTCTAGAGTGACAAATAGCGCAAGGTTGCTATCAAACGCTGCTCAGCTAGAATAGGTTTGCGCACCCATTTTTCCTTGGTCAATAAAGGTTCCAACATGTACTGTAGACTTTGATAACAGGCATCAGTCACACGCAAATAATATAAAAAATCATCAGGAGAACTATCACAGAGTTCGCTCACCAACATATCATGTTATAATATGTCTCTCTTCAGCAACCAGTCCCTGGTCCACTGTCTTTTTTTTTTCCCCTGGGTTTTTTCCGTGTTTGCAAATCAATAACACACAAACAACTGCAGCAGCTTTTTTCCTTGAGATTGACATCTCGAATACTCTCAAAAACACTCATTAGACAAAAATTACTTAAATACTTGCACTAATTAGTAAACACTGACAAAATATTTGTAATTTCCTTTTATCAGCACTTGATGGAATTTACCAACTTTCACCTGTTAATTTTCAGTGTTTGGGCTAGACGAATGTATTCTCAGAACGTTTGTTGTCAGTTGTGTGATTGGACACACTTGTATGACCGAGCGACGAAGGTTGGTGTTGAGTCAAGTCAGTGGTGAACCTAGCCTCTTTGCTGCCTGAGGCGGACTATAGAAAGATGCCCCCCCCCCCCGCCAAAAAAAAAAAAAAAAATTGCTTTTACATGCTACAAGCTTTACATGCTGCTATCGTCACACAATAAACATACACAAAGATATAAAACAGTTTTTAAGAATTATTCTTCCTTTGTTACTTCAGTATCAGAGATCAACAACACGGCATTAACAATGAAAATAACTTCACACATCTTCTGCTTGGTGGATGGACGATCCCACGTGGCCCCCATTCTCTAAAATATGAGCACCGCAGATAGGTGAGTACTGTTCTTCAGCACTCCCATCGAAGTGAATGAGAGCCACGTGGGTTCGTCCATTATCATGCCTCCTATATTCAGCCTGCCCGGGGGGGGGGGGGTAGAACAATTTTTAGGCCCAGTGGGGTCTCAGCAGACAGCCCCCATCAATCATATATTTATCCTCTATCATTTAGGTGTATACAGTGCAGTAACATTTTGTGACTTACAGGTGACGTCTCTGACTAATCACATTTCCCTTCTTTTCCCTTTGGACTGCCATGACCACTTTTTCCAGCTGTGACTTGTCTCTGTAAAGTTTGCAGCACAGACATCTTTGGCTCCTCACTTTTCCAGGCATGCAACCCTCATTGTCCTCACCTACACAAAGCCCCCATCCTGCTGCTACCCCCAATTATAGAATATATGATATAACTCCCCATAATGAATAATACTCCCAAGTGTATCTTTATATTAATAATGTCCCCGTGTACCTTGTATAAATAGTGCCCCTTATTATTAATGCCCCAGGTGTTAACTAATTAAAAGGTTTTCCAGGTCACTAATAAAATAATCAGTGAGGCTCAGGAACCCCACTGATCAGCTGTTTGAATGAACTGTGGTATCTGTGTAAGCGCTGTGACCCCTTCTCTGTTTACATAGTGTCATTCATCTCATAGGGGCCATGTAATGTAACTACAACCTCATCCTATACACGTCTATGTGACAAGACTGTAATTACATCACACGGTCACTATAAACAGACAGCGTGTGATATAAACAGGCGCCATAGCCCCTTCAAACTGCTGTTCCGGAGGAGGGGGTCTACTGTCCTAAGGATAGATCATCAACAAAAATGAGCTGAAAAGTCCCTTTATTAAAGCCCAAGTGCCACCTTAAAGGGGTTGTCCAGGATAACCATTTTTTAATATGAGGCCAGAGAAGGTTCTCAGATGTCTTCCAGTGCATTCCAGTACTGCTGCTTGGTGTTTTCTTCCCCACAGTACTGTGACGTCCCATATCAACAACCTCAGTGGTCATGTGCGGTGGGGACTTCCGCCAGAAGAAAACACTGGAGCAGCAGAACCAGACCGCGGTGGGAGACATCAGAGCACAAGGGACAGGGGAGTAGGGTTTTTTTTTTTTTAATCACTTTCCCCTGTCTCATATTAAAAAAGTAGTTATCCTGGACAAGCCCTTTAATTAATTGCCCCCTTTTATTATGCCCCTGATTCCCCCTGATTCATAATGATGCCCCCTTATATAATTGATGTCCCCTAATGAATGCTTTTATAAATGACCACCCCCTTTATATATATATATATATATATAATGGTCCTTAATGGCCCCTTATATAAATAGCCCCCCTTGTATTAATAATGACCTTATATAAATAACACCTCTTAAGTTTATAAAGCCCCCTTATATAATATGCCCTTTCCAGCAACCCCTTATCAGGGGTGTAACTAGCAAAGACTGGGCCCCCCCACAGCATAGCACCCCCTTTTCTGGCCACCACACAGTATAACGTCCCATTTACACACACTATAATTTTTCACAGCAGCCGCTGCACACAGTATTATGGCCCACAGCAGCCCGTGCAAGCGGTATTATGGCCCTCAGTGGCCCCTGAAAGTGGTATTATGGCCCACAGCGGCCCCTGCATGTGGTATTATGGCCCACAGCAGCCCCTGCATGCAGTATTATGGCCCACAGAGACCCCTGCATGCGGTATTATGGCCCACAGCGGCCCCTGCACATGGTATTATGTCCCACAGCGGCCCCTGCACACTCTAATATGCCCCACAGTGGCCTCTGCACACTTTTTTTATACTCCACAGTGGCCCCTGCACACTCTATTATGCCCCATAGTGGCCCACCCATGAACTATTATTATACTCTAGGGTCTTTCAGACCCCAGAGTATAATGATCGGAGATTTGGGGAGGTGACCAGTCAAGTCCATATACTACCAGTGTTCCAGTGGAGTCTGTACTCCCAACCCCATCTATGCCTATCTTTATGGCCCACAGTGGCCCCTGCAAGCGGTATTATGACCCACAGCGGCCCCTGCATGTGGTATTATGGCCCACAGCGGCCCCTGCACGTGGTATTATGCCCCACAGCGGCCCCTGCACGCGGTATTATGCCCCACAGTGGCCCCTGCATGCAGTATTATGCCCCAAAGTGGCTCCTGCACACTCTATTATGCCCCACAGCAGCCCCTGCACACTCTATTATGCCCCATAGTTGCCCACCCATGAACTATTATTATCTGAAAAGACCAGAGTATAATGATCGGAGATTCGGAGAGGTGACAAACATAAAAACCACTGTTACTTACCTCTACTGGGCTCCAGCGCACTCCCTGAAGCTTCTTCAGCCTCGGCACAAAGCCAGGCTGGCATCGCGTGACATCTGGGACATCAACATAAAGGCCCGAAGCCTGCTGGGAGTAACACTGGATCACAGGAGAGGTGAGTAACACTGGTTTTATGTTCCTTCACCTTCCCTGGGTCTCCGATTATTATACTCCTGGGGCTGAAAAGACCCCGGAGTATAATAGTAGTATTTGGCCTCACTTACCGATCCCTGCTCCTCACAGCCGCTTCTGCTTCCCCCTTCTGCATCCCATAGCAGAAGAGAAAGAGGGGGCGGCCATAAGCAGGAGAGGGGATAGGTAAGTAAATAGGGCCCTTTAGCTGCTGGGGTTACTCCAACAGGTAACGGCCTATTAAAAAAATTATTTTTTATATATATATATATATATATATATATATCCTCACCTACAGTGGGGAAAAAAAGTATTTAGTCAGCCACCAATTGTGCAAGTTCTCCCACTTAAAAAGATGAGAGAGGCCTGTAATTGACATCATAGGTAGACATCAACTATGAGAGACAAAATGAGAAAACAAATCCAGAAAATCACATTGTCTGATTTTTAAAGAATTTATTTGCAAATTATGGTGGAAAATAAGTATTTGGTCAATAACAAAAGTTCATCTCAATACTTTGTTATATATCCTTTGTTGGCAATGACAGAGGTCAAACGTTTTCTGTAAGTCTTCACAAGGTTGGCACACACTGTTGTTGGTATGTTGGCCCATTCCTCCATGCAGATCTCCTCTAGAGCAGTGATGTTTTGGGGCTGTCGCTGGGCAACACGGACTTTCAACTCCCTCCAAAGGTTTCCTATGGGGTTGAGATCTGGAGACTGGCTAGGCCACTCCAGGACCTTGAAATGCTTCTTACGAAGCCACTCCTTTGTTGCCCTGGTGGTGTGCTTGGGATCATTGTCATGCTGAAAGACCCAGCCACGTTTCATCTTCAATGCCCTTGCTGATGGAAGGAGGTTTGCACTCAAAATCTCACGATACATGGTCCCATTCATTCTTTCATGTACACGGATAAGTCGTCCTGGTCCCTTTGCAGAGAAACAGCCCCAAAGCATGATGTTGCCACCCCCATGCTTCACAGTAGGTATGGTGTTCTTTGGATGCCACTCAGCATTCACTCTCCTCCAAACACGACGAGTTGTGTTTCTTCCAAACAGTTCTACATTGGTTTCATCTGACCATATGACATTCTCCCAATACTCTTCTGGAACATCCAAATGCTCTCTAGCAAACTTCAGATGGTCCCGGATACGTACTGGCTTAAGCAGGGGGACACGTCTGGCACTACAGGATCTGAGTCCCTGGCGGCGTAGTGTTACTGACGGTAGCCTTTGTTACATTAGTCCCAGCTTTCTGCAGGTCATTCACTAGGTCCACGCCAGTGGTTCTGGGATTTTAGCTCACCATTCTTGTAATCATTTTGACCCCACGGGGTGACATCTTGCGTGGAGCCCCTGATCGAGGGAGATTATCAGTGGTCTTGTATGTCTTCCATTTTCTAATTATT
Organism: Leptodactylus fallax; assembly: GCA_947044405.1. Lineage (NCBI taxonomy): Eukaryota > Metazoa > Chordata > Amphibia > Anura > Leptodactylidae > Leptodactylus > Leptodactylus fallax. The sequence continues at coordinate 325,921 of CAMRHE010000901.1, forward strand.
GCTCCCACAGTTGATTTCTTCACACCAAGCTGCTTGCCTATTGCAGATTCAGTCTTCCCAGCCTGCTGCAGGTCTACAATTTTGTTTCTGGTGTCCTTCCACAGCTCTTTGGTCTTCACCATAGAGGAGTTTGGAGTGTGACTGTTTGAGGTTGTGGACACGTGTCTTTTATACTGATAACAATGTCAAACAGGATCCATTACTACAGGTAATGAGTGCAGGACAGAGGAGCCTCTTAAAGAAGAAGTTACAGGTCTGTGAGAGCCAGAAATCTTGCTTGATTGTAGGTGACCAAATACTTATTTTCCACCGTAATTTGCAAATAAATTCTTAAAAAATCAGACAATGTGATTTTCTGGATTTGTTTTCTCATTTTGTCTCTCATAGTTGAGATCTACCTATGATGTCAATTACAGGCCTCTCACATCTTTTTAAGTGGGAGAATTTGCACAATTGGTGGCTGACTAAATACTTTTTTTTCCCCCACTGTACCTGCAATCCCTTGATGGACCGGCGCCTTCTCTTCTTCACCCGCGCATAGGAAGTTTGCGTCTCAGCGCAGGAGGCGCGATGACATCATAGTATCGCCGCCTGCTCTGAGATGCAGACGTCTCCTAAGCCAGCCCAGGACAGGTCCCGCTCAGCTTTGTTTTTAGAGCGGCCTGTCTTGTGCTGGTTTAGGTTAAAAAAAAAATGTTTAAAAAAAAATTAGTAAAAATGCCGCTCCTCCAAGCAGTGACAATAGTGCCGCCTGAGGTGGCCGCCTCACTTCGTCTCATTAGAGGTGCGCCACTGAGCCAAGTGATCACAGGGGATGTGAAATTAGGCAGTGGTAATCTATGTAGTACCACAAGGATCACGATTGTGGGGTTCGGCCCGTGACCTTACCTACCGATCCCCGCTACTGCTCACAGCCACCTCCGCAGAATGGGAAGCGCAGGCGGCCGTGAGCAGGACCCTGGGGATCGGTAAGTATATAGGGCCCGTTACCTGCTGGGGTTACTCCAGCAGGTAATGGCCTATTAAAAAAAAAAGCATCGGGGGCCCGCGGGGCCCCATAATCCTGGGCTCTGTGGCAGCCGCTACCGCAGCTACCCCGGTAGTTACTCCCCTGGGCTAGTGCCAAGAGAGCCTTCAAGATAGGCAAGGATGGTGATCTGAGATTTGGTGCTGATTATGCAGAGGAACTAATTTCCGCCAAAGTTAGCCCTCCACACAGGGCTTTCTCCAACAACAACCAGTGCAGGACACTCTAGTTTAAATCTTCCTGGAGTAGGAAATCTCCATCCAAGTGTCCTTCTTGGTGACATGTCCTGCAGGGTCGCCTTGAAAACCATGGCCTTTCACCAGGGCATGGATTTCTAGGTGAGGGCCAACTAACTCTCCACACCTAATCTGTTACCCTCAAGCTTCCAGCCACTCATATCTCCTTAAGCATTTGCTCAGTGGAGGTAAGCCTCACCTCGACCATGCTTGCCCTCTGTGGGGCCTCCTTTGCAAGAGGCATCTCCAGTAGAAAAGCAAATGCCAACACTTTGGCTATTCCTCCATTTCCCAAATGATTGCCTCCATAAGTACCTGACAAAGGGCATTTTTCACCAGACTTTCCCTCAGAATCCTCTTCAGTGATTGGTTTCGGAGGACCTTAAGAAACGGATTATGTCTCCAGGTTCGCCAGGAGCATGCTGCTCATGCTTACTTTCCTCTGCAAGGTGTCCAGGAGTTCTTGGAGTCCACTAGCAAACTTGGCCACTAACTTTCTTGCTTGTGTTGACACATTAACATAGACTTTCCTCCAGCAACATCCAGATTTGTCCATAGGTACTCCTACAGTCAGCAGACCACAGCATCACTGTCTTCCATGGGTCTCCTTCCAATTCGCTAACTGTCCTCTACATGCCAACAACTGGGTTTTTGTGAACCTAACGGTCCTCTTCCTCTTAGTCTCTGGGGCTTGACATTTTGTCCACATCAGCAAGACTAATACCCTCTAGAATTCTGGGTATTAGCTACACTCCGCATTACAGAAAAACAGCTTGTTTTTTTTTTTTTTGCTTGATTTGTTTGTATTGTTGCTGTGTGCATTACTACAATCATATTTACAGCAGCAAGGTAATTTGTACTGACTTTGCCCAGAATTCTACACAAGAAAACAACAAGAACAATAGAATATGGGACTGTTTGACAGTAGTATTATAGTATTAAATAGGCTAAAAGTGTACATTAAGTACATTAAGTAATTTGGCTGAACTACCACCATCCACAAGTCCAGACCAGCTAATCTGTTGGCAGTTCTTTGATATTTACTCTGTTTCACACCCTTTGGTGACTTGCTCAGATCTGTTGGCAGCACCAACTGAATATCAATTGTTTTAAAGGAAAAGTCTGTTATATTTTTGGACATTGTAATTAGCTAACACTGTCATTGTGGCACAGGGGTTGGCTGGCTTCATAGAAAAATCTAGAGAAAGTAGCCGGTGTGGCCCTGGTATAAAGTGTGGGTGCAAAGGATTCCACCGAAGTCAGGTCAGATCACCTGGTAGCTCCCATACCTCTTCAAGACTCTTCAAGAGTTATGACTGAAAACTTGAATATGTGTTAAAAAGCATAAAATATTATGGGGAATGATTTCAAATGGTGGAACAGTAAAAAGAAACAGTTACTCATAGCCTCTGATGTCAGCTGTCTATCTATCTATCTCGCCTCTGGATACAATCCTCTGATAATGACTGATAACAGAGAACAACAGTGGCTTACTGTATACAGGTTATGTGAGTGCTGTCCTGTTATAATGACAGATAACAGAGAACAACAGTGAGTAAGTGGTCCAGGAATTGGATTTAACACAGAGAAAGCATACTCACCTGTCCCCAGTGCTCTGCTGTCCACTGCTGCTGTCTGTTTCGGCGTGCGCCATGCCTTCGTTGCCAGAAGTCCTGCACCGCAAGTGACCACTGTACAGCACATGGCTCCTGACAGCGAAGGCATGGTGCACCCCTGAACGGACAGCGGATACTGGAGTGTAGGAGAAAAGTGAGTATGAATTTTTTTATGCTCCCCTGCCTCCTCTGTGATTTATCCCATTCCTGGACAACCCCTTTATGAATGAAGCACCTGTGAGCTTCTGTTGGCTAATACTGGCCAATTGAGTGCTGTTCTCTGATAATGGCTGATAACAGAGAGCAATTGTGATTGCAGCAAACCTTTGATAATGCTGTATTTTGAGTGAAGGACCTGCAAGCTTCTACTGGTTCCATAATGGTTCCATTTAATATTCCATACAATGTACTGGGAAGCTGGAGAAATGTCACCTGTATTCTATGGGTCTCTACAATTCTGGGATACTAAATTTATAGTTTTATTTATGTTTTAACCCCTTAAAAAAAATCCAAAACTTTGCAAAAAAAAAATCATTTAGAGTCGCCATATTCTGACACCCGTAACTTTTTTTAGATTTCCTTGTACGGGGATGCATAGGGTGTTTTTTTTACGGAGTCAGATGTAGTTTTTAGTTATACCATTTGGAGAATGTCTATTGCTTTGATCACTTTTTATTAAAATTTTTATCAGAGGCAAAACAACAGAAAAACAGCGGTTCGGCTCTTTCGATTTTTTTTTTCCTGCTATGGCGTTGGGAAAATTATTTTTATCCGTTTCTAGATCGGGCATTTTCAGACACATGGATACCTAATGTGTATGTGTTTCACAGTATTTTTTTACTTTTATATGTGTTCTAGGGAAAGGGGGATGATTCAAATGTATAATTCTTTTTAATTTTCTATATTTTTTTTTTATTTTTTTTTTTTTATATATTGTATTTAATAGACCCCCTACTTCTATTACACACACTACTTCTATTACAGGCTGCACAGAGCAGCCTGTAATAGAAAAAAATGACAAGACAAGCCAGGGAGCCTATTGAACATCGATCTTCCCCAAAATGGTGGCCACCAGGAAAACGGCATACCAGCGCCTCAGTTAGCTTTGACCGAGGCGCCGCCAGGTCTCTGCTGTAAATTACCGTTCAACTCCTGATCGGCCGCCATATTTAAATACCCGGCATCCGCTGTAACAGTATGGCGGATGTCGGGAAGGGGTTAAAGAGGTACTGTAGCCACATGTGGCCTAGATTAGTTGTGGCAATATTGTTAGGTCACAAAGCAGGGAGCAAAGTGGTCATGGACAGTGAGGGGGCTGAGAAGTGTGGAGCATTATTTAAAATTATTGGACCCCGGTGCTTTAAGGTGGAGTGGAGAGGAGTTATAAAAGTTACTTTATATTACCTTATTTTGGTGGTTCAACAGCACCTTCTGCCTGCGGCTGGCGAGTAGAACACCCGCCCTCCTTTTCCTTTTTTCTTGTTGCATGGTATTTCCGATCGCTGCTTGATTTTTTCTTCTATTTCAGATGTCAGCTGTGGTGGGATCCGTGTCCATGAAAAATGGAAGGTGGCTCACATGCCCACTGGTTACAGCGGAATGGAATTTGGGCGGGGAGAAGGAAGCTGGTTTAAAACGGAATAGATGTTTATTGGACACAGTTGTTTTTAGATTTCTGGTTCAATGTTCAATAAACCTGTGGCCTTCCCCACTAAACCCATACATAGGTGTTATTGTTATTTACCGGTTACATGATTAGGTGTCCAGTAAGAGCACATGGGTCCCCTTGTGGGATTAAGAGGTCGTCACAGTCGTATATAAGAAGTACCAGCCTGATATACTGAGACTCAGATCACAGATATCACAGTGTGCAACACAGCCAGATCTTGCACAGCAAAAGTTAGGAGCAACTTCTCATTAGTGATAAAGAAAAATCATTATAGTCTATACTAGTAATTAATTGCTAATATATTGTAATCCCGTGGTATATATGTATACTGCTAATTCCTTTATTGCTGACATTTTCACATCTTGCCTTGTGATGTGAACAATGCTCACCTAGTTAATTGGATCCTAGTGAGTCCAGAAACATTGTTTTAGTCAAAACAGCTGATTTGAGGAGAGACAGCTGTAATGTTTAGGCCACATAATGTTCTTTAATGTTAACCTTAAATTAACCAGAAGTCACATGTATAATTATGCTAATTCTCCTATGAGAGTGATGTTCTGATGGCTGGTTGCCAGAAATTTCGCTTAAGACCCCCTGTACTGGGACACTTGCCAGACTTCTCTACCCTATCAGAGATCTTCGTAGCTATATCTTTTTTTTTTTTTTTTTAATTAATATTTTTTATTAATGGTTTTCAAATAACAAAATAACAGTACAAGAAGAGAAATTTCAAAGGAGAGACGCAATCTTGCAAGCACGTTACGACAAGGCAATATACAAGAGTTATTTCAAGTGCTAAACAAGCAATAAGCACCTCAAATGGTAATGTAAATAATAATAATGATAATAATAGTAATAACAGTAATAACAATACTGAGCAGGGAAAGGCGCCCATAAAGAAGAAAGAGAGAAAAGAAGAACAGAGGAGACATAGGAAAGAGAAAAATAGGAAGGAGAAGAAGAAGAAGTGAAGATTCATAGGGGGGGGGGGTATAAGTCAGTTAGTAAGGGCTTGGGTGGAAGGGAGGTGGAGAATTGAGGAGAGGCAGAAGTGAAGAGTGGGGGAAGTAAAGGAGAACAAAGGGAAAAATAAGGGAGAGGAGAGGGAAAGGGAGGAGAGAGAGAGGAAGAGAAAAGGGGCGGGGGGGAAAAGGGCTAGACTCACAGACCCAGATCTCTCCATTGTGACCAGGTCTTGAGGAAATGAGCATGCTTCCTGGCCTTCTAGCTGGACAACTCTTCAAAGCGGGAAATCTGATTCAATTTTTCAATCCATTCAGCTTTAGACGGGGGATCGGGGCTTAGCCATTTGTGCGGAATTAGAGAATTGGCCGCTGACAGAAGGAGTGAGATCAGGTTGGATCTCGATGGAACATAAGTGGTGGACGGTAGGGAGAGCAAAACGATAGTTGGAGTGATCTCAAAAGTCGGAGAGGAGAGTCGCACAGCACTGCTTGGATATTTGTCCAGAATTGACGGATTCCCGGACAAGACCACCAAATGTGCGACAAGGATCCACTGTGGGTCTTACATCTCCAACACAAATCTGAGTCGGACAAGTTCATTTTATGAAGCCACTGAGGGGTGTGGTACCATCTGGTGAGCAACTTATAGTGGGTCTCCTGGAGACGTACACAAGGAGAGAAACCATGGGAGTTGCGAAGTATTTGTTTGATTTGGACCTCCGAAAGAGTTATGTTCAATCCAGTTTCCCATGACAAGAGAAAGGCCGGTTTATGAATATGAATCGGACTAACAAAGGTAGCCAGGACATAGGACGTCTTAGACAGGAGTTTGTGTTTAGCTAGTAAAGTGCGCTCGAAGGGGGTGAGGTCAGTGCGTAAGTTGTTGGCCCCCATCCAGTCCCACACGTATTTATGCAGGTGATGCTGTTGAAGAAAAGTCAAGGATTTGTCAAAGACCAGCGATTCCAATTTCGGGAAGTCCACTTCCATTGTCCTATCCATAACATCTAACAGTCTGTGAGAAAGTAAACTGTGCCACATATCCGAGTAAGCTATGTTTGATCTACCTAGCCGATCCGGGAGCATTCTGATAGGGAGCAAGGGTGAGAGTGAGGGCGCCAATTTTTCTTTCAGATCGCGCCATGTTTCACAGGCACCTAACAGAAGCTGATCAGTCTGCTTAGAGCGATGGCCCGGAGAGCCATACATCCAAAGATCCACCTGCGAGGCAGGCCCGAAAGTGCAGTTGGTTAGTCTATTGAACAACGATAGCTGTCCTGGTGAGGTGAATTCGATCCAAAGCTTCAATTGAACCACCTTGTAATAATCTGAAATGTCCAGAAGGCCTATGCCCCCTGCCATCTTTTTCTTCATCATGAGATTTAAAGAGAGCCTAGATCGCTTACCTCGCCAGAGGAAAGTGGAAAGAGACTTCTTAGAAGATTTAAAGAAGAGAGGGGGCAGACGTATTGGCAACATATGGAGATGGTATAGGATCTTGGGAAGCACATAAATCTGCAGCAGGTTCCATCTGCCAAACCAGGAAAACAGCAGGCCTTGATAGGTAGATAACATGGTGCGTATCTCCGTTAATAGCGCCTGGAAGTTTTCAGCATACAGCTGAGAGGGATCTGCTGTCAGCTGAACCCCTAGATATTTGATGGATTTCGAGGTCCATTTTAAATGGTGTAGAGGGGGTGAGTTTCAACGATAGTTTCGGGGGGGAGAGTTACGTTTAGTACTTCAGACTTGTCAAAATTGGCTTTGTAGCCTGAAACAGAGCCATACTGTAGAAGATCAACAATTGCAGGTAGTCCTTTATCAGGATTAGATATTAAGAACAATACGTCATCCGCGAAAGCGGCAGAATGTTGGGAATGAGTTCCTATCTTGAAGCCAGATGTATCCGGATGAGAGCAGACCACCTGTAGTAAAGATTCCAGTGTTAGAATGAAGAGAGATGGGGATAGGGGGCAGCCTTGTCTGGTTCCATTTGTACTATTAAAACTGAGTGTATCATTAATCTTTAAGCGAGCGGAAGGTGAATCGTAAAGAGTGAAAACTGCGTTTATAAATTGGAGAGGGAAGTTAAATTTTCTTAGCCTGGTTTTCATGAACAACCAATCTACTCTATCAAACGCTTTCTCGGCGTCAACCCCTAGAAGGACCATGTTTGAACGAGTATTTTAGCATGTGTGATGGCATGAAGCAAGCGATGGGAATTGTCTTTTCCCTCCCTGCTTAAAACAAAACCTGCTTGATCAGGGTGTAATAGGGAGGGGAGAAGTTGCTTTATTCTAGTGACCAAAATCTTCGCCCATAACTTAAGATCAAAATTGAGGAGCGATATGGGTCTATAGCTACCACATAAGAGGGAATCTTTCCATTCCTTGGGGAGTAGCACAATATGTGCCTCCTGGGCTTGGCGGGGTAGTGATTTCCCCGATAGCAGGGCATTACACGATAGAGAGAAATGTGGGAACGGTTTGTATTGGAATACCTTATAATATTGCAAAGGGAAGCCATCTGGACCCGGGCTTTTTCCCTTGTGGAAACTATGGAGCACCTTTTTAATTTCTTCGAGAGAAAGCGGGGATATGAGCGCCGAAGCATCAGCAGCCGACAGGGAGGGCTTAGAGAGAGAATTAAGAAATTCTTCCATCCTAACAACCTTGTCAGATGTGAAGTCAGCTGAATCCGATGAGTTCAGATTGTACAACTCTGAGTAGAATGAAAGAAAGGCTGAAGTTACACCTTTAGTGGAGGTATGAGTGCCACCCGCCTGATCTTTAATTGCGGAAATTAAGCATTTGGCCTTTCGTTTTTGAATCAAAGAGATCATCAGTTTACCCCCCTTGTCTCCATGTGCATAGAGCCTATGTTGGTAGTGAAGGAAGTGTTTAGCTGTTCGAACATTGATGGTGTCTTAATTTTTCACACAAGCTCTGAAGCTCGGAGCGTAAATTCTGTAGTTTACTCGCCTTCCATACACGTTCAATAGCCGCTATGTCAGGGAGAATTTTATCCAAGTCCGCCTGAGAGTCTTTTTTGACCTTAGAGGCAAGCGAAATGAAGATACCCCTAATCACCAACTTATGCGCTTCCCAGGTAATGGTAGAGCAGGTTTCAGCGTTGGCATTGATGGGAAAATACGACTCCAAATGTTGCCTGACAGTCTCGACCAGATCCGGATAATCCAATGAAGCCTTGTTTATCTCCAGCACCAGTCCCTCTGAGGGAACTGGCAGAGTGTCAGCAAGGCCCATACCGGAGCATGGTCAGATACAGAGATGACTTCAATGCGGGATTTCAGAGAGAACTAAACCAGTTTCCTGGAGGCGAATATGTAATCTAATCTTTGATAGGATTGTTGTGGTTTGGAGAAAAACAAGTAATCTTTCACAGACGGATTATACAAGCGCCAGAGATCAACCAAGTGAACATCATTAAGATCTTGAAGGAGCCTACCTAGCACCCTGAGCAGTGGAAGAGGTACCAGTGGATGAGTCGCGGGTGGGGTTGAGTGCGAGATTGAAATCGCCAGCCAGGATTATAGCACAGAGTTCCAATTTGCGTAAGACGTCGAGGAGCCACGCCACTTGGCCCTGATTGGGAGCGTAGAAATTGGCAAAAGTGTATTTGGAAGAGGCAATGGAGCCTTTAAGTAGCAAAATTCATAGCTTCATAGCTTTGTGAGCCCTGGAAGGGTATGGAAGAGTGAAAGAGAATGGAAACGCCTTTAAAGGACGCCGAGGGGTTTGTGGAGTGGAAACAAAGGGGGAAGTTCTTAGTAGGGAGATGAGGGATTTTCCCAGCTTTGAAATGAGTCTCCTGGAGGAATGCCACATTAGTATGGAGAATGGTGAAAATTTGAGATCTCTTGTTTAGACCATGGGCATTGATGGAGGTAAAAACTAGTTTGGACATGATAAATCTGAGGCGTTATGAGTCCAGTGGTTAAGTGAGGATTAGTCTGTGGGCAGGAGAGAGAGAGGACTGGATGAATGTCAGAGGCACGAGAGAACCAAGAGAGACAAAGTGAGGCCAGAGTAGGGCTACAAGGGAGAAAGCAGGAGAGATAGGGAAGAGAAGGGAAAGAGAGAGAGAGGGAATGAGAAAAAGGAAGAATAAAAGGGGAAGTGGGAAGAGAAGTAAGAGCGAGCACAAGAGAAGAGCGCCTAACTAGAGAACAAGCAGTTGGCGGCAACGCCTGCCAGCCGCCAACTATTGAAAACACGATCTGTCAGGTGACAGAGCTTGGTGAGACGAAGGTAGTCCTAATCGTGACAGCCAGAAACCAGACCTCACGGGATTAGACAAGGAGTGGTATTGGAACATAAGACAAGTAGCCAAACCTGAGAGATATACTGTAAGTCAGGAAAACCAAATAGAGCAAGAGACTCCTAGAACAGGAGCCCCATATACTAGAAGACAGAAGCAGAGGACATGCAGCTAAAGACACATAGGAACAGGAGAACACAGGAGTGCAAGAATTCAAAAAACCCAAAAACAGAAAAAACAGATAACATATAACTCTTCCGGAGGGGCGGTTGAGGGGAAGGGGAATGTGGAAATGTGTGGGGGGGGGGGGTAGGCGTGAGACACAAGACACCAGGGATGGGGCAGAGCAAGGAAGTCACATAAGAGTATATAAACAGTCCATAAAGGAAAATCTAGCACATAGTATAACATAAACATCATAACTGTAAGGGAAATCAGCATGGAATTCAGCCAAGCAACAGTGACAGTTACGATAAGGCAAGGCAAACCTCTGCGACCACCCAGGCAATGCGACCACCTGGGGCCCCAGGACCCCCAGCCCGGTAGGCTGTTCCTAGCTCCAGACAGGGACTGGGCGCGGAACATAGGTCCCCACCCAGCACCGCACACCTGACGCTAGCGCCAGCTAGGGCCCCACTGCCACCTGAGACCACGGGGCCACCAGCACACCCCCACCGGACCCAAAGTCCCGGGCGAGGGAAGGCACCCCAAAAGTACAATAAGAGTAAACAGATCAGCGAAGGGGCTCACTGTCTTGTTGTGCCCCTCCCCCCAGGATTCTGCAGCGGAACTGGGGAATTGCTCAACTGGCAATTCCCTTACAGGTACCTTTGCCTAAGGAGAATGATGTAGATCAAAAACCTGGGGTATATACAGCAGTTTTGGGAGATATATTGAGGGATTTTAAATAAAATGCGAAAATCAACTGGGATTCTAAACATATCCCACACTAGGCTAACAGACCTTGTCAAAGGCTTTTTCTGTGTCTAAGACCACCAGGGTGGCCATGTAGACTGACAGTGGCCAAGCCCCAACAGGACTTTTTGTATGTTAGTCACTGTCAGTGCTCTGTCTCGTACGAATCCCACTCGAGAATCCTTTTTCAGATTTGGCATTATAAAATTTTGTGGGCTATGTAATTATGATTTTAGAGAAACAAAGAGCAAGAAAAATCATGGGATGATGTGAGGCATCATAAAGGGAATTATTTATTATTTTTATTGGTTTGGATTCTGGGTTTAGTGCCCTTTTAATATTCCAGGATATAATCTTCATAGTGTAAGTGTCTGTATATCTGATCCATAGATTGGTGCCTACCGATCTTTGGCCGGTAAAGTAACAGCCAGCAGTAGCAGTGTTGATATTTGTCATGTTGTGCATACCTACTGAATTTCAGTCTGAGACACGTAACAAATAACATAACAATATTAGTGTCCATCTTTGTAGAAGGGAATAGCTTGCCTCAGACTTCTCATATTTCCAAACAATACCAGCAACGATAGTGACAGTAAGAGTGCAAGAACAAGGCATAATTCTTTCTGAAGGGGGAGGGGATAACTAGTTCCAAAGAATGGCTATGCACAGCTGCATTTTAACTGGACAAAAATGGGCAAATCTTACATGCATACTGTAGATTCCTCAATGAGTATGTTCTCACCTTGCTGTTCATGGCCAATCCATCTTGGGTCTGCAGTGTGTTTCATTGGTGTTGCTATGAGTCTTGGAGTTCTAGTATGCCTGCGATATTTTGCTGGCTGATGATCCCTGGTACCCATGGACAACCAGTCACCTTCAGAGAAAAATGGTGAGACAGCATTCAGTGGCTGATTCAGACCAAGAGCTGCAATGGCTATGGCTGCTTCCTGTGGGTCTATGTATGATTTCTCCGAACCATCAGAATGGTATACTTGGAGGATTGTAGGGTATAAGTTCTGAAAATGCCATTTATGTTGATAAAGGGTCATGACACTTTGCTAAAGGCTCTGCAGTGCTTTGTGAATTCTACTGAACAGTTCAAGAACAATAGTATGTCATTATTTTCAATACGAAGTGAGGCCATCATCTGTTTGTAAGACTTCAGAATAACCTCTTTGTTAGAATAGTGTATCTATTTGACAATAGTTTGCCTGCATCTGTTGAAGTGGTTGTCAGATAGCTGTTGCTGGGGTCCCTATTTGTTTCACTCCAGACATTAGCAGTGAGTATGCTCTGTAAGGCTAAATTTTACCTGTGATTATATATGTATGTCAATGCGAGGCAAGGTCTCCTAGCATCATAGAGACCTATCATGCTAGGCGTTCCTCTCCTAGTATGATGTTGGGCAAATCCGGCGCATATATGGACTGAGTTTCACAGGTGAGACTCGGTCATGTGAATCTAGCCTTAAGCCCCTCAGGGCTGAGGAGAATATGGAGTTGGACTAAGGAAATATGGAATAGGGAACTGGCTGTGATTGACTCTGGGAGGCCAAAAACCTTAGATCGCTCCTTCTGGTCTACTACCTTGTTGGCAAGGTATAATTTACCTCCTGTGAGATCGCTAATGTTTGATTAAGCTTTTGCCATGTTGCCAATGTGCACTGCTCAGCCTCATCTAGGCAAGTTACATGTCTCGTCAGGTTTTCCCATAGGCATTGTAGGACTTTGGCAATAGTTTCCTTTACTGCTTCATTTATGGAAGATGTGATTTTTTTGATGTCCTAATTTACCTTTTGACCCGTTGTGAGCAGGTAGGTCATCTTCTGTGAGTTCATCTCTTTTCTTTCTCTTTCATCTTTTCGGAATGCTTTTGAAGTGCCATGTCCACCACAAATTCGATATGTAGCAGAGACCACAGCTCTCCCACTATGTGAGTCATGTGATATATCCAAGGTATCCGAGCAAGATGTGAGCACCTATTTAGTAACTTGAGTTATGTGAGAATTCATTCTCTAAGTCAAAAGGATATAGGTCGTTCTGTATATGTACAGTTTCATTTATGTCCCTATCAGTTCCGTACCAGTGTATGCTTATTTACTTACTAAATAAATAGCACATTTCCAGATATCCTGTGAATGACTAATACTATAGTACTATATGATATAATACTACAGGTTCAAAGGCAAACTAAAGACACATCTTTTCAGACAGGCCTATTACAATTCCTAATGTAAACCCTTCCGTAGTTAGATTCCCTAAAACGTACCCTCTGTTCATGCTCCCGCATTACCCCACAGCATATGATGACGTTTCAGACTAACTTTATATGTCCAGGCACCATCTGCACGTGAAAGGACACGACTGGTGACGGCTCATACAGCTTTATATATGTGTTATGAAAGTCACCTCTATCACAGAAATGGCCAGACCACTGTATAAGCAATGCTACCTCCAATGCCTCCCCTGCTACCTCTTGTGTCACCCACGTCTACCTCATAGATTGTAAGCTCTTGCGAGCAGGGCCCTCAGTCCGATTGTGTGAATTGACTATTTCTTTGTAATGTATCTTTTTTGCCTGTACTTGAACCCTACAAATTGTACAGTGCTGCGAAATATGTTGGCGCTATATAAATAAAATGTATGATTATTATTATTATTATTATACATTGAACTGGTTGTCCATTCAACATTTTAAGGTTGTATTAGACAGTCAGATCTCAGCCCTTCAAGTGCTGATCAAAGAGAAAACATGATGATCAGCACTCATTTGCAACTGCTTTATTACATGGGCCAATGCATCAGGCATATATTACATCAGGCATATATTAAAAGCTTGGTCAGTAGCAGAGGGACAATATAATCTGTGGGGGCCACAAAGAGGGGATCATTATAATTTGTGGGATCTACAAGAGGACAATATAATCTGTTGGAGTCACAAAGAGAGGGCATCATACTTTGTGTGGGCTACAAGGAGGGGAGATTATAATGTGATGGAGCCACAAAGAGGGGGCATTATACTTTTTGAGGACCACAAGGAAAGGGCTTTATAGTGTGTGGGGGCATCAAGGAGGAGACATTATAGTACTGGGGGCTAATGGGGGATGTTATACTGTGTGAAGTTCACAAGGTGAAGGTGTGACTTTTCACATGGAAATTTTCCCCTCTTTTGTCCCTCTTTCTGTCACTTGAAAGTTGGGAGGTATGACAGCTGTAATGAAGTTTCTGGTTAGTGCAAGTTTCCAAACCTGCTGCAGAACCACCTTAGAGCTACTTCTGTTCTGTTCACTTTAGTAAAACTGCATTAAAAACTATGGAATGACTTTTGGGTCATAACTGTAGGTACTCATTGATGCAAGTCACATGCCAACATAACAAAATTATGTATCCAGTATCAGTCCAGTGCCCACAGCTGTAGTTTCAAACAAGTTGCCATGATAATGTGTCCTTGTGTAAGTGGGGGAAAGAGGAATTATCAAGCCCTGTAAACCAGAAATCTGTCATTGAAAGTTGGAAAATATTTAGCATTGTTAAGCCGCCCCTTGCTCTACTTTTGCAAAGTCAGTAGGAAAGTTTATATAATTAGCTTGCCTACAATGATACGCACCAGATTTATTATGGAACTTATGAAAATTGTTGCACTCTCACTCCAGCAAGGGGGTGGCATAGAAAGTGGACAAACATCTCCGGACGGAAGTACTAGTAAGATGAGGTAAGTTTATTAAACATTGAGAAATAGTTGATAAATATGAAGAAAATTATGACAACACAGACTCCAGCAAAATTGGCCTACATTCCTTCATGGCAAATCTCCTTCAGTGAGCCACCCAAAACTCATTTGGTTATTTGTGATGCAGTATTAATAAAGCATTTCAATTTTTTAAAATACTTTTACAATGTTTTTGCAGCTTCCCAATGCAGGAATGCAGAGACGGTAGGAGTAATAGTCAGTCACTGTTGGGCTCATGGTGGCTGTAGTTGCCTACTCTACTCTATAGGGGCTGGTGGAATGAGTGATGAGGGGGTCTGCAGTGTGGATAGTGGTGATAATAGTAGTATCCTCTGGAAAGTGAACATTTGATAAACCATTTGGTAACCACTGGACTGGAGCTGATGCTTGATGATGGGACTCCCTGCGATCAGTCTGTTGTAGGAAATACCACTTCAGACCTCAAAATCTTCAAGAAGTATAAGTCTTTATTCACCTCGAGGTGGGAGAAAATGATACATGTACAATCGGCAGTAGGATGTTATCAAAATCTCAGAGACATCCAGGGCTTGTCTCTCCTTTATTCAATAAAATACCCATCTATGACATCATTCTAACTTCCTATTGGATGAAGTTTAACATCAATCCCTATGAACATTAGTATGATTCCTAAACAAAGGCTTATACATGAGCTCAGACAGATATTTATCATCTCTGGGGCCTCTCTAAGGCCTGTCCAACATTTCACTAGACAAGATAACCCTTGACGTCAGCTAATGGCTACCCCCAACTTAGAATGTCTCACAGGATATAATATTTCTTAAAAATATATGGTTACAATCACCCAGTATGAGAATACATGTATACATTAGAACACAAAGACTTCATTACATTGCATTATCTAATGTGATAATATGGCACTACAAGTGGATATACATATATTTTTAATAATTTATCTTCATTCCCCCCTGTTGTTGGTATTCCCAACACATGCAATTCACCCAAAAATAAAAAAATTAGTTGCTCACTCACACATCGGATTATTATATAATATTTTCCTCATCAGATGAGCATATCTCATAATCCTTAATATTCATGTCTTCCGTAGCAAGCCATGAATAAAGAATGGCACCAGAATGTCCTCCAAGAGCAACTTCTCCCAACCGTCCAAGAGCAGTTTGGCGCTCAACAATGCCTTTTCCAGCATGATGGAGCACCTTGCCATAAAGCAAAGGTGATAACTAAATGGCTCAGGGAACAAAACATAGAGATTTTGGGTCCATGGCCTGGAAACTCCCCAGATCTTAATCCCATTGAGAACTTGTGGTCAATCATCAAGAGACGGGTGGACAAACAAAAAACAACAAATTCAGACAAAATTAAAGCATTGATTCTGCAAGAATGGACTGCTATCAGTCAGGATTTGGTCCAGAAGTTGATTGAGAGCATGCCAGGGAGAATTGCAGAGGTCCTGAAGAAGAAGGGTCAACACTGCAAATATTGACTTGCTGCATTAACTCATTCTAACTGTCAATATAAGCTTCTGTTACTCATAATATGAATGCAATTATATTTCTGTATGTGATAGAAACATCTGACAAACACACATAAAAACCAGAGGGCAGCAGATCATGTGAAAATATAATATTTGTGTCATTCTCAAAACTTTTGGCCATGACTGTAGATTCCTCAATGAGTATGTTCTCACCTTGCTGTTCATGGCCAATCCATCTTGGGTCTGCAGTGTGTTTCATTGGTGTTGCTATGAGTCTTGGAGTTCTAGTATGCCTGCGATATTTTGCTGGCTGATGATCCCTGGTACCCATGGACAACCAGTCACCTTCAGAGAAAAATGGTGAGACAGCATTCAGTGGCTGATTCAGACCAAGAGCTCCAATGGCTATGGCTGCTTCCTGTGGGTCTATGTATGATTTCTCCGAACCATCAGAATGGTATACTTGGAGGATTGTAGGGTATAAGTTCTGAAAATGCCATTTATGTTGATAAAGGGTCATGACACTTTGCTAAAGGCTCTGCAGTGCTTTGTGAATTCTACTGAACAGTTCAAGAACAATAGTATGTCATTATTTTCAATACGAAGTGAAGCCATCATCTGTTTGTAAGACTTCAGAATAACCTCTTTGTTAGAATAGTGTATCTATTTGACAATAGTTTGCCTGCATCTGTTGAAGTGGTTGTCAGATAGCTGTTGCTGGGGTCCCTATTTGTTTCACTCCAGACATTAGCAGTGAGTATGCTCTGTAAGGCTAAATTTTACCTGTGATTATATATGTATGTCAATGCGAGGCAAGGTCTCCTAGCATCATAGAGACCTATCATGCTAGGCGTTCCTCTCCTAGTATGATGTTGGGCAAATCCGGCGCATATATGGACTGAGTTTCACAGGTGAGACTCGGTCATGTGAATCTAGCCTTAAGCCCCTCAGGGCTGAGGAGAATATGGAGTTGGACTAAGGAAATATGGAATAGGGAACTGGCTGTGATTGACTCTGGGAGGCCAAAAACCTTAGATCGCTCCTTCTGGTCTACTACCTTGTTGGCAAGGTATAATTTACCTCCTGTGAGATCGCTAATGTTTGATTAAGCTTTTGCCATGTTGCCAATGTGCACTGCTCAGCCTCATCTAGGCAAGTTACATGTCTCGTCAGGTTTTCCCATAGGCATTGTAGGACTTTGGCAATAGTTTCCTTTACTGCTTCATTTATGGAAGATGTGATTTTTTTGATGTCCTAATTTACCTTTTGACCCGTTGTGAGCAGGTAGGTCATCTTCTGTGAGTTCATCTCTTTTCTTTCTCTTTCATCTTTTCGGAATGCTTTTGAAGTGCCATGTCCACCACAAACTCGATATGTAGCAGAGACCTCAGCTCTCCCACTATGTGAGTCATGTGATATATCCAAGATATCCGAGCAAGATGTGAGCACCTATTTAGTATCTTGAGTTATGTGAGAATTCATTCTCTAAGTCAAAAGGATATAGGTCGTTCTGTATATGTACAGTTTCATTTATGTCCCTATCAGTTCCGTACCAGTGTATGCTTATTTACTTACTAAATAAATAGCACATTTCCTGATATCCTGTGAATGACTAATACTATAGTACTATATGATATAATACTACAGGTTCAAAGGCAAACTAAAGACACATCTTTTCAGACAGGCCTATTACAATTCCTAATGTAAACCCTTCCGTAGTTAGATTCCCTAAAACGTACCCTCTGTTCATGCTCCCGCATTACCCCACAGCATATGATGACGTTTCAGACTAACTTTATATGTCCAGGCACCATCTGCACGTGAAAGGACACGACTGGTGACGGCTCATACAGCTTTATATATGTGTTATGAAAGTCACCTCTATCACAGAAATGGCCAGACCACTGTATAAGCAATGCTACCTCCAATGCCTCCCCTGCTACCTCTTGTGTCACCCACGTCTACCTCATAGATTGTAAGCTCTTGCGAGCAGGGCCCTCAGTCCGATTGTGTGAATTGACTATTTCTTTGTAATGTATCTTTTTTGCCTGTACTTGAACCCTACAAATTGTACAGTGCTGCGAAATATGTTGGCGCTATATAAATAAAATGTATGATTATTATTATTATTATTATACATTGAACTGGTTGTCCATTCAACATTTTAAGGTTGTATTAGTCAGATCTCAGCCCTTCAAGCGCTGATCAAAGAGAAAACATGATGATCAGCACTCATTTGCAACTGCTTTATTACATGGGCCAATGCATCAGGCATATATTACATCAGGCATATATTAAAAGCTTGGTCAGTAGCAGAGGGACAATATAATCTGTGGGGGCCACAAAGAGGGGATCATTATAATTTGTGGGATCTACAAGAGGACAATATAATCTGTTGGAGTCACAAAGAGAGGGCATCATACTTTGTGTGGGCTACAAGGAGGGGAGATTATAATGTGATGGAGCCACAAAGAGGGGGCATTATACTTTTTGAGGACCACAAGGAAAGGGCTTTATAGTGTGTGGGGGCATCAAGGAGGAGACATTATAGTACTGGGGGCTAATGGGGGATGTTATACTGTGTGAAGTTCACAAGGTGAAGGTGTGACTTTTCACATGGAAATTTTCCCCTCTTTTGTCCCTCTTTCTGTCACTTGAAAGTTGGGAGGTATGACAGCTGTAATGAAGTTTCTGGTTAGTGCAAGTTTCCAAACCTGCTGCAGAACCACCTTAGAGCTACTTCTGTTCTGTTCACTTTAGTAAAACTGCATTAAAAACTATGGAATGACTTTTGGGTCATAACTGTAGGTACTCATTGATGCAAGTCACATGCCAACATAACAAAATTATGTATCCAGTATCAGTCCAGTGCCCACAGCTGTAGTTTCAAACAAGTTGCCATGATAATGTGTCCTTGTGTAAGTGGGGGGAAGAGGAATTATCAAGCCCTGTAAACCAGAAATCTGTCATTGAAAGTTGGAAAATATTTAGCATTGTTAAGCCGCCCCTTGCTCTACTTTTGCAAAGTCAGAAGGAAAGTTTATATAATTAGCTTGCCTACAATGATACGCACCAGATTTATTATGGAACTTATGAAAATTGTTGCACTCTCACTCCAGCAAGGGGGTGGCATAGAAAGTGGACAAACATCTCCGGACGGAAGTACTAGTAAGATGAGGTAAGTTTATTAAACATTGAGAAATAGTTGATAAATATGAAGAAAATTATGACAACACAGACTCCAGCAAAATTGGCCTACATTCCTTCATGGCAAATCTCCTTCAGTGAGCCACCCAAAACTCATTTGGTTATTTGTGATGCAGTATTAATAAAGCATTTCAATTTTTTAAAATACTTTTACAATGTTTTTGCAGCTTCCCAATGCAGGAATGCAGAGACGGTAGGAGTAATAGTCAGTCACTGTTGGGCTCATGGTGGCTGTAGTTGCCTACTCTACTCTATAGGGGCTGGTGGAATGAGTGATGAGGGGGTCTGCAGTGTGGATAGTGGTGATAATAGTAGTATCCTCTGGAAAGTGAACATTTGATAAACCATTTGGTAACCACTGGACTGGAGCTGATGCTTGATGATGGGACTCCCTGTGATCAGTCTGTTGTAGGAAATACCACTTCAGACCTCAAAATCTTCAAGAAGTATAAGTCTTTATTCACCTCGAGGTGGGAGAAAATGATACATGTACAATCGGCAGTAGGATGTTATCAAAATCTCAGAGACATCCAGGGCTTGTCTCTCCTTTATTCAATAAAATACCCATCTATGACATCATTCTAACTTCCTATTGGATGAAGTTTAACATCAATCCCTATGAACATTAGTATGATTCCTAAACAAAGGCTTATACATGAGCTCAGACAGATATTTATCATCTCTGGGGCCTCTCTAAGGCCTGTTCAACATTTCACTAGACAAGATAACCCTTGACGTCAGCTAATGGCTACCCCCAACTTAGAATGTCTCACAGGATATAATATTTCTTAAAAATATATGGTTACAATCACCCAGTATGAGAATACATGTATACATTAGAACACAAAGACTTCATTACATTGCATTATCTAATGTGATAATATGGCACTACAAGTGGATATACATATATTTTTAATAATTTCTCTTCATTCCCCCCTGTTGTTGGTATTCCCAACACATGCAATTCACCCAAAAATAAAAAAATTAGTTGCTCACTCACACATCGGATTATTATATAATATTTTCCTCATCAGATGAGCATATCTCATAATCCTTAATATTCATGTCTTCCGTAGCAATGGGATTATATGCAAGCATCATGGTGGCTTTAACAAATAGTCTTTTGCAACATGAAACCAATAAAAGTCCAGTACAGCACAATAACAGTACCGGAGCACAGAGAAGCATCACAGATTTAATTAAAGGCAAGACCCAGTTAGGAAATTTTAATATCCATCCTTTGAGCCAATCTCAGTGAGTGGAGGTGATCAATAGCCTTAGCAAGAGTCCCATTGTTCTCCTCATCATTAGCTGGAATATAAGTACAACAAGGCCAATATCATATCCAGAGCATAGCGGTTCTGTACAGCTGTCAGTCTCAGACCCCTGAGCTCCTCCTTGTCGGCATTCAAAGCCTCATCCGTAATATTGATAAACTTTAATAGTTCATACCTGTTTTTCTGTACCCACTTGGCATTTGCTGCAGCTTGTAATCCAGGGGTTAGCCAGCTTGCAAAGAACATTTCTGCTGTTGAAAAGATTTTAAATCATCTGGAACATCCTGTGGAGCAAAATATGGACTTTTCTTTGATCGGACATGCACACCTGGAACCCATGCATGCTTAGGGATTACCAACAAAGGATGAATTAGTTTTACCATTGAACACACCTGACCAGCCTCCAGGGAGCCTGGTATATGCCATACTATTACATTGCCAATATATATCCATCAAGATTGCAGTTCACAAACCCAAATATTTTTCATACTTAATCAATTTACACCGAATATTCTTCCCCAATTTTGGCCTCTCCCATCATTATAGTAACAACATCAAATTCCCTTTTCCTCATAATTGCAAGACCTTTCTCTTCTAGATCTTCACTCCAAGTTAAGGATATCACAAATTCTCCCCATACATCCCTACATTGGTCAACATCATCTACCAATCTAGTATTATTAGTGAAGCTCCAGGGAGTCTGGCCTGCACAAGCTAAACCCCAAGCATAAGGGAACCATCTGTTATTCTTAAAATGGTTACCTAGGACTAATAACATAGTTCTATACCCACACGTTTCAATATACTCAGTTAGCCTCTAAAAGGTATTGCCTCACTCTTCCACTACTTTCAATGGCTAACACGGTACAACATTATACTACTATCACACGTTTCATTGTCACTTGAACCCATACACCTATAAATGGGAGCTTGAGAGTCTCCAAATGCAGACATTTTAACCTGGAATACTTCACTACCTTCCTGATACTTAGTATGATTAACCCACAAATTTTCTACAGAAATCTCATATGGCTGAAGTTGCCCTCCTAATTTACAAATAACTAAATGCAATAAACATTCAGTCTTCATCTCTCTGATCTCCTCTAATCGCATCAATTGTTCTTTCCCTGCTGCGTGGGGCATTAATGCACAGACATTACATGATTCACTATGTACACTGCGGACTACTTGTTTCATATGTCTGTACCACAAATTCTCTTCAAAATATTTACTAGTACTCGATTCAATAGTAATATTACCAGGATCTATAATACTTCATCTAGATCTAGTAACATACCTGACTCTACCTGCTTCTATTTCTGAGCCTAAATATGTCACACATCCATTAATATAGGAAATACTTCATATCAGTAATAAAGACAACAATAATCCAATTGTAACTATAAAAATTAAACTAAAATGTAAACTTTAAATTGTCCATCATGTAGCTGTGTGTGGGGCGAGCCTCCTGCATCGTCTGGAACCTTTCTGCAGTGGGTGAGATGAATCCTTGCTGATCTCTCCTTCACTTTAACAGCTGTTGGTGTTGCAAGGATCACTTTAAAAGGCCCCAAAAACTTTGGATGTCTCCACCCACTCTTCTGATTTCGGATGTACACTTTATCCCCTGGATACAATGGTAGGGGTCCTTCTACTTTGGACTGCATTTTACCAGTCACCTGTTGGAAACAAAATCTAGTAGCTTTGGTTAATTCCTTCAAATAAATTAGAATTTCATCCACTAATCGATTATCATCTCATTTTCCTCTCACCCAAGTCAATTGTGGGGACATCATAGGTCTACCTGTAACTAATTCATGACGTTTAAGATGATGATCCCACCCCCTGACATTTCTCAGGGACATGAGGGCCAATGGCAAACAATATAACCAGTTTTTCCCTGTGGTCTTGCACAATTTACCTAACCTAGCTTTTATTAACCCCTTCATTCTTTCCACCAATCCATTGGATTGAGGATGATAAGAACTAGTCAATTTTTGTTTTATTCCCAATTTCTTGCACACTTCTGTCATTACTTCATTCGCAAAATGGGGCCCATTATCTGACCTCAAAATTGAACAAATTCCAAACCCAGAAAACACCTCCCTCATTAAAAGTCTGGAAACTGATTTTGCATCTGCTTTTAAACATGGGAAAGCCTTAATCCATCGAGAATACGGCATACTACTACAAGTATATAGCGATATGTTTGTATTCTCTCCCCCATGTCTATAAAATCCATATGCAGATGTTGAAATTGTCCAATAGGTTTAGGAATTTGTGACTGAGAAATCCGTTCTGTAGGTTGTGATTAATATGTTTGACAAATGTTACATTGATGCAAATAGAATGAAATTTTTTCATTCAAATCTGGAACATACCAAGTGTCTGAAACAACCCTGTACATTGAATTGTTACTTTCATGTGCAGGCAGATGTAATTTTGGCAATAAAAACTGCAGTACACTGTCAGGTAAGATTGCTTTACCACTCATAACTCGCCATACATCAGTTGTTTTATCTGTCCTCCTCTTTCCTTCCATTTTTCCTTTTCAGCCACTGGTGCTGAATCCTGCGCCTCTATCAACATCTGGATAGACAAATCTTTATCAGAATCAGCTTTCAATGGCATTTACAACACTATGGGATATGGCGTCACCATATAAGCTGCCTCCTTTGCTGCTTCATCTGCTAACATATTAGCTCTAGATACAATATCTCTTCCCCCTGTATGTGCAGCGCACTTAACCACTGCTAGAGAAGTTGGCAATCTGACAACTTGTGCCAATTGTTTAATCAAAGGAGCATGCAAGACAGGAGATCCATCATATCTGAAAAATCCACGTCTTTCCCATTTTTGAATACCTGATAGTAATGCGGTTGCAGCATAGGCAGAGACAGTGTACAGAGTCAGGGTCTGCTTAGCATACATGTGTAATGCCATCAATGCAGCTATCAACTCAGCTGCTTGGGCAGAGTAGGTGGAAGGCAAAGCCCACTGTCCTACTACAACTGGCTCATCATTCTGAAGAGACACTACAGCACATCCAGTAAAACGCACCCCAGGGTCTGGATTCACATATGAAGACCCATCAATGTACACATGACAACTGTCAGAAATGGGGTCCTCAAGTGCAATTTGTGGGAGAGGTTGAGGACACTCATACACTTCATCACCAGGATGTACTGGTTGTATAATAAAGGCAGCTAGATTTACAGTATGACAATGGACAATAGTAGTTTAAATTCTCCAATATAGAATAAACTGCATGTTCAGTAAACAGAACAGTCGGAGATCCCAGCGTAATTTGAAGACTTTTCTCAACTGCAAATGCAGCAGCTGCTAGAGATTGTTCACATGGAAAGTGCCCCTGCAAAACAGGATCCAGTGAGGAACTGGATATAATATGTCAACGGCTTGTGGCCAGGAGTGAGAACTGCTGACATATAACCATCCTGAACATGAGAAAATAAATAAAACATTTTCCCATAGTCAGGACAGGCTAAGGCTGGAGCTGTAGTTATAGCCTGTTTCAACTCTTCAATTTTTTTCTCCAGCTCCTTAGTCCATACAATTGGGGCATTTCCAGATGAAGTTTTCTGTAACAATTTATACAACACTTGTCTATCCTTCTCCCCTTCCTCTATCTGCCTCCAGAAATGTACTATGTGGGCCTGAATGTCAGACCAAGGTTTACTCTCAAGTGCAACTATCTGATTCAATTTTCTTTGCAACTCTACAGGTAAACCTTTAATAATCGTCTGGTAAAATAACACATGTCCCCCTCCTGTCTCATCCCATTCTTGTCCTACCTCCTCTCTCCATTTTTTTTTTTTCTTTTTCTGCATCTTTTCAATATACAGTATACAATAGGATCCTCATCTTTACCCATAGAACTAGCTGTAATTTACCAAAGTCTCTCCTATCTGTATACATCTCTTAATGCTTTCCAAATTATAGTACGATAAGGGTTAAACAAAACCCCATCGAATGCATCCTCTCTAGATGTTACCCGCTCATGCCCAAATGCTGACTTAAAAATCTGATTAGTCTTCTCTACTATGATGTCAGCTAACAAGACTTTAATATCCCCAAGCGCTAAAGTCCGAGCTAAGGTTTTCTGCTCAAGTTTATAAATCCATTTGCTGGCTCCTGCGGACAAGGAGGGTAAACTACGTTTTAAATTCTCCTTATCAATATGTGGCCATGGCCAATATTTAAAAGTATGTTGATTCGCCCGTAAAACCGGAAAGGAGCCAGCAATTGGTTTATGTTGATTTTTTCCCATACACTCATACACATACATTCATACACTACTTCATATACTGGTAATCCCATCCTGGGTCACCCCATCTCCCATATACACAATCTTTAGCTGCTTGTATTTTATTGCATGCAAAAGATCCTTCCCTAGGCCATGTATGTGGAAACTGAGATCCTAACTTTTCAGTCCATCCAGCAAGATTATCACAGAATGGATTAGAATAATATTCGCCTTCCTTCGCAGCCACAATTTGCCTTTCAGCATAAGGAAGGGTGGGGGGGGGGAGTCCAATGCTTCAACAAATTTTGAAGTCTGCTTAACCCTTGATTTCCCCTGACTAAAAACAGTAACTGGCTTAACTTCTTTGCCATCTGTAAATATCCTTTTACCAAGCAACCTGGACAATTGTTGCACTGTAGTTGGAGGCTGTGCTAAAGACACTAAGCCAGGTACATTTCTTTTCCCATATATTTCCCATATATTTTCCCCAACATCATCCAAATTAGGCTGTTCATCACAGCTTGTATCTTCCTCTGAGCTAAAAGTAGCCTCAATATACATATGCAAATGATTTAGCTTAATCTTTGAAAAACTTTCTGTTTCTGGCCAAGAAACAGTGAGAGATGAAGTTTTCTCACTCCACTTTTTACACCATTTTTCCAAGTCTTTCTTATCATCAGGATACTCCTGAATCATCAATAACAACGGAGTAGACATGATGTAAGATTATTGTAACAATCACGCCCACAACAATTAGGATTATGACCCTAATGGAGGTGCAACTCAAGGTCACAGACACTCCAGCGGAGCTCAGTGCAATGCTCCGACAGGCACCGATCCTAGCAATACGGCACCAGTTAGTGTTACAATTAGTATATGTCACTCCACTTGCCGTTCTCAGGGTAAAGTCTTATGACACCACTCACTACGCAGCAAGTGTCCCCTTGCCTTAACGCAAGCTGAAGTGACAACGCTTTGGCGCGAGCTCTACTCCTCCACACTGCTCACAGTAAGGCTATTTAGCGCCACACCTAGGTGTGTTTGCTTACCAAAACGTGGAGTTTCAGCTTCTCAGCGTATACAGTGAAATGATTAGTACAATGACAAGACAAGACAATTAACACATAATACAAGACAGATCGATCACTTATCACATCTCTATCATCACTATCATCTCTATTACCTACAGGCCTTTTGAACCAGGTCAATAAAACCCAGCCAGCCAGTGACGCGAACCTGAAACTGCAGCCTCTTCCTATTTTTTGATCCAGAACCAAATTTGGTCTGCAATCAATAGAGCATCTCTTTCTCTTATCTCTGAGCCTTAGAACCGGGTACCCAGCCAGCCAGTGCCGCAAACCTGAAGCTGTGACTCCTCTCATCTCTTCATCATTATTCAACTATTCATCTCTTCATCATTATCTTCTTCAACTACTTATTCTCAACTATTTATCTCTTCAACTACTTAGTTAAAACATTATACTTCTTGGAAGTGGTATCAAATTTACCCAAACTAACCCCCCACTTACCGAACTGTGGTGGCCGCAGGAAAAACAGTGCGGACAGACTTTAGCAAAGCAAGGTGTCTGCTTACCTATTATGTTGCGCAGGCCTGCACTGCAGAGATTTTCCTGATGGTCACGCTGCCAGCAAGTGGGTTTGAGTCTTGGGCATCACGTCGGGGTCACCAAAATGTTGTAGGAAATACCACTTCAGACCTCAAAATCTTCAAGAAGTATAAGTCTTTATTCACCTCGAGGTGGGAGAAAATGATACATGTACAATCGGCAGTAGGATGTTATCAAAATCTCAGAGACATCCAGGGCTTGTCTCTCCTTTATTCAATAAAATCCCCATCTATGACATCATTCTAACTTCCTATTGGATGAAGTTTAACATCAATCCCTATGAACATTAGTATGATTCCTAAACAAAGGATTATACATGAGCTCAGACAGATATTTATCATCTCTGGGGCCTCTCTAAGGCCTGTCCAACATTTCACTAGACAAGATAACCCTTGACGGCAGCTAATGGCTACCCCCAACTTAGAATGTCTCACAGGATATAATATTTCTTAAAAATATATGGTTACAATCACCCAGTATGAGAATACATGTATACATTAGAGCACAAAGACTTCATTACATTGCATTATCTAATGTGATAATATGGCACTACAAGTGGATATACATATATTTTTAAGAATTTCTCTTCAAGTCAGTGTCTCTTAAGCTTAGTCTCCTCAAAAAGTGTGCTCTTAGTCTTTCACACAAATACAAAGTAGTATAATGTTGTACCGAGTTAGCCATTGAAAGTAATGGAAGAGTGAAGAAATCAGGTGATACCTTTTAGAGGCTAACTGAGTATATTTGATGGTAAGCTTTCGGGAGTACTAGCTCCCTTCATCAGACATGGTGTTATACAAGAAACTGAAAATTCACAGATTTTTTATACCCTAAAGACATGGACCTTCAAAGGATCTTAGAATCGTTAAAAAAGCAAAACAAAATGCAATATAAGTAGGGAAGTTATTTACAACAGATCAAAAAATAAACAATCTGGGGGCGGAGCCTGAACGTGGGACGGAATGGCCGCATAGTTGTAAAGCTCCAGGCCTGAGTCTCAGACAGCGACCAACATAACGACGTGCCCGTGGATTACACTGACATATATAGCTAAGGGAACGTTTCCTACCTCCAGGGATGCCACGGAAGAGAAAATCTGCGGTGAAACCACAGAAAATATCCGATTTTTACTTCCCCCATGGCGGAGGAGAAGACCAACATGGCGCCGTTTCGCGCTCCGACGCGATCTCCGGGGCCTCAACTCCATCTAGAGACCCTCCGGAGGAAGCGCTCACCCTCTCCGCGCAGTGGAGAGCACTTTCAGCGCCATGGATACCGCAGCTGTTAGAACGCGGGGGTGTGGAGGTGCCTTCTATGAAGGCTTATACAATATTAGAGAGGACTCCTCTGTAACACCTCCAACGAAACAAGACATAGCCAATTTTCTTGCAAGTACTCAACTGCCCACACTCACAGAAGCGCAACTGGACTCCTTGAATGAGCCCATCACACCATCAGAGTTGCTGACAATAATCAAGCCGCTGCCACCTCGAAAGTCCCCGGGCCCAGATGGCCTTACTAATGAATATTACAAAAAGTTTTTTCCTATTCTGCTAAACCCGCTGTTGTCCTTTTTAACAGCTGTGGTAGACTCTGGCACTATTCCAAGGGGAAAATCAGGAGGCTCTGGTGGTGACGTTGCCTAAACCGGGCAAGCCTGCCACCAGCCCCCAACACTTTCGACCAATATCCCTATTAAACTCAGACTTAAAAATTTACGCCAAAATCATAGCAAATAGGGTAGCAGCTTGTCTTCCGAGCCTAATAAATCAAGACCAAGTAGGATTCGTGAAAGGGAGACAATCATATGATAATACTAGATGCATTTTGAATCTTATTCACCACATTAATTCTAGAAGGATGGAGGCGGTGATTCTCACATTGGATGCCGAGAAGGTGTTCGACCGTATTTGCTGGTCGTATGCCTTCTTGGTGCTTAGGAACATGGGGTTCGCTGGAGCTATTTTAAGAGCAATTGAGGCGCTGTATTCTGCACCATCGGCAAGAGTATTCACTAATGGGGTAGTGTCGGATCCCTTTTTAATAACGAACGGGACTAGACAGGGGTGCCCCCTATCGCCGTTGATATTTGTTCTCTCGATGGAACCACTGGCCCAGATACTTAGACTGGATCCAGAGGTAGGTGGCATTGATATAAGAGACAAAACTCATCTTATATCATTGTATGCAGACGATATCATTCTTACTCTATCCAAACCGCAAGAGTCTATTCCCCGACTTATGGAGATTATTGCCAATTTTGGACACTTATCGTTTTATAAATTAAACATGGTCAAATCACAAGCCTTACCTTTGCACATCCCTCCGTCTTTGCTTCAATCCCTGCAGTCGACATATGACTTTGACTGGAGGAGCGATAGCGTTCAGTATCTGGGGATACAGGTGACACCCTCCTCAGGGACCCTATATAGAAATAATTATACACCCATGTTGAAAGTACTGAAGGATGAGATGGAGCGAATGTCCAAAGTAGACGTGTCCTGGATAGGACGGGTCGCGGCCTTTAAGATGTTATTATTGCCTAGACTCCTGTACCTGTTTCGCACTCTCCCGATATCCGTCCCAGTTTCGTTTTTCGAAACCATGCAAAGGATGATCTCAAAATACATATGGAATGGAAAGAGACCCAGAGTCAATAAAAGTTTCCTATTTAAACAAAAAGAGGCGGGAGGACTGGGAGTACCAGTGATACGGAATTACTATATAGCGTCATTAGTTACACAATGTGCTAGATGGAGATCAGCTGATACCTCGGTTCCTTGGATCCACATAGAACAATCATTTATACATCCCTTAAAATTGGCGGATACCTTGTGGGCGCCCTTTTGGAACACTCCTATACCTGAGTCCTTGTCCCCAGTCATGCGCGCAGCATTGATCGCATGGAAATTAATTCACGGGAAAGCAAACCCTAAGAGTCACTTTGACGTCTCGGAGATGCCTCTGTCTCTGATGGCTTGGGCAATAGAGGACCTAGTAATTTCGGAGTGGGAATCGAAGGGGATTACACAAATTTCCCATTTACAGTCCGATTCCAAACAATTTTTATCGTTTACAGATCTAGCAAAGAAGTATGGAATTCCCTGTGGTGACTTCCTCAAATACTCTCAAATACGGCACTTTGTATCTAAGAACCTGATATCGAAATCACCCCATAGCAATTCGATATTCACCTGGTTGTCGACTAAGATGAGGGGATTAAGGTTTCTCTACGATAAAATGGATGGAATGTCGGCCTTTACTAGATCTACACCATTCCGTTGTTGGGAGTGGAATTTGGAAAGAGTCATTACTTTGGACGAATGGGAACAAGCAATTAAATTAAGTCACTCGTCCTTAAAATGTAGCACTCACATAGAAACAGCTATGAAAATTACTTTAAGGTGGTACTGAACCCCATCCACTTTACAAATGATATATCCTTCCGTTTCTGGGAATTGCTGGAGAGGATGTGGAGGGAGAGGGACCCTTCTCCATATTTTGGGACAATGCCCCGTAATTTATGGATATTGGAATAGGGTCTTTGACATGCTATCAGAAATATTTAATTTCCATCTCCCCTACAACCCATCCCTGGCCATCCTATTAATTGGAATTCCCGAGGACCTGAACAAATATAAAAAACTCCTGTGTAAAATCTTGACTATAGCCAAATTGCTGTTGGTGCAGAGATGGAGATCAGTGACCTCTCCGTCCGACTCCACCTTGTTGCTCACTATTAATACTACATATGTATATGAGAGGGTAATTGCGTTGGGAAATGACTCCTATCATAGCTTTGAAAATGTATGGGACGCGTGGACTAACTCTCGATATATAGCATAATTGGGAACCACGGAGTTATATAAAATCCGGTTTTGGAATTCGTAGAAGGTGTACAGTCATGGCCAAAAGTTTTGAGAATGATACAAATATTAATTTTTACAAAGTCTACTGCTTCAGTTTTTCTAATGGCAATTTGCATATACTCCAGAATGTTATAAAGAGTGATCAGCTTAACAGCAATTACTTGCAAAGTCAATATTTGCCTAGAAAATGAACTTCATCCCCCAAAACACATTTCAACATCATTGCAGCCCTGCCTTAAAAGGACCACCTAACATCGTTTCAGTGATTGCTCCATTAACACAGGTGTGGGTGTTGATGAGGACAGGGCTGGAGATCAATCTGTCATGATTAAGTAAGAATGACACCACAGGACACTTTAAAAGGAGGCTGATGCTTGCCATCATTGTTTCTCTTCTGTTAACCATGGTTATCTCTAAAGAAACACGTGCAGTCATCATTGCACTGCACAAAAATGGCCTAACTGGGAAGAGTATTGCAGCTAGAAAGATTGCACCTCAGTCAACAATCTATCGCATCATCAAGAACTTCAAGGAGAGAGGTTCCATTGGTGCCAAAAAGGCTCCAGGGCGCCCAAGAAAGACCAGCAAGCGGCAGGACCATCTCTTAAAAGTGTTTCAGCTGCGGGATCGGGCTACCAGCAGTGCAGAGCTTGCTGAGGAATGGCAGCAGGCAGGTGTGAGTGCATCTGCACACACTGTGAGGTGGAGACTCTTGGAGCAAGGCCTG
The DNA here is from genome assembly GCA_947044405.1 of Leptodactylus fallax. Taxonomy (NCBI): domain Eukaryota; kingdom Metazoa; phylum Chordata; class Amphibia; order Anura; family Leptodactylidae; genus Leptodactylus; species Leptodactylus fallax. The sequence continues at coordinate 356,805 of CAMRHE010000901.1, forward strand.
GTCTCAAGGAGGGCAGCAAAGAAGCCACTTCTCTCCAGAAAAAACATCAGGGTCAGACTGATATTCTGCAAAAGGTACAGGGAGTGGACTGCTGAGGACTGGGGTAAAGTCATTTTCTCTGATGAATCCCCTTTTCGATTGTTTGGAACATCTGGAAAACAGCTTATTTGGAGAAGAAGAGGTGAGCGCTACCACCAGTCTTGTCTCATGCCAACTGTAAAGCATCCTGAAACCATTCATGTGTGGGGTTGCTTCTCAGCCAAGGGAATCGGCTCTCTCACAGTCTTACCTAAAAACACAGCCATGAATAAAGAATGGTACCAGAATGTCCTCCAAGAGCAACTTCTCCCAACCGTCCAAGAGCAGTTTGGCGCTCAACAATGCCTTTTCCAGCATGATGGAGCACCTTGCCATAAAGCAAAGGTGATAACTAAATGGCTCAGGGAACAAAACATAGAGATTTTGGGTCCATGGCCTGGAAACTCCCCAGATCTTAATCCCATTGAGAACTTGTGGTCAATCATCAAGAGACGGGTGGACAAACAAAAACCAACATATTCAGACAAAATTAAAGCATTGATTCTGCAAGAATGGACTGCTATCAGTCAGGATTTGGTCCAGAAGTTGATTGAGAGCATGCCAGGGAGAATTGCAGAGGACCTGAAGAAGAAGGGTCAACACTGCAAATATTGACTTGCTGCATTAACTCATTCTAACTGTCAATATAAGCTTCTGTTACTCATAATATGAATGCAATTATATTTCTGTATGTGATAAAAACATCTGACAAACACACATAAAAACCAGAGGGCAGCAGATCATGTGAAAATATAATATTTGTGTCATTCTCAAAACTTTTGGCCATGACTGTAGAGATGTGGGGAACGGAAGCGGGAGGAAATAATAGGAGAAGATCGTCTCTGGAATGTCTCACACTAACCCCAGAAAAGTGCCTCAATGTTATTGTTATTGTTATGGTTTATTGCATATGCAATCTTTATCTTCTATTTCATTGATGTACAATTCAAAGAATATACCCTGTACAACTTTATATCAGACGGTATACAGCAATGTATGTCAATATTTGTTTCTTACATGTATTTTGAAACCCAAATAAAAATTATTGAAACTAAAAAATAAACAATCTGGAAACTTGTGGGCTGTGATGGAGGGATCACTAATTCTTGCTATCTGTTTGCTGTTACGTGGTGATTTATGACCCTCACAGTCAGGGTCGGACTGGCCCACCGGGGAATCGGTGAATCCACCGGTGGGCCCCGAGCCCCGACTATTAGTCCTCATGTCATGGGGGCCCGATCGGGATCCTGACCAGTGGCGTAACGATCGCGGTCGCAGGGGGTGCGACCGCGACCGGGCTCGGCGGGGTATGGTGCCTGTGGCCAGCTAGAGATGGCCGGGGCCCCGGACCACTATGATAGCGGTCGGGGAAAGCCCGGTTCCCCGACCGCTATACATACTGTTATTGGAAAGGGACCCTGGCTTATTGCAGGCCCCTTTCCAATAGATGGCAGGGCACCCAGGGGAGGTGACTGAAAATAATAAATACATATTCTCACCTCTCCTGGACACAGAGTTCTCTCCGGCGCTCCTCCGTCATGTGACTGAGGCCTGTGATTAAGCCCTAGCGGTCACATGGGGCGCGGCCACGTAATGACGTCAGTGCGCCCCCACGTGACCACTGAGGCCCAATCACAGGCCTCAGCAGCGTCGTCGGAAAAGGGCCTAAAGACGCTGAAGACGACAGGATGGAGCGAGGATGCCAAGGAAAGGTAAGGCAAGGTGAATATGAATGTTTGTTCTTTTTAATCACTTCCCCTGGGGCTCCGATTATTATACTCTGGGGTCTGAGGAGACTCCAGAGTATAGTAATAGCACTGAAGCGGAGGGGGGCTATTGGGCGCATATAATACTGGTTGGGGGCCACTGTGGAGCTTATAATACTGTGTGGGGGCCACTGTGGAGCTTATAATACTGTGTGGGGGCCACTGTAGAGCTTATAATACTGTGTGGGGGCCACTGTGGAGCTTATAATACTGGTGGGGACCACTGTGGAGCTTATACTCCATACAGTGGCTCCTTCATTTTTTTTTTTATTACGTCGGGGCAGGTGAAAAAAACAAAACCAACCCCCCCCCCCCCCCAAACTTTCTCTCCTGTCCCCAGTGTCTCCCAGCGTGGTTCGATCCTGCAGTTCTGTTGTTTTCTTCCAGCTGAAGTTCCCCTTGCACATGGCTACCAATCCGCAGCCTAAGGGAAGGGACCTGGGACATCACAGCCAGTGAGGAATTCCGGCAAAAAGAAGACAGCGGAGCTGCAGGATCGGACCGTGCTGGGAGGACACCGGAGCACCGGAGACAGGTGAGTATGTTTAGTATGTTTTTTTGGGGGAGGGGTGTAGGGGGGGACTAATTATAAAAAAGAAAAAAAATTATACTGGACAACCTCTTTAAAGTGTGGCGCATTAGGGGGCCCTGGGGGGTATATTAAAGGGGTTGTCCAGGCATAATTTGTTTTGGTTTATCCTCAGATAGGCCATAGATACCTGATCTGTAGGGGCTGACCTCGGACCGATCAGCTGTATGGAGCCACATCTGATGCTCGTCCTGTACACAATACAGGGCCAGAAGCAGAAAGCTCTGTCCACTGTATATTAGCCAGGCACCTTCACTGCATCTCAGCACTTATTGAAGTCAGTAGGAGCTGAGCTGCAGTGAAGGCGCCGGGCTGCTATACAGCGGATGGAGATTTCTGCTTCCGGCCCTGTGTCGTGTACAGAACAGGCTCCGAAAGTGGCTCCAAATAGCTGATGGGTCCGTGTGTCAGCCCTCTACCGATCAGGTATTTATGCCCTATCCTGAGCATAGGCCATAAAAAAGATTAACCCTGGACAACCCCTTTAATATGCCCCACACAGTTTAATGTCCCCCCCACAGGATGTTAGCCCCCATCACTGCTCCCACACAATATAATGGCTCCATCACTGTTCCTCATAAAGTATGGGGGACCAGTGAAGAGGTCACTGTATGGGAGGACCAGTGAAGCGGCCATAAAAAAAATTAACCCCTTAAAAGAGGTTGTCCATAAATTGGAGCGACCGCTGTGTTGGCCGCCAGGGAAGTGTAAAAATAAGAAAATTTAAAAAAAGCATACTCACCTGTCCCCAGCACCTACTTTACACCTCTCACCAGCTACATGGGTTGCTCCAATTCCTTCGGGGC